>AP025045.1:41042163-41132324 GCA_036186865.1 Eustoma russellianum
ATCATTTCTCTTGATAATTTCGAAATGATTTGCTTTAGCTGCATAATTTTATGCATAGATTTGATTCTGCTTATGTTATCTCATATCAGAACCTGATTGACCAATTTAGCTTTCATGATTGGTACTGTAGCAAATTTTGCTTCGTTCTGTAGGGAGAATAAATGATGCTACGTTACTTTAAACCATTTGGAAGCGTTACCTTCATCCCAAAGGAGGCACTTGGATTAGCAGGCTGTAGAAGATTTTCGGCTGGAGGTAAATCAAAGAAGTCTGGTAAAGGTGGTGCAGTCGATGCTCCAAAGGAATCCCTGATCAGCAAAGAAGTCAAGTCAACAACAGTTGTTGGTGCCAATATTCTCAAGGATGGAGCAGACCCAAAAATCCTGCCTGATTCTGAATACCCTAATTCGCTGTGGCAGCTGCTTGATAAAAGCTCTGCGTTCAGTGAGCTTAAAAGAAAAGAGATAGAAAGTCTTCCTTACGAGG
This sequence comes from Eustoma russellianum, assembly GCA_036186865.1. NCBI lineage: Eukaryota > Viridiplantae > Streptophyta > Magnoliopsida > Gentianales > Gentianaceae > Eustoma > Eustoma russellianum. The sequence goes on from AP025045.1 coordinate 41,042,650, forward strand.
ACTTAAAACGCTTCGTGAAGCTGGACAACCGAACAAGGATCAAGGAACATAATTCCATCAACGCCAAGAACTGATTTGTGCAATGTTGCAGAAAGCATGGAGCTGTGGTAGGTACCCTTTGCTCATCTGTTGGTAATGAACTGTGTGCCACAAATAAGTAATTTTTCCTAGATGATCAGTCTTATATCTGTTCTTGCGGCTTTTTTTTTATGTGTCATGCTTTGGGGATATTAATGATCTTCGGCTTTGTTTGGAATAGAATCAGTTTTAGTGCAGTGACTACTGTTTCAAAGAGAGCATTTTTCATGGCAGATGCTTCTATTCTCGATCTGTATTCGTTTGGTTTGGCCCTAAATGGTTGACGGGATAATGGTTGCAAATGCTTCCATCTATGCATATATAGGCCATTTGACAGACATCAGTGGACTCTGGCCTTTCATATTAGCTCTCAATCAGGATGCAATTGATTTTATATTCTGCATACCAAATTAGGTAATACTATTCACCCCCAAGCTACTTGCTAACCGAGAGAGGTATATCATGCCAAACAAAGCACAGTTAATCTTATATTGCTTATCAAAAGAGGACGGGTATGAAGCAGAATTTCACTAGGCATAACCCACTCTGAATAGAGTGGAAAATTATGTAGAGATGTTTAGAAAGTACGTTTTGCTACATGTACATGACATTGTGTAATAACACATATATACACAAAGTGTAGGGTAATGCTGCGTACATCAAATCACGAAACGATCCGGTCCTTTCCCGGATCCTGCGCAAATGCGAGAGCTTAGTACATCGGGAACGCCTTTTTTATATATACACATACATATATATACACACATAGACACACATACACATATATGTATATATATATATTTTGTGTGTGTGTGTATATATATATATATATATATATATATGTGTGTGTGTGTGTGTGTGTGTGTGTACATATACACACGTATAGGAACATTATACACGTTCAAAGAGATGTACACGCAGAGAGAAGACAGGGATAGAGATACACATGCAAAGACAGGAATCGATGGTGGGTTACAAATGAATTCTGACCCATTGCAGTTTTTATAACACGACTAAGAACTGAAGACTCCTCAACATCAGTAACACTGTATATACACTGATCTTTTGATGTGATAATCTTAAAACCAGCAGATTGTAATGCCAATTTTTTAGCATATATCATGCAATGTTATAAACCGGCGACTATTGGCTAGAAATTTAACCAGTTGAAAAGAAGACTTGACCATATTGACTAGAAAATTCAAACTGGGGCTGCGTGAATTCAAGCCCCTGCTGTTACAAATTATGACGTTAGCTAAACAACTAAGAAAACAGAAAGCTAAATACCTAAGCAAACAGAAAGCTAAATAACTAACAAAACAGAAATAATAAAAATAAATTATTATGACTGACGAGGACGGATCCTCACTAGGTGGACCAGAGGTGATCTGGATATAACGCTGCTAGCACCTCGTTAAGACTTTTTCTGTAACCTGCGAGGGAAAAACAACGTTAGAGGTCCAGGGCTACTGCCCCGGGGAAAACACTCCGATGATCAAGTCAGTTACATGCATGATTATGTGAATATATGTTTGAAATAGAGGTTGAAGCAACATGAGAAGTGTTCTCTTTGCAGAAAAAGTGGTTGTTTTAGCTGGGTAGAGCTGTATTCAGCGTTGGCGAGCTCAGGTTGGCTTCAGATAGCATAAACGGGCTTCGAATGGCTTCAGCTGAGGAAGCGCTTCTTTATAGACGTTTGGAATAAACCTGCATGGCAAAGAGCAATATGGTGGTGACGCCTGGCTGCCCTGTTGGCAGTTTTTGCTTGCATGGCTGCCACACGGTGATAGGTGGCCGCGCTGCTGTCAGTTCTTGTCTGAATGATGGTCACGTGTTGCCATATGTCGCGTTGTGAGGCCAAGGTTGCTGGCTGGCAGGAGTCTACATAAGCATACTGAGGCCGAGCTGAGGTGCTGACTGAGCAGTTCAGCTAGGAATCCAAGGTGGAGGTAGCATGTCTGAAGTTGGTCAAGAGGGCTCTGCCGAGCTAACCTGCAGAGTATTGGCGCTGGCCTTTAGTCGAGCTGATATGAGAAGTTCCGACCTACTGATCTGTTGACCTGGTCATTTCCTTTGGACATGCTGAACTGAACTAAGACTCAGTGGGAGGTTTGCCTCCTAGACATAGGCATGCTGACATTTCGCAGGTAGCGAGCTGAGTTGGCCAAGGCCCACTGAGGAAGCTCGTCTTCTAGGCAGCGCATGCCTGCTTGCTCACAGGATGGAGTGACTAGACTGGTCGAGTTGAACTGAGCGGTGGCCAGTAGTAGGACCCACTGACCGAGGTGGAATTACTTGTCGTATTCAGACTCTCCTACTTAACGAGACCGTAGAGATACACCCTCGTATAGAGACACCCTCGTATAGAGACACCCTCCATCATGCATGCAATGGAAAAATTATTATGACGTTAGCTTTTTAAGGAGAGCATAGGGAAACACTCTTCTAAAGTGCAATGATGAAAACTATGGAGAGACCCCTCCAAAATGCCAAAGTGCAATGGAAAATGCCAAAGTACAATGGATTTTTCATAGAGAGACACCCTTCCAAAATGACAAAGTGCAATGGTTGCGATGGAGAAAAACCATAAAGAGACCCCCGCCAAAATGTAATGCAATTGGAGATGACTTTCTTAGGATACCATAAAGAGACATGGAATTGGAGATTACTTCCTTAGGATACCATAAAGAGACATTACTTGCTTAGGACACCATAAGAGACACCGCTCCAAAGTATAATGAGGTCACTTCCCCGTACCGTAGACGTTATTGATCAGGGTCGGATTCCCTCACTTTAAGAGGCGGTGAGAGATGATCCGTCGTCACGTGTCTAACAAAAATAAATTATGCGGTGAGAGATGATCCGTTGTCACGTGTCTAACAAAAATAGATTAGATAAGGGGTGAGAGATGATCTGTCGTCACGTGTTTAACAAAAAAATAGATTAAATAAGGATGGTCCGTAAATGGTATCCGTTGGTCAGAGACAGTGAGTGATGAGAAGATGTCACTTTGATCATTCATCGTGGGATATTTTTTTAGTGAGGGAGGTGTGAGGATCCTAACCCCACCCATTGACGAGTATAAATATGTTCCCTTGATGCCAAAGGTCCTACTTCTATCATATGAGTTTCTGGGTGTGGGACAGCTGAACAGCCTTGCAGCTAACGAGCTTCTGATTGTATAGCACACTCTTGTTCAACGCTTTCACCAGCATCTTTTTTATTCTCAATTAACCTTCCTCTTTAATGCTGCTTACATCTATTCAAACTTTCGATGATCATTTGCAAAAGTAACTTCAGTTTAAATATATATAACTATAAAAATACATATAGATTTTTATAGACGCGTATATAAATCCAATGCTTTTTTATATTAAAAAAAATTGTAAATTCTGTCTATGTGCACGAGTGTACGAGCTATGTTCTAGTTTCAAAACATTGGCTTAAGAGATATTGCATGGGAATGATGGGTTGGCATGGCATCATTTCGATATTCCACGTATATAAAAGAACTATGATGATATTGGTGAAAGCAAGGGATCTTTGTGCCAAATGGGATCCTTTGAAAAGCGTGAATGTGACGCGTTTCTTGCTCAATCTTACATTTTTTTTTTCATATACCATACCTAATTTTACACTCTTATGTTGGTCACGTGTCACGCAGTATAATCTATATTATATTTTTTTTAGTCTATCATACCTAATTTTACACGCTTCTGTTGCTCACGTGTCACGCGGTGTAATCTATATTCTCGAGCCAGCGAATCGAGCTCATGTATGTGCGTTTGTGGTGGCAACACATTAATGCATTGAAAAAAAGTGAAAAGCTGCTTTCTTTTTCACGAAGGGCGGACTCGCCTTTTAGAGCATACCATGTGCCTAACTTGCAGAAGTGCCTTTCTTGGTCCTTTTCTTTCTGGGTCTACCTTCCATTTTGGAAAGTAAAATTTCCCAAATTGAACCGTCATGCAGGCCCAAAAATCCTTTTCATGGGGCCACTATTACACTTTTTTATGTCAAACTTTTATCCTTAATTGTCTTCGATAGCCATAGTTTTATTAAATTATTGTGATGGAGCTTGTGTTGTATAATATTAAGTTATTAACAGAACTTTTCTAGTCTTTTATATGGCATTGGTCAACTGCAAACTTCAGTAAGATTAGAAAAATGAGACAGAGCCTCATGACATAATCCAGTTGGTATTCGGGTTGAGATTTATTCCAAGAGGTCAAGAGTTCGATTCTAGGAACGCGTACAGTGTGAATGTTTTTCTGATGCTACGCTAAAGGCCTGGTTTGTAGAAAACATGTTGTGTGGGTCACTGCGTAAGATCTCATCTGACCTAGGAGTCTGCTGGGCTCCTGATTTGCATCCTCCACACATGCTCCTTGAGACTGGGGCGATAGGGACTTTGGCGTGAGGGTTCACCTTTTGCTCTTAAAAAAAATGAGACAGAAAGAAAAGCCCTGTGGTTTGGGAAGTGACACAACGTCAAAAAAAATATGAGGAAGAACCATAAGCAAGAGCCTTTTTGGCTTGGGAACCGATGAAACTGTTATAATTGATAATAAAAAGAAAAAGTTAATCATCATCTTTTATTCATAAGTTTTTTTTTTTTTTTTTTACATTGTGCAAATGTAATTATAGTTTTGTAATTATAGTTTTTTTCCCCCAAAACATACCACCTTAGTTGTATAAAGTATCCATTACCTGACAGTAATATGCAATTGCATGTTTAACATAAAAAAGAATGAATAAATAAAAATGTTATACTCCCACCACCTGACGCAACTCGTCCTCCCCTAGCCTCCGCTGCCAGAATCCTTCATTCTTGGTATCCCTCTCCAGTAATTCCAATATCGCGAGAAAAAAAAAAGTCTTTAATCTGGCCATTTGTTGGCGGAATCACAGTTTTCAGTTGTTTCAAATCTCAGACACTGAGGATCTTCTCCAATGAATTCTTTCGTGTTCTTCAGATCGCAGTCATCATCCTTATGCTTCTCTTCCACATCACATAAGTTGCATCCTGTGTCTCGACAGCCGTTCTCCGGTCATGACTTTGACCATACAAAACAACTCTTCAAGCGAGATGCCGCCATTACAAAGTTGACTCATTTCACACCTCATCACTAATAGTAAGATAAAAAGAACACCAAGAGTCAAAAGATTCACAAACTTCTTAACTGAAACTATTAGAGAAAATGAGATATAGACAGGGGCGGAGGGAAGGGGGGGCCTGGGGGGGCACGTGCCCCCCAACGTCGGCGAAAAAATCCTATGGATAAGTGGGTGTAGTTGTATTTTTATCCATTCAGTTCAAGTGTCCCTGCTTGACAGAACGCTAACTCTCTGTTACGTAGTCACATAGTGTTTAGCGTTCGGCAATTCTCTGTTAAGTGACTAAAATATATCTAAAACTTACCGGAAGTTCGGTCTCTTAAATATATTAAAAAAATTTAAAAAGGGTTAAAACTTTTTTTTAAAATTACAAAAAGATTAAAACTGAAAAATCCGATTGACTTTTAAGTTGTCCCAACAGCTGGTGTCCAAGCAATTTGAATAGCTAGGTTTTTTTATGTTACTGGTGGTTTTTACCCAATTCACACACGTTTTTCACATCGTTTAGACACATTTTGGACAGCCCCTATACATTTTGGAGTTTATCTTCGACGGTTTGGGTGTTCCTTGTAGGAATAGGATCTGGTTTGGTAATCTGAACTGTGTCTGCTGGTGTTTTTCTTTTGTTCGGAAGGTTTGATTTATTTTGGAAGCTGGAATCGGCCAAGAATGAAGAATTCAAGATTTGGAAAATCTTGGAACACAAATTGGTGGATTCTTTTTCCAATTCCCAAATGGTTTTATGATTACTATTAGGGTTTTCTCTTATGCACGGTTTCTAGGGTGTTTAGATGGAGCTGAGTGTCGGCCAAGAAGGGTAGCAAGAACGAACGTTTTTACAATCAAATTCTCAAGCAGGATTAACAATAATTCATTAAGAGATGAAAGTTGAAAGCTATACATACCTTTAGGTTGCATTCAAAGCCTTAGTGTAGGATGTTGCTGGTGTGAAAACTATTTTTCGCATTCCAAGCAACTGTGTACACCATATATGATTGGTTTATTGATTCAGCATTCAGACAATAAACTGTAAAAGGTAACTTGCTTTTCCAAATGCCTATTGTTAAACACTAGCCTTTGTGACATTTGTTTGTTTCTAATTTTCCTGCAATGAATATAGTCAAGAATGATTTACGCAACCGGTCAAGGGATGACGTACTATGGGCTTGTTTATTTTGTTACTTTGAGCATACAATTTTTTTGAAGATGAAGATATTATTCAACGATTTCAATCAATATCATCTCGAAGAATCTTTTTGCGTCCATTGGCAACTTCTTCTCGTCCTATAATAGGCAAATAAAAGGTATATATTGATGTATATTACTATATTGATTTAATAATTATGATCCGCATATTGTTTGTTGTGTATTGTTTATTTTTTTGTACATTGGTTGGTAGCAGGGGCGGAGGGAAGGGGGGGCCTGGGGGGGCACGTGCCCCCCCAACGTCGGTGGAAAAATCCTATAGATAGGTAGGTGTATTTGTATTTTTGGCCATTCAGTTCAAAGTGTGCCTTTGCTTGACAGAACACTAACCCTCTGTTAAGTGGTCACATAGTGTTTAGCATTCGGCAATTCTCTGCTAAGTGATTAAAATATGTCTAAAACTTACCGGAAGTTCGGTCTCTTAAATATATTAAAAAAAATTCAAGATTTGGAAAACTAGTAGTCTTTTTTGCATGTGAGGTAATCGTTGAAAACTAGTAGACTTTTTTGCATTAGTTTGCTTATGAAAATGAAAGTTTCTTTTTTTTAATTGGTTGCTAATCTTACGAATCCTGTGAGGGCTGATGCTCGTTAGTTGAATATATATTAATTTAAAAACGACATACGGTTTTGCCACTTCGTTGGGGAAGATGCTACAATTACACAGCTTTTGTTATTTTATTTGGTTGTTCTAAAATCGTTTCAAAGTTGAGAGCTACACATACCTTTAGGTTGCATTTAAATCCTTAGTGTTGGTTGTTGCTGGTGTGAAAACTATTTTACAATTTCTAGGCAACTATGTACATCGTATATGATTGGTTCATTGATTCAGCATCCAGACAGTAAACTGTAAAAGGTAATATGTTTTTCCAAATGCTCATTGTTAAACACTAGCTTTTGTGACAGTTGTTTGTTTCTAATTTTTCTGTAATAAATATCGTCAAGACTGATCTACGCAACCGGTTTGGAGGTGACGTACTATCGGATTGTTTATTGTGTTACTTTGAGCTTGAAATTTTTAGCACCATTGAAGATGAATGTATTATGCAACGATTTCAATCAATGTCATCTCGAAGAACCTTTTTGCATCCCTTGGCAAATCCTTCTCGTTTTGCAATAGGCAAATAAAAGGTATGTATTGATGTATATTACTATATTCATTTAATAATTATGATCCGCGTGTTGTTTGTTGTGTATTGTTTATTTTTTTGTACATTGGTTGGTAGAATGTGTTTTTTTCCACGTATTTTATGTTATAATAAAAAAATATGTCTAGAAGAATTTGTTGGTTTTCTCGGTCCGAAACGGTGACCCGTGGTATTCCTATTGCGAAGCCTGCCAGTGCCCCTCCAAGAAGGGACTCCTGGCTCCGCCACTGGTTGGTAGATGTGTTTTTTTCACGTATTTTATGTTATAATACAAAAATATGCCTAGAAGATTTTGTCGGTTTTCCGGACTAAAACGGTGATCGGTGGTATTCCTGTGGCGAAGCCTGTCAGTGCGCCTCCAAGAAGAGACTTCTGGCTCCGCCACTGGATATAGTGGGAGCCGTGGAATTCAGTAATGAAGGTAATGAAAAACAAGGTAGCAAAGGAAAGGAGGGGTTTTGATTCGGCGACGGTGGTGGTGACAATGATGGCGGCTTTATGTATACAACAATATTATCCTATTGGTTTAGAGGCTCCCGACTGTGGTAGAGTATGGGGTCGGATGCACGCAACCATACTTATTTTCTGATGACTCATAATGAAAATTGCGTCAAGCTTTGTCGATCAACTGATACCTCATAATATATAGAGAAAAAAGATATAAGAAAAGAGGTAATGGAAAAAAGATATAAGAAAAGACGTAATAGAAAAAAGATAGAGGAGCATTTTCACCTCGCCAATGAATCTACTATGAAGATGGAGAGGTGGCAACTGGCAATGGAGATGTTAGCAGTGGAGGAGGGGAAAGGAGGATGACTTTCATTTTTTCCATTATTAATAATGGAAAATAGAATTGAAGTATCATTTTTGTTTTTTTTCTATATATATGTACACGTATATATTCATATTTGTATATGCTAATTATATGCGTATGTATATACATGCACACATACATATTTTTAGTAGATATACGTTAATGCTACTCTACATATTATGACATCCATATGCATTGTAAGGGCATGATCAGGCTAAATATTCTTGCAAACTTTGGCAGTTCAAACATATTCATAACAGTCAATGTATTTAAGAGCATAAGAAGCTTGTATAAATTATTGTAAGGTGGAAGTAACTCCTTTGGTCATACTGGTTAATATTGTTTTGGAGAAGCTTCATAATTAAGGATGGTTTAACGCTACTAATTGTGAACTTAGGCCAGGGCCCATTTTTTTAATTTTTGAACTTTAAAATTATTATTTTCAGGGAGCCAGGGGCATTCTTGGGATATAAAATATGAATGTGATCTCAGTGGACTTCACCAACTTTGGCATTGATAATTTATTATTGGGAGAAGGTTAGACCACCGGCCTGCCAAGGGTACAACTTACAAGTGCATCATTGAGTTTGGCATTGCAAATTTATTTTCGTGACAAAATCTACTCTCAAGATATTGTATCGACGATGTTATTCAATAAAAAGATGAAGATAACATAGTGTATACTACTCTATTTTCTTTTTTATTGGTTCACATAATTATAAGTTTTGACTTTTATCTATACTTCACAGTTCAAACAATTTTCCTACATGTATATATCTGAAAAATTCATGTAGCTTAATGTGTCTTATAATGGCCGTATACATTTGTTCATTTATTTGCTTAGTAATCAAAACATGTCCCAGAAGTTCAATAAATCAGCACGAAACATAAATGGTCATCACGGATGAGATTATAGGAGGCTAAAAGTGAGGTAGAATATGAGGCCTCTAATCACGTGTCACCACATGTACAAAAACAGTTTTTTTTTTAAAAAAAAAAATTGCAGCACCTATTTGTTTTTATACATGTGGTGACGCGTGATTGGAGTCTCATATTCTACCTTAATTTTAGCCTACTGGGATCTCATCCCATGGTCATCATGCTTCATTATGTTGCCGTACAGGACGCTATTTCCTTTCAAGAGCATGTGATTCTTCTGTTGTTTTAACTTTTAACCATCTTTTCTCTGTAGTGTTCACAGTTGTGGGTGAAATCCAGGTACGGCCAGCTGCCTTTAGTTCAACAGTTACAGAATGAAGTGCTGATTCAGAAGGACCGCCCTCTGGATACTTATGCCCACTTTCATAGCTTTTTTCCATGTGGGTTGTTTCGTCATGCTTAGCTTTCCCACCAAAAAAGAAATCTTTTAAGCCTGCTCTCTTCTCACTTTCCCCAGTGTCCTTTTTGGGTATTGCCATTTGCCTATCCTCTGTTTTCTAGTTGTTCGATCGTCAAACTCTAACCATATTTTTCTCTCCACGCCTGGGCTTTGTTTTCCGTTTATCTATCCCCCAGCATCTTCTTAAATAATCCACTTTTCGTATCTTTTGCCTGTTTCCAACTTTCAACTTCTTCACGAATGAATGATGATGCCTTTTCCTCGACACCCCACCTGCTAAAGTTTGAATCTTTCTGTTGGGTTTTTACAGTAGTTCAGTTTTGAGACGTTTCATATCAAAAGGTAGCGTAAAGAAAGGATCTTTTGGATAATTACATCTATCTTGTAGTGGTTGCTGATTTTTTTGTGGAAGAAGGTGGAAAAAGTAAGAGCAGATTTTGGTTAAGCATATTGTTTTCCTAATGCCTCCGACTTACTTTCCTCTTCGTTGGGAGAGCACTGGTGATCAATGGTGGTATGCATCTCCAATTGATTGGGCAGCTGCAAATGGACACTTTGAAATGGTCCGTGAGCTTCTTCGTCTTGATGGAAATCACCTTATAAAGCTCACTTCTCTTCGCAGAATTCGACGTCTTGAGACCGTCTGGGATGACGAGGAACAGTTTCATGGTGTTGCCAAGAACCGATCTCAAGTTGCAAGAAAGCTGTTTTCCGAGTGCGGAAACAAGAAAAGAAAAAATTCTCTCATCCGAGCTGGATATGGCGGGTGGCTTCTCTATACTGCTGCCTCAGCTGGTGACTTGGTCTTTGTTCAAGAATTGCTTGAAAAAGATCCCCTTTTGGTGTTTGGGGAGGGAGAATATGGGGTTACTGATATGTTGTATGCAGCTGCAAGGAGTAAGAATTCAGAGGTTTCTAGGATTCTGCTTGATTTTGCTTTGTCACCAAGGTTTGCTTCTCCAGATGGTAGAGTTTTGGAGGAACAGATTGGGGAAATCCCTTCTGCTTACAAGTTTGAGATGACTAATAGAGCTGTTCATGCTGCTGCTAGAGGAGGCAATCTGGTGATCTTGAAAGAGATTCTTGGGGACAGCTGTGATATATTATCGTATAGAGATGTTCAGGGAGCTACCATCTTGCACACTGCAGCTGGTAGAGGTCAAGATCAGGTGAGTCGTTTAGCTGTTGCTTTTGTGCTTGCACATATGTAATCTTTAATTTCTTGCTAAGTTTGGTGTTTTTCCCCCCTTTTCCTGGTTTAATATTTGCCCTTTTGTGTAAACTAGCTGAATTTTAAAGCGTTTGGCTTAGTTTGGGATCCTCTGTGTTTTGAGCATGAGCCAAAAGGATTACAGGGAATGGGTACTCGGAACGCCTTTTTGTCAGAATCACCTAATACAATTGCCTCTGTTTATGTTTCTGTTTTGTAGTTCGACCTTATCAAAAGCCACTTAAAGACGGTTTCAATCATTTTGGTTTTTGTTTCCTTTGCTTGTCCTGTTTCAATCACCTAGTATTGGCCAGATTGTTTTTTGAACAGTGATATTTAACAATGCAGTTTGCCGCTTGTTGGCCTGCTACACATCTAACGAAGTATTTCAGGGCTATGATATACAGATTTCTTTATATTTTATGTGGAGCAGAAAGAACAAAATCAACCGTTCACCCAAAATAACATTTGCTGTTAATTCCAAGGATTAACAGCAAGTTTGGCCGTGTTTTAGCTATTGCTTTAAAATGAGTAGCTTGCAATTTCTGAAATCATAAATACAATGGGCATTTTTTTTCCCAGGGTCCTAGCTTTAGTTCCTTCAACACGTTTTCCCTTGGACTACTTGGAATATCTCAATGATGAATGACGTCTTCTTGTAGACAGTTCACATTTTGGTTAACAAATCTATCCAAAGCTGGAGTTGATAATTCATTTCTACTCAGATGATGTCTGAAATCAAATTGACTACTTAAGAGATATATTACAAAATTTTCCCTGATGCTATGACTCCTACCTGTCAAGGATTTCTTATCCACATACAATAGTAAAGGAAAAGCTGGATGCTTTAGTTATTTTTCCTTAGTCCTAATTTCGCAGATATTGACATTGACATTTGATTTTATGGAACTTTTTATGGTTCAAAGTTTCGACTTGAAAATGACTAGAAGTTGTGACTCCCAAGTCCAGATTATAGTTCCACTGTAGCTTCCATGCTAATCTGACTGGCTACTCTTCTGCAGATAGTGAAGGAACTAGTATCATCTTTTGACTTGATCAGTTCAAGAGATAATCAAGGTAATACTGCATTGCATGTTGCTGCTTTTAGGGGTCAACGAGCTGTTGTAGAGGCTCTGCTTCTTGCTTCTCCCTCGTTAATCCATATGACAAATACTTCTGGAGAGACATTTCTTCATGCATGTGTTAGAGGTTTCCAAACTCCAGGCTTTCGGAGATTAGACAGGCAGATTGAGCTCATGAAAGCCCTGGTGAGTGGGAAGATGTTCAAAATCGAAGAAATAGTTGATGCAAAAAATATTGAAGGGAGAACTGCGCTTCATCTGGCTATCATCGGAAACATCCATGCTGATCTGGTTGAGTTACTTATGACTGCCCGCTACATAGATGTCAACATTCGCGATATGAATGGGATGACACCTCTCGATATTCTCAGGCAGCGCCCACGTTCTGCCTCATCAGAAATTTTGTCCAAACAATTGATCTCTGCTGGTGGAATCTTCTCATGTCAAGACTACTCAGCTAGAAAGGTTATCGCGTCTAATCTGAAAATGCTGAACTCTGGAAGTAGTCCTGGGACTTCCTTCAGGATATCTGACACAGAAATATTTTTGTATACCGGCATTGAGAATGTATCAGATGCAAATAGCAGCATAGGTTCGTGCCCTGTTTCAGGGGAGCTGAATAAGCATGACTTGAGCATGGAAACCAGTTATGCAAGGAAAAGTACTAAGCTGCAGTCTGTTAGTCATGCCGCACAGCGGCTAAAACAGCTCCTTCATTGGCGTAAAACAAAGGGTAGTGATGGATGTAAGAAAATTACAGGGGATCTTGCAGTAAGCCCTTCAGAAGAACCTCCTGTTCCTCTTAGGCAGAGATTTTCAAAGCCAACATCTCTTCCTAACAACAAGAGGACCCTTTCAGTCAGGAGTAACCTACCAAGTCCAACGGCAAAAAAGAAATTTGCTTCTGGAATAGTACAGGGAGTCATGCAGGCAATTCCAACTGTATCTAGGCGGTCACGCTCCAGTTCATTCTCGAAATCCTCGTTCTCCTCGCATGGCTCGTTAGACAAACAAAAAGGGATCTTGATTGAAAATGAGATTGCAGCTGGTTCTTGCTCTAATCAGCTAAACAATGGTAGTGGATCATCAAATTCCTTTCTCAAGGAAGGATCAAGCCATAGGAAGTCTGTGAATCAGTATTTGTGTTTTGGTGGTGCAGGTGTACAACACTTGAACACCGCTTCCACCGGCTTGCAGCCTTATGAAATTTACTGATTTTGCTGTATTATGAGTGCCTAAAACATCTAGACGTATATCAATATCCCTTGTGCGAGATAGCTTTGGTAAAAGTAAGGTAGATTGTAAGATCAGGTCAATAATCCTGGTAGCTTTTGAGTAGTGAGGTAATCCTGTGACTTAAGCTCTCATAGTTTACTGGCGCGGCGACAGGGGTATGAAAAGGATGTTCTGAACTGTTTGTAGAAAGATAATCGCAAGTATCCGTAGATGTGTAAACATGATGTTTTCGGTGTGTCGCACTGTTTGTAGGCACTCTTCGCTTCTCTAATGATAAATCTTCGCTTTTACATTGTCATATATATACTACAACAACACATACCCAGTATATCACATCAATAATAAAAACTATCGATAAGGTCTGAGAAGGATGAGAGACAGACAAACAATACTGATATAGAGAGTTTGCTTCTAGTGGGAACCGTCTCTATATGTATCTGCATAGATGACACATTAATATAGATATGGTGTGCTAGTGTGTTATTGAAGAAATTTAGTAAATACAAATTAATGTGTCATTGAAGAAATTTAGTAAATACAAATAGAAAATTTCCGATATTAAAATAGCCATAAAAATGTTATAAACATTCTATTTCGTCCAGTCACTGCTTTGGAAGTTGGCACTTCTTGTCGTCAACTAATTAGCCCTGCACTTCCTGTCTGTGGCCTGCTTCAAGCTCGATGCGTCCAAACTCAGATTTCTCTTTTTTTCTTGTAATTGTATGGCCACCAGAATATAAAAGAAAAGTTGTTAGCAACGTGTATGCATAACTTTACTTTTTTATCACAACCCGGTCTCTCAATGGCGTAGCTAGCATTTCTCTGCATTCCTAGAGCAAAGGGGCCCGATTTGAATGGAAGTGACATTGGTGGTGGTGGTGGTGGTGGTGGTGGTTTACGGCAAGAGGTGGTTACAGAGATTTATGGGTGGGTGAAGTCCAAGGGGTGCAGGTAGGTGGTGAAGTAGGAGCGATGGTGGAGGTGAAAGTGGATATTTATGAGGTGCTAGCCACAAAAAAAAAAAAAAAAAAAAAGTGCATTTGGTGTCGGAGGAACATGAGAGTGACGGAAGAGAGAAATGGGTGATGGTGGAGAAGGAGAAATTGGTGGAGGTTGTGAAAAAGAAAGAGGAGTGAGTCAGGTTTTGGTAGTGACATAGAAGTAGAAGGTGGAGGTTGTGGAAAGGAAGGAGGATTTGATAATGGTTTTGGTAGTGACATAGGAGTAACAGGCGGAGGTGTATGTGGAAAAAGTAGCGGCGGCGATGTGTGAGAAAACAAAATCAAAGGCGTGATTAAGAGGCAGGAATTCAGCAGCAAAAGTTTAGAAAACGTGTAAAAATGTAATTAAGGTTGATTGATTTGTAATTAAGTTGATTGATACATTTACCATATATAGATAGGAAACTGTACTATAAGAAACAAGTGTATACTCCAACGTGAATACAAGGAAAAATTGCAACCCAATTCATTGTGTTTTTCTTCTACCCTTGCTTACATTGCAGGTTTAGATTAAACCTGTTTCTGTTTGTTGTTTCATTGGCTCAGTATAGTGAGTGCTTCACTGTCATCATAGCCATTACCTTACGAGAAATCAAGTACCCATATCTGTTCTAGCCTGAACGATTAGGCTCAGAATTTTTATCTTCCTCATTGCCTCTCTAAAAACCGAAGTATTTGATACCTGGAACCAGCCATGTCTCAAATGCCTAGTACCACCAAACCTGAATCCTCTGAAAGCAGACCGAGTTTACCTGCCAATTTCGACATTACTGAACAATTTGTCAAATTCCTACAAAACAGCCTGAATCTGCAACCGCCTCTACCTGCGAATTTGACACTGAAGGTCAAACTGAACAGCACTAATTACAATTTATTGGAAAGGTTGATGAGAATTGACATCGGAGGCAGGGGAGGAGCGCCCACATAACTGGGCTCCCTCCACCCCCACCCCCCACCAACTGATGCCTCTTACTGGAGTCTATACTCATCCACAGTCCCTGAAGTTGGTTCCAGAGGGCTTCTAGCATGTTGTTTCCTTGCTTGATTGTGTAGCATTTTTTGTGTAGATCAAAGATCTGCAGTGGGTCACTGCCAGATCCATACGTGATAGATAGCCCGTTCCAAAGGGCTTGGCAGTCGTGTATTTGGACACATTGTTGACTAGACTGTCTTCAATATTATCAATTAGCCAGGTGAAGACTAATTGATCGCTCTGCTCCCACACTTTCTCATATAGACATTTGTTTGAGAGAGTTTGTTCAATATTTACACTTGGTGTTCATCTATGCATGGGAAGGAATTTGCACATACTATCCCACACCTGGTTGCTCTTTCTTTCTCTCCGTCATTGAGAATGCACCGCCTACGAGTTGTGCGTTGGGAGTTTCCTCCATCGGGGAAATTGAAACTGAATGTGGATGCAACAGTCAGGCAATTTCTTTCGGCAGGAGGGGCGGTCCTACGAAATGCGCAGGGCGAACATGTCTCAGCCATCTGCTTTGCTTTACCTTCAGCGAGCCCCTTGCGGTGCTGAATTATTGGCCCTCACATTTGCTTTCATATACTATGCACGAGAGTATGATCATCTGATCATCGAAACAGATTGTCGTCCTCTTCTATCTTATTTAGCTAACATGCATCGGTACACATGCACACTAGCAAAGGATTTACAACTTGCAGCTATATTTTTGAGTCTTAATGATGCATCTATTCAGTATTGTCTTAGAGAAGCCAATACTGAGGCCCACGCATTATATAGGCATGGATACCATTCGACAGGTTTGTACATGTATACTTTCATATATGGCCTTCCTTGTGAAGTTCGTGGTGTGATTCTTTTGGATGTCTCTGTTCCTGCCTTGCGTGCCTGATGCGACGTGTCTCCCATTGGGTTAGCACCTTCGATTTGTGGTTGCCTGCATCACTGAGTGATGCAGACAACATTGCTATGTCCTTTTACTTTCTTTGCTCTTGCTTTGCTCGTGATGTACTACATGATTTTTCTCTTTTCTTGGATTAACTATGTCTTTGTTTCCTGAGATAGAAGCATGCAGTTGCTTTCTTCCATACAATTCGGATGATGGCTCATTTTGGCTGGATAAAACTCGGGTTGCCTGTGTTCATTCTGAATACAGGCAACATTGGTACGTATATGGCTTCTTCTTTGCTGTATTTCGTATTTATTTATGATATACATTAATCATTTCTTTGTTTGGGACCCGAGCTAGATGGTGTATTTCTTCCACGGTACACTAGAGACGGCGCCTAGCGCCACATCAACGACCTACTATCTCTACATCAAATGGTGTTAAATTCTTCGCTTATAAGACATGTATAGTTCTTTTATTTAGCGTTTATCGTATAGTCTGCATTTAATTCTATTTTCATTATTTTTATGGGTTCATTTCAAGCATTTCTGTGGGAGAGTCTTCCACATCACATGTAACCACGGTATTCCTCCGCCACAAGTGAGTGTTACTTATTAATAAAATAACAGGACGGTACCGCCCTGTATTTCATAATTATATATATTTTTTTATGGAAAGCGAAATATTATTAGAATCCTCACTTATGGTGGAGGGAAACCATATTACAATGAGTCTGCATAAGAAAATAGATGATGAAGTGAGCTAAGGAGTTTCAACCTCCAATCATATATGATATGTCGCATTAAAACCTTGCCAAGTAAAACCACCCTTGTGGATAAAACCTTGGTGAAGGAAAAAGCGTGCATATTTATATGATTGGAGCGATGAAATAATACAGTTGAAGATGAAAATAAGTACATAAATGGAATACAATAATTGTGGGACAGGGAAAAGATTATCAAGGCCACTGCCGATGCTCTGTTGATAAAATAATGCATGCCCCCTTGGTGCTGGCGATGTGGATTCAGAAGCGTAAGTTTCAGCTGAAGTGATGTAGCGTTGCATAGTATGGTGTGGCAGTCCATTGTAGAGCTTATACTCCCAGTCGGTGTAACATAGCTAGTGCGGAGGAGCAATGCAGTTGAAAATGGCTCCCATGAAGAAATTGCCGCCCATATAACCTCATGAAGGAGGAAAGAAGCAGTTAGGAGTATCACAAGAATAAGAGATAGATATGTGCGTAATAGATCCCAGAACATACCGATGTCGTCTTGGCATAAGTTGAGCCAAGACGAAGAAATACGATAATTGCCTCTGGGTGTGGGTTGTGCCCCGATATTAGATGCAATCCTCATGGCCTCCTCTGTGAGTATGCACCATGGCCAAGCAAATACAAGCGCAAACGACAAACAAATATGAGTGTAGCGAATGGTGGCATAAAGACTATCATGCGGAATAAACAAATGTAGGAGAAGGAAACGCACCCATGTTGTCTGTGTTATGGTACACAAACAACAGTAGAGAAATATGGCCGTCATGTATTCTAATTGATCGGAAAATTCCAAGTTGGACGTCTTCAACTTGTTATTTTCTTCAACTAGTTTCTTCTTTTCTTTAGATAGCCTCTTACAGTGAGCACGCATTCTTAAGAATTCTCCATACATTTCATCAAATGTCATGTCACTATCAGAATCACTATCAGAAGAAGAACATAACTCGTTGGATACGAAGCAGACTTGAGCTTCCTTAGTTTCGGATTCTGAGTCGGATGAGTCGCTCCATGTGCTCACCTTCATTGCTCGTTTCCCTTTTCTTGCCTTAGACTCCTTTGTCTTTGTCGTTTGTGCCTCTTTGTCCTTGGCTTGTTTATTATTGTTGTTATTATTATTTTTTTGTGGGACAATCATATGAAATATGTCCTTTTTGACCGCATTCATAACACTTTAATTCTTTGTTATACCATTTATTTGTGTTATTTTTCCTAGGTTGAGAAGAAGAAGAAGAAGAATTACGTTGTCTATTCCTATTTGGACGTTTGAAAAACTTTCTAAGTTTTCTAGCTATCAATATCAAGTCATCATCTAATTCAGTATCACTATTACTATCATCGTTACTAGCATGTGTTTCGGTTGTTTTGAAAACTATTGACTTACCGGATGACTTAGACGATTCAGACTTTCGTTGATTTATATGCGAAAAAATTACAGGAACAGCGGCTCTATCAACTGCTGTTAGCAGTTGATGATCAATTTTCGGACACAAAGAAGGAAATACTCAAGCGTGACCCACGCCCCTCAGTGGAAGCAGCGTACAACAAGTTAAAACGGGCAGAAGTTCAGAGGGGAGTTTTGGTAAGCCACCCCTCAGATCTTCGATCATCACAGGGGATTGGTCAAGGTTTGGTGGCTAAGGGGCCACCAGAACAAAGCAGGCAGCAAGGACACATAGACAAAGCATCTCCTCGCTCAGGTAAACCATCACGACGAGGAGATGAGAAAAACCAGCAGGAGTGCAGCCATTGCCGGAAAAAAAGGGCACACAAAAGATAAATGCTTCCAAATCCACGGTTATCCAGAGTGGTGGGAAGATTTCAAGAAAAAGGGACGAGCCTCAGTAGCTCACGCCACAGAGGACGGAGGAGATGGAACCAGCGCAGTTCCTGGTGACCAAAAGGAACAGCGGGGAAGTGCAATGAAGGGGGCGGCTGCAGAAGAATCTGGAAGCAGCTGGAACGATGGAGGTATTAGGGTTGGGAAATTTATTCCCAACCCTACTTATTTATTTACCCCCCAACCCCCAGGAGATAATTTTCCTGATACCCCTATCCCTCAAGTTTTTATCTGTTCCGTCCCTGCAGAATCTGGTAAGTCCAACACAGTCCCTCCACTTTGTTCTCCGCTAGGTCAGTCCTTCCAAACTTCAGTAATTACCCAAAAGCCCCCTGATTCTATCAAAACATCCACCAGACCCCTGAATGTCCACCAAAATGCCATAATAACCCCCTCCACTATCCAACCATCTAAAAATACCTCACAGTAGATTTTCGACTGTGGAGCCACTGACACAATGACAAATGATCCCTCCGACCTACTCACTCATACACCCACAGCTAAACAAGTCATTGAGACCGCCAATGGATCCACTATCCCAGTTGTCGATAGTGGCACGATCTCCATTACGTCCACTGTTACCTTAAAAAATTGTCTCTATGTACCCACATTATCCACTATGCTTCTTTCCATTAGTCATGTTATTAAAGAATTAGATTATATCGTTCTAACGTATCCTAATTTTTGCCTCCTACAGGACATTCATACGGAGGCGATCATTGGGCGTGGTACTGAGCGCCATGGGCTGTATTTTGTTGATGCAGTGATGCAACAGGGACAGTCTAATCTTGCCACCGGAACGGTCAATCGTCAGATATGGTTGTGGCATCGCCGATTAGGTCACCCTTCGTTTAGTTATTTACACCACTTGTTTCCGTCTTTATTTTCTTCTTCTGTCAAACATTTGTCCTGTGATACGTGCCTCTGGTCAAAACAGACTCGGTCATCTTATCCGGCTACCAATACTCGGGTCAGTCATATGTTTAATTTGATACATTCTGATGTGTGGGGACCCTCACCATACAATACCCCACTTGATTTTCAATATTATGTTACATTTGTTGATGATTGTTCTCGTATGACGTGGTTATACATTATGAAACATAAATCTGAAGTACACCAAAAGTTTGTTCATTTTTACCAAATGGTACTTACCCAGTTCAACACAAAAATTCAAGTTCTTCGTTCCGACAATGGGGGGAATACATGAGTAAAAAGTTCGACCAATTCCTCCATCATAATGGTATTATACATCAAACTACCTGTCCAAATACACCAGAGCAAAATGGCGTAGCAGAACGAAAAAATTGTATCCTGTTTGACCCGGGCTATGATGATAGACTCACATGTACCGATGAGTTTTTGGCCGGAGGCCGTATCCACCGCCGCTTACCTCCTGATTCGCCTTCCCACCAAAATCCTTCACTACAAAACTCCACTACAAATCTTAGCCTCTCAATATACTACTCCTTCCATTTTTACGCTTCCCCCGCGTATCTTTGGCTGTACAGTCTTCGTTCATGTTCCCAAACATGAACACACCAAATTAGATCCTTGTGCCGAAAAATGTGTCTTTGTTGGCTACGCACCCACTCAAAAGGGCTACCGCTGCTATAATCCTTGCACCCGGCACATTCATGTTACCATGGACTGCGTTTTTCTTGAGACGGAATATTTCTATACCAAACCATCTTCGGTTCAGGGGGAGCCACTAAACGATGGAACCCTCGATTGGTCGGTCCCATTACCTGTCTGTACGACAACTGTACCAACACGGCAAGTAGATGGCGCCGACTGCGACATAGCTCCCAACACTATACCATCTGATGGACCATTACCAACCAATGATCCTCCAGTAATGAATGACACTTCCGAGGTAAGTGATTTTGATACAGTAAACGAACAATCTGTTCTGGGTAACATTGACTCTACTTTAGATTTAGATTATAATACTGTTTCAGAACCGGAAAATAACCCAAACATTTCTGACCACATATCAGAGGTATGCAGGGACACTGATATTTCTCTTGAGAGACAGCAGGTTCGGGTGTTACCTCCTCGGGGAAAACGTGGTGTTCCTCCAAAACGATACTATCCTGAACAAGTATCAAAAACCAGGTATCCAGTAAGTATCCCTCCGGAAAAATTATCTGAATCAGCTAAAGGTCTCTTTGTATCCCTGTGTTCAGAACAGATTCCAAGAAACGTTGACGAAGCCTTTGTGCAGCCAATGTGGAAAGAAGCAATGATGACAGAGTTGAAAGCATTGAAAAAAATCAAACATGGGAAAAGTGTGTGCTTCCGCCTAAAATGAAACCAGTTGGGTGTCGATGGGTATTCACTATCAAGTATAAAGCTGATGGGAGTGTTGAAAGATACAAAGCTCGATTAGTGGCGAAGGGATATACCCAGACATATGGAGTAGACTACTCAGAGACGTTCTCCTCAATTGCTCGGATTGATATAATCAGGGTGTTGTTCTCTGTTGCAGCTAATTAGAACTGGCTGCTTCATCAGTTTGACGTTAAGAATGCGTTTCCACACGGTGATCTGAAGGAAGAAGTCTATATGAAACCACCACCAGGCTTCTCATCTGACTTTAAAACAGGGGAGGTATGCAGATTAAAAAAGGCCTTGTATGGATTAAAGCAGTCTCCTCGAGCCTGGTTTGGTAGATTCACTGAAGTAATGAAGCAGGATGGCTATAAACAGAGCAATGCAGACCACACCTTGTTCATCAAGAAAAAGGGTAATTTGACAACTTGTTTAATTATTTATGTTGATGACATGATCATAACAGGAAATGACACTGAGGAGATTGCTCGTCTTCGAGAACACCTGTTTACTAAGTTCGAGATGAAGGACCTCGGAGGGCTGAAGTACTTTCTAGGCATCGAGGTTCTACGGTCAACCACAGGTATATATATTTCCCAACAAAAATACATTCTAGACATGCTAACTGAAGTGGGAATGCTTGATTGTAAACCATGCGACACACCTATGATGGCGAACCACAAGTTACAGGTGATAGACGGAGCAGCGCTTGCAGACAAAGGACAATATCAACGGTTGGTGGGTAAATTGATTTACCTACCACACACCAGACCGGACATAGATTTTGCAGTAAGTATGGTCAGTCAGTTCATGCATAATCCCCAGGAACATCATATGAAAGCAGTGTGGCGAATTCTACAATATCTCAAGCATACACCAGGCAGAGGAATTGTGTATAAAAACAATGGACATTTGAAGATTCAAGCGTATACAGATGCTGATTGGGCCGGAAACTTGGTAGATCGAAGGTACACATCAAGATACTTTACACTTGTGGGCGGAAATCTTGTGACTTGGAGAAGCAAGAAACAGAAAGTGGTCGCGCTCTCCAGTGCTGAAGCTGAATTTCGAGGGATATCCAGGGGAGTCACTGAGGTGCTATGGATACAAAAGTTACTAAAGGATATCGGGATACAAATAAGTCTACCAACACCGCTACTATGTGATAACAAAGCCTCAATTAGCATATCAAAGAACCCAGTGCAGCATGATCGGACAAAGCACATAGAGATCGATCGTCACTTTATCAAGAAAAAATAGAAGGGGGAGTTATTGAGCTACCGTTTATCAGGTCAGAAGATCAACTCGCTGATATTTTTACTAAGGCAGTAAACGGAAGGTCATTCGAAGACGTCCTGTGCAAGTTGAACATTGTCGACCTCACCGTTCAACTTGAGGGGAAGTGTGAGAAAACAAAATCAAAGGCGTGATTAAGAGGCAGGATTTCAGCAGCAAAAGTTTAGGAAACGTGTAAAAATGTAATTAAGGTTGATTGATTTGTAATTAAGTTGATTGATACATTTACCATATATAGATAGGAAACTATACTATAAGAAATCCAACTTGAATACAAGGAAAAATTGCAACCTAATTCATTGCGTTTTTCTTCTACCCTTGCTTACATTTCACACGGAGCTGAAAAAGATGAAAGCGGTAGCTGATATTAAAGAAAAAAAGAAATGGGAGGGAAGGGTGAGAAGGGGTGGGATGCCGAGTTTATGGTACCTATGGAATGGGTTGCATGGACTTTGGGGGGGGGGGTGCTCCAAGAAGGGCGGGGGGAGGGGAGAAGACTGGTGGAGGAGGAACCAAAAAGGGGAGAAGACGGGTCAACCCGGGTCCAATTTTTTTAATGGAAAGAGCAAATTTTGTTATTTTTTTAACTTGTGTCTCTGTTTTGCAATAAAAAAATAAAGTTACAGATATACATTAATAATGTTCAAGTCATATATAATTTCTACAACGATCATATAAAATGATTTAGTCTGGACTATAATGATTACTGAGAATGAAATATGCTGAAATTCATATTTGCATTGCAAATACAATAGATATTTTCGTCGTTTTAAGATGAAGAGTTATCTGGCCTCCTTGCCATGTGTTCTCACCTCATTCCAAAAAAGCTTCATAGAAGATGTAAATATGGAATTCATCGTCTTCCTAGTTTGGGTTATTTCTTCAGCTTAGAAACATGCCTAATCCCCCCCCCCCTCTCCACTGCATATAAGTGTGTGTACGGTGTACCCAAATATTAGTATAAAGTTGGAGCAAAAGGTCATACCTTGGCCCTAGAGCATCCACCGTCACAGCCTCAAAGAGCGTCTTGGATGATGTAAATCAGAAACTCAAGAGTCTTCTAGGTTCGTCAATTTCAATTCTGTCTAGGGTGTCTCTTTAGCTGCGCCAGTTATGTCATTAAGGTAAACAACTTCTTTACTTTTTAGTGTGTGCCGCGAGGTATATAGACTCGAAATCACTTTCAATTTGAGTTGCGTGTATGAAATTGTACCATACATATTATGCTCATTAGGTAACATGTTCACATGATTACGCGCAGGGGCGTTCACAAGGGGGGGCATGGGGGGCAGTCGCCCCCAACTCGGAGAAAAAATTTAGTTGGTAGGTAGATGCATTTGTATTTTTGATTATCTAAATTTAAGGTATCTGTTTTTTAATCCCAAAACTATCTCATGATATGTGATATATGTGTGTTACTAGGTAATTGACATCATTGCTACGGAAATGGATACACACTTCACCGAAGCCAACACATTTACTTAGATGTGTGATGTGCCTTGATCCTTCCAATTCTTTTGCAAATTTTGATCATAGTCAATTGCTACACCTTGTTGAGTTATATCCAAACGATTTCACTACCAATGATCGAATTGAGCTCAACCATGAACTTAAAAGTTACATTGGTGATATGAAATCAAATGAAGTATTCTCTCATAATACTAATCTTGGAATTCTTGCAAAGAAGATGGTGGAGTTGAATTATCACAATTATTTTCCTTTAATATATCGGCTCATCGAGTTAGAACTGATCTTACCTGTCGGAACAGCGAGTGTGGAAAGAAGTTTTTCTGCGATGAATATAATAAAGACTGACTAGTGCAACCGATTGGGAGACGACTTAATCGGACTGTTTACTGTGTTACTTCGAGAAGGAAGTTTTTGGAACCATTTCAAATGAAAACATTATGCAACAATTTTAGAATTTGCGGCCACCGATAATCCCTCCTGCTGCTCGTCCTTCATTTCGTAAATAAAAGGTATGTCGAGCGTTAAATTAATAACTTTTGTTGGATATGGCTGCTTGTTAATGTTGCTTATGAATAACTTTTGTTGGATATTGTTGATGGTTGGTTATTATTGTTGCATTTTGATTAGTGGATGTGTTGGTTTAGATTGTATGTTATAATATTTGCATATATCTATATTGTAAGGGAGTTTTTGCCGGATTTTCGATGGAATGTATATTGAGTCCGAAAAAGTGGACGGTGATTTCATAGTGTGAATTTTGCCCCCCCCCCAAAATTAGCCCTGCGTCCGCCACTGATTACGCGTACGGATGAAGTTACTCAACTATTGCTTGGGGAGCATCTTTGGACAAAGGTGTGCAACCTGATGTGCAATATGGCTATAAAGCTACAACCAGCGCAGGAACAATTTTTTAACTTCTTGAGTGCACTGGGAGATGTGGCCTTTGCTTATGCCGGTCAATGTGGTTCTGGAGATCCAAGCCACAATCCCTTCAATCCCAGAAGCCTTCTAAAGTGTCCATGTGGAGAAGAGTCATCGTCGCGTATATTGTTGTTGTTGCTTTATGCTACTTCCCAGTTGCTTTCATTGGTTACTGAATGTTTGGAAATGCTGTGGATGACAATATTCTCATCAGCTTGGAAAAGCATACTTAGTCATCTCTATCCCTTGGGATGTTGTCTGTCTCTCACTCCCCAGACCCTCGTTGGGATATATTGGGTGTTCGTCGAGATATAGTGGGTGCGATTGTTGTTGTTGTTCGTTGTCGCCCATGTCATTGGCAGCTATCAGGTCATGAAGCAAATTCTTCTCTTGGAGATTTATGGACAGAAATATTTACTTGGTGTACTCATGATACTCTTGTTTCTTTTGCCGTAGATATACGCAATGCCGGTGTTTGACATGATTTTGAGACACTGCTTGTAAAGAAACTATGTTTCAAGCCCACTTGGTGGTTACAGCCTGTCTTGGTTTACCAACTGGGTACGTTGCACAGCCACTATATCACTCATTTGCAATAATTCCTATACTGAATGGAACCATGAGTTGATGTGTACCTGTGTATTCATGATGTCCAGGTGTGCGTCATTCTGGGGCTGCTTTTGATGATTGCATCAACCAATTGGAGGCATGAGGCAGATCTAAGAACTTTAGCTTCTACAACTAAGACAGCTGTGTTGGAACTTATGTCATTCTTATGTACCACTAGCACCATATTTGTATTATTACGTGCCAAAAAACATGCATATGTATTCTGGCCTTTGTGGACATGAAAAGCTAAATAAGAACATGGCTAAGCAAGATATATCTACTCTTCCTAGCAAATTGTATCCATTATAGAATGTTACATGAGCTAATTTAGCCATCTTTCAAGTATCTGGCCCTCTTGCTCCATCTGAAATACCCATTCTCCCAAACTTGTGATTAGGTATTTCCCGGAACTTCATCTCCAGGTTTTACCACGTATTCGGAGTAGCAAAGCGACATGTAAAAAATCCGAACAAGCAGCGGCTTTTGTTGGTTCTAAAGTTTAATGTAGCATGAATTTTCTGCTCTAACATTCCCCCAAAGTATGGTTTACATTCATAAATACAAACACAACAGGTCAATTTACTTGTACCTTTTGCAAACCCCGAGTCGAGTTGAACTCTGCAGTCTATACTATGACCTTGTAATACAAATTGGATATGGCGTCTAACTGAGCAAAGAGTGCCGTTCGGAATGATGTGAAGCTATGAAACTAATCAATTTCCCCTTCCTCGACATCATCATTTACAATCTCCGGAGGAACAGGGGGTACAACATCATCCTCAGCAACACCAGGTGGCTCCACTTCCTCCTCCTCCTCATCTTCTTTAATGTATAGCCCAAGCTGCTCCAAGGGATTGCTGGCCCCAAACTTAAAACTACCGAAATCTCCTTGCAATTGGTCCGGGCTGCCCTCGTCAACAGAACAAGGTAGCTGCTCAGCCACGCCGGCCCTCAGCATTTCCAAATCTTCAAGAAACTGAGAATTCTCATTGATTTCAACTGTCTTCTCGATCTGCAAAAGTGCCAACGGCAGCAAGATTAGACTTGGAGTTATCTCCATACAAAGAAAAATGGCAGGTACAAGTGGTTCCTTGTTAGATATGCTTTTCCATCTCAATTAATAAATCCATACTCTTACCCTGACTTAAATCTTAAACAGTACCAGGTCAAGTTCAATCGTCTATCTGAATAGAAGGGGCCTAAGTTTCCAATCTGATTTCGGAAAGAAAAGAAAAAGGCTGTGTCCATCTTGAGAAGACTTCTAGTTTTACGCTATGGGGATGGTAATAAGAGATATATTTCATCCCAGAGGAGCTATAATTGGAGATACCATTGTTTATGGTACAGAAGTTCTTATAAAAATGGAAAAACGCCCTACCTTTGAGTGCAGTTTGAACTATTGATTTACGTAACTGAAAGTAACCAATTAGCGAATGATGCATAATTATTTTTGTATGGACCAAGATAAATTATGGATAGCAAGGATTAACTTCTTTCAGAGAGACCATCCTTTCTTGCTGTTAAGGTAAAGACTTCGGGCACGACTCGCTCCCTTGCGTTTTCCTATAGTAAGTGGCTATGGCCAGTCTTAGATCAAGAATGAATAGTAATCGTGGAAGTTTTAAAGCAAATCAATCACTGATCTAATTTGTGTCCCTCTACAGGATAGACCTCAACAGAAAACTGAAGATTAATGGCAGAAGTGGTTGAGTTCGGAATGGCAGCAAGTGGTTGAGTTCGGAAGGGGGATGTGATGAAATCTTATTATACTTACCTTGAATCCAACTCCTTTTTCCACCCCCACCCAAAAAAAAAAAAAAAAAAAAAAAAAAAAAAAAAAAAAAGCCACACCACCACCACACCACAAAAAAGGGTTTCTCACCTTTTCTTCCTTCTAGTGAGCAAATTAAGTAAAATTTAAGATTCAATAGCTTCCAACCCCAAGCAACACAACAATCAAAAGGACTTCTCCAACTTTAATCAAATGAGAGATTAATTCACCTTGAGTAATGCCTGACGAGCTGCTTCTCTCTCAAGTTCCCTTCTTCTTTTCGCCTCAGCTGCAGCTTCTGCTTCTGCTCGTTTTCGAGCTTCTTCTGCAGCTTTAGCTTCTGCCTGCAATCTAGCTCTCTCTATAAAGAGGCCACAAATTTTTCAATTTTGGAAGTTCAGTTTGACTACAGTTCTAATCCAAAAATGTAGCAGCATTGAATCATAAACCAGTAGTCACAGACCTTTCTTTCTCTGCATCTCAAGCTCCTCTCTTTCACGACGCAGTGTCTCAGGATCTACCTTGTCACCCTGATGTCAAAAAGATCAATTAGCCAGGGTATCCAGACCAACCAAACAACACAAAAATTAGAATGAGCCACCCACAGACGCCTAAATCGGTTCCACAAGCTACCTGGCTAAGTGTCTTTTCTCGGGCTTTTAAGATGGTGTCAGCAAAACGGTTCAAGAGAGCAGCTCGATAGAGTCTTTCGGGAGAGTCCTGTCTCTCAGCTGAAGCACATTCCCCTGAGATAATATCTCCCACTGCGTAAGACAAGCATGAAAACATGCAGACAAAGCTTCTCGACTTCATCCTTACCACCTTGACGATCATCTGAAGCACCAGATACCGGCTTCTCCAGTGAACTTTGCTCAAGCTGGTCCAGCCCACTAACAGGTTCTACAGAAAACACAGACAGGAAAACAACCCATACTTCTTACTAACTCACCATGAAGGTACCAACAGAAAGCAATTCAACGAATGCAAGCAAGGAAGCTAGCAAATCTTTTTTGTGAATTAAAACTTCATATATAATCAAATATTCTGAATTTACAAAAGATGTAGCCATCAGAGGACAACAGCAAACACATCTTGCTCAAAACATAGGTAGCTACAACTTTCTATCCATAACCCAATGCCAACCTTTAAACTTCCACATTTTAATAACAAAGGACCCCTATATCTTTTGTTAACAAGGCTCCGTAGAAAAATTTCCAATCTTACTGGCCTTATTTTGCTTTTCTTGTATTTGATCAGCTGTTGATGTTACCCCCTACTTTCAAGCACAATAATTCATTAAAAACATGAATCTAATTTTCCAAAAGGAGATTCCTCATAACACTCGGAGCCAATTTGAGCTGCTAAATTACCCACCCACCAAAAAAAATTAAAAATTTCATTCATTCAAGTACCATCTTCCAGAGACTAATGTTTCATCCCTCACGTGAAAGATTACCATTTACCACAATGACACCCATACACCTCAATGCCCTGATGAAAAATAGGAACCTTTTAACAGTGCAATGCGCAGGATAACTAAATTGAGTGTGTTCTCGGTCAAAACTAAGAAATAAACTTTTGAGTGCAGATCTTTCAAAGGGTCTGTGACACCCACCAGCCCAGTAGTAGGTAGCCAATAGATTTCTCTTTGGACTGTCACGATAATTGTTGAACTACTAAAGTCGGAAGTCGGAGTGAATTACGAAGTGTGAAACCCCAAACCCAGATCCATCTGAGAAGAAGATACATGAGAAAAAGACAGAAATTCCTACATCCACAAGGGAAAAAAGCCTTCGGAGAGAGGGTGTGTTCAAAGAGAGAGCGATCTCATGGGAAGAGAGGGGGTGTTCAAATGGAGAAAAGACGTACAGCTACACTTTTATCTCGAGAAGGATATCTTCATATTTTAAATATTCTCCTACTTAACCCTTGTAGCCACATGGTCAAACGTCCAAGCCCTCCTTTAGCAGAGTTGTTTTTACCTTTTTTTTTCTTGGGGGGGGGGGGGGGGGGTTGGACTGGACAATGCAGTCCACCACTGAACACCTATTCAGGATTGGCTCCTTACAGCTTCGCTCAAATTCAAATCACAATTAAAGCTCAATAATATTCGAAGCCGAGCTTAAAATTTGTACTTCGTATATTTGCTCAAGTTTGGCTTATTTGCAGCCCCGTTCAAGCACAGAAATACAAGCCAATCATTTATAATCATCTGAAAGGATCAAGTTGAAAACTTCAAATAATTTAAAATAACTATTGTATATTAAAAAAAATCAAATCTTGGTTGCATCCAGCGGGTCTATGGCTCCTAAACAACAGATTGTACTGCTCATGCACCCCTCTCAATAAGTCACCCCCTCAATTGAAAAGACATTATATATATAAATACACACACTTATATTTCATTAATTAATTAATAAATTAATTAATATATACATATATATAGACACACACAGAGACACATTATAATAAATATGAAATCTTAAAAAAGGGGGAAAATGGAAGGAGCAACCAGACACAAAATGGGCTTCTGAACATCAGATATAGAGAAGTTCCTTCCCTCCGACTACTTTATTTCCTCTGCACCAAACATGACTATTATTAAAAAAAACACACTGAGTCCTGAAATAATTACAGAAGAACTCAGTTTCGCACGGATTTTATTATTGTTTCAAATTTAAAAAAAAAAAGAAGAAGAAGCAGCTTCACATTTAGGAATATAACACTCGACAAAATTACTTAATCACATTAGGGCTCCATTTCTGGAGAGATTGGTTATATTCTCAGATTTGAGTGAATATGCATCACTGTCATAGTTGAAAGAGACAAGTTCATGAAACTAATAGATAGAGCTCACAAACACCTCACAGTTGAAGCAATCTGGGCCAGCTGCAAGTTATTCCTGTGTTTTATATAAACGGCTTGTTCCTCTCTTTAATCCACACGAGGTCAAATCCCTTAAACCATATAAGTTACTGAAACTTTTTACCCTAATTTGATCTAAGAATAGAAAAGACATGCTTTGCATGATCTCGACCTACAACGTTTCTTGCTGGTTTTGCTGAGATACCCCTGTTGATGTGAATAGTAAGCACCACATAACTACAGCACTTACTGACAACATGTATATCTACCTGAAGAGCACAACAAAGCATCATAACAACAACACACAAGCCTTTTCTCAACTATAAGTTAAGCCACATCATAAAAACCATGAGAGAGTATGAAAAAATTTTAGACTCTCCTTCTGAAGCAATGCCAGACAAAGCCAAATCTGAATACCCAGATGGAAATGAACGTCACAGAGGAATAGAAAAATGAGATTTAGAAGAAAACAAACCAACAAACGAGAGAGAGAGAGAGAGAGAGAGAGAGAGAGAGAGAGAGAGAGAGAGAGAGAGAGAGAGAACTTACGGATTCCCTCAGACAAGTCCTTTGCAACCACCCCTCCCGGTGAATCTTTTGCAGAACGAATTGGCTGCTGTCATAAGATAACAAGCAATTGCCGACACTAAACAACTTCAGCAGGAGGACAATATATAAAAATATTCAATCCTTTCAACGTCTCATAAATTTGCTATGGGGTCCCTAAAAAAACATACCATTGACTTTATGGGCATCAAAGCTTCAACATCTGTGCTGCCATTGCGCAGACCATTAGAATCTGAATTTGCAAGTACGTCCATAAGGTTAAGAATAGTAATGTACGAAAAGGTTCAACCACAAAAAATTGAAAGAAAAAGGGATTATTTATTTAAATAACATACCGACCCCATGGGAAAATCACAATTCTTGCAAACAAAAAAGGGACATATACAGTAGCAAAGCTGAATTTTTGGGTTAGTCAAGAAGGCTAACATCAAGAACGTAAAAAGCCTAAGAAGTAAACTGCAGCACATACATACACGCTTACATGAATAGTAACCAAATAGAATTCTGAGCCAGCCAAGACAAAAAACTTGGACAGGTAGAAATCCAAGCTAACACACATGGATTATGCCTCTGCCTAGTCGAGTACCTTAAACTGACTGCGCGAAGCGCAATAAGCAGGAGGTTTTCATTAAGTAAACAGCGAACGCAAAACTTAGTCACGTGAAAGGATTATAGATCAAATGCAAAATAGCACTTATGCTAGAATGCATCGCATATGGCATGCCCTATGTTTTCTGAGTGGGCAGTTAAAGCAAATCATGTATATGGGGAGCTCAAATGTGCTGCTAGAAATTAGAATCACCAACAAAATTTGAAATTGTGTCACTCTGAAACCAAACAGGTAGTCTTCATTCCTCCAATTTCGGCCAGATAAAGCACCCTCCCCTCAGTTGTCTGCCCCGCCCCTTTTTCCCGCCTTTCTTGCCATCCATTGCTCCAAAATTAAAAAATGGAAAAAGAAAAGGAAGTCAGTGGGATACTCCAAGAACAAATATCAACACTTTTGACGACTCCTTGTTCCAACAGATGAAGGTTTCTTGGTTGTTGTCCACCGCCCCCTCCTTTTCCAAATTGTACAACTTACTATTTTTGAGTACTCACTATTTCAGTATGAAATGGAAGGCTTTAATATGGCAACATCTTAAACCAAGGGATGCTCTAATAGTAGAAGCAGATTTTTTCTTTTCTATGCCACAATTTTTGGATCGCAGAAGAAGATAAGATAGTTAAGGAGGGTTTCTTTCTTCCGTGAAATTGGGAGCAAAAGGGTTTGGTTGTGCATGCGTGGGTTTCAAAAATTTGGGAGCTAAGGAGCTTTTTTTGGTAACAGGAATTAAGAAAAGATGGAGGAATTGACAAGGATGTGAATCACATGGTACAGACGGTGGGTTAAAGTGGAGAAGTGAATCAGGTCTTCTTTGTGATAGGAAAGTGCCCTTTAAAGCTTAAACGAAAGTTTCCCAGGACGGCAATAAGACCCCTGCTAATGTACGGATCTGAACGTATAGCAGTAAATTATGAGCATGGACAAAAGATGTGAGTAGCGGAAATGAGAATGTTAAGATGGATGTGGACATACAAGAAATGAACATATAAAGAGAAAGGTTAAAGTGGCTTCTATATATGAGAAGATAAAGTCAAGGTTAAGATAATATCAACATGTGCAAAGTGGAGATTACCTTATGGTAGGGGGTGGGATAATCAAGTAATAGAATGATGTAATGCTTCCAAGAACATAAGCATTTCTAATAGAGATGATTATTGAAAATGATCACCGTCCCCAAATTTTTCAGTTAAAAGTGCAACTTATGCTTATATTCCAGTATCTCAGACTGTTTCTTGGGCTAAGATTGTCAGGAGTAGGCGTCATCTTTCTAGATATGCAGTCATACTTTCGCTTGCATTTTGGAAGAGGATGCATACTTTAGACAAACTTGCCAAATTGGGTATTATGGATTCTAATATATGTATGTTTTATGGCAAGGATATAGAGGATCAGAGTCACCTTTTCTTTCGATGATCCTTCACAAAAGAAATGTGGAAAACAGTACTAATACAACTAAAATGCAAGGATTACATTTACTTATGGGAGAGTCTACAATCTTGGATACTCACTGATCATTGGTGTTCAAAAATCCAAAATAGCTCGTCTACTTTGCATTAGTTGCAGCAGTATACTTTATTCGGAGAGAGCGGAACCTGATGTTGTATGGAGCCACTCACAGGGAGGTGAAATTTGTTACTAATGAGGTGCTAAAAAATATAAGATTCTTTGTTACCTCATGGAAAAAGATTAGGAGGACAAAGGTCAACTGGGAGATCGCCATCAGCGTGGGATTACCTATGAGTATCTTTAAAACCTAGCTTGGAGCCCTCTCTTTCAGGCTTTCGTGCTTCGCTTAAGACGTCCTTTACTTTTCTACTTTACATTTGTACTTCTTATTTTGGCATGGGAGACTTGTTTGCGCAATAGACTACGAATAGTGTTGTTAGAATTCAAATGGTGTCACTGTATTTTGACCCTCCAGGAAAATTACCTTGTAATATTGCCTAATTTAGCTTATCTATAAAAATTTGAACTTACTAAAAAATTCTTGCAAATGCATTTGCTAGACAATGAAAGAAATACATATTAAACGTGGGAGAGGAAGACCAAAGAAGATATGGAGGGAGACAATAAGAAATGGTATGACTTATATGACAATTGAGAAACATATGGTCAGTGACAGAACACAGTGGAGACAATTGTTACACGTTTAGTCGCTCACTTATTCAAACCCTCACAAGTTAAACAATAGAGTCATTAGACATCGGGGTGAGAAGATATATATTTCATGCTTGCAATAAATAAAATGCTAAGGGGGAAAACCTAAGGCGCTGAAAATAATCAGGTTTTAAGCTTTAGTATACATGTAAAGAAAGCATGGGAAATAGAGTTGGAGCGTTGTTAAAGAAAGACAGATTTATTGCTCTTAAATTGGTTCTAGCAAAGAATACACTCATTTGTCCATAAGGACCTAAGGTACCATTAGAATAAAACTATACGCTCCTCCTGTGCCATTTGCATAATCCAACTTGGGAAATCTAAATTATCTTGGGGAAACCGCTCAATGCATTGTCTATAATTATAATTAAAAGCATCATCAGTACCAGCTTTGTCCTTTAACCATAAAGCTAGAAAATGATTTTACATATTAAGACCATCTTCTTTATGTGCATACCTGAAACACATATGCATATGTATATATACTTTTACATGCACTATACATGGATGTATGTCACTGTTATAAACATATATATGCGAACATGTGCATACAAGAAAGAAATGAGACAACAATTGCTATTCTGTAACACACGCAAATTTACAACATTTAAACAATTAACACCCACAATTACAAGCTTGCTAAAAAATTAACATTTTTCCTCATGTTTATATACCTAAATAAACTAACATGTATGCAACCACGCACACTTACTCATGTGCCTGTGCAAAACACATAAACAAACAATACATAGGGGGTGACAAATTTTCCAACCAGTCCAAATGATAAAACCAACAGGGCAGCAACTAAATGAAAGGATAGCATACACTTATTAACCAACCTAAACCATGACATGTGGTGTGTGGTTAGCTCATCTCATCCCTTAACCTTATTAAGGAGTCCAATTTTGCCTAATGGGAATGGAAGAACATTTCATGAATAGGTGCAAAATCCTCCAAATGGAGAGCTCTATGCACTAAAAAGGATTAGTGACTACCGTCGGTGGTGGATACCCTTGAGAAACCAAAAAAACAAAAAAACTAACTTATTACCCAGCCTAGCAATAGATTAATTGCCTCTCTTACCTGCATCATTCCGAACTTTAATGGGTGGGTAGCTTGAGACAGGAGGTTCATTATCCCCAATATCAGCATCTTCATCTAAAACGTCATTCCCTAACAAAAACAGACAGGAAAGGATACCCCAGATTATCATCAACCAAAGATGTCCCTATTCATAAGGGATACAACCACATTTGACAAACAACAACCTTTGCCCACTTGCATTGATGAACTGCTAATCCCTGATTCATGTCGCAGCTGAAATGATAGATACAAAGTCACAAATTTGCGATGACATAAATAAAAAATTACAAATGAAATGAAATAAAACGAAACAGAAAGGAAGAAAGTTATGACCGCTATGCACACATATACAGACATTGGATTAATCACATTGCGCGAGTAGATGTATCTACCTCAATTTCACAAGCTTCCCCTTTAGCTTCATTCTTTCTTTTCACTTGCAGATGATCATCCAAAAGCTTCCGTAATGTGATTAAAGCGTCATTATGGAGGTTGTAAATATCAATCTCAAATTCATCCTCTCCAACTTGTGCTCCGCTAGAGGTTTGCTCCCTCAGAAAATCAGTTATACTGTCAGGAAGATCTTCCAGTAGAGGCTCTAATTCACTAATAAGCTTGCTTTTCTCATCCTCAGTCATTTGTGGCTTAACATGTTCAGACTTCGCTAATCCATCCACCTTTTGCTTGTACAAGGTTTCAGGTCTCCCCATATGCTGACATGGACTGAGCTTTCTTTTTTTAGCATTGCTTGCTGGTTTGACTACTTCAGTTACCTCGCAGATCCTAGGTCTCTCAGGTAAGGTCTGGGAACTGTTTTCAGGGAGGTTTTTGGCAATCACTTTCCATCTGGCCTCAAAAAACTTACTCATAGTATCAGCCCAGATGTGTACGTTATTTGCAGGTGGATTGTAAGTCATAGCATTAGAAAAAGTAAGCCTGACATCAGCCACAAAGTCTGCCGGACATGCATACTGGCCTGAACCCAGCTTACTCTTCACTGTCCCCAGATCCATTGGCTTTTTTATAACAGTAAAATAATCTGGAATATTCAAAGCCACGACATCAACAGGTTTGTTGAAAACCCAAGCAAACTGATGGGACATCAACTTTTTCAACAAATTTTCACACTTTTTTAACAATAGTGCATTTGAATTGGACGCTGAGCCTTGGTTACCAGATTCAAATTTTCCTGAAGTACCTCGATTGCAAACTCGTCGATCTGAGTTTAAATTCTTTCCAGGGATAGAAGTTTTCTTTGAATTTCGAGTATGGGCACTTTTTGGTACATTGCTACAGCTGAGAATATCACTAGAAGATGACAATGTCAAAGCACTTGTCTTATTTGACTCAATTTTCTTTAGAAGTACATGAACCTTCGCAAGCTCAGATCTCAGTCTCATAATTAATTGCTTTTTCTCAACTGTAGAAAGCGTAGACAGAGAAACAACCTGCAAAGGTACATCAAACCCATCACGGGAAGTACAGTTTAAGTCAACCCACTTTTGCCTCGGTGCAGATGAATCCTCTGAAGCAGTAAATTCTGTGTCAATCTGACCAGAGCACCCAGAACCTTCAGACTCAAAATGCCCATCAAAACGAATGGAGTATCCTTGACTAAACCTATCCTTCCTAGCCATCATTGCTGCAGAAAGACCCTGCTTATTTGAATTGCACTTCCTTTTACGAACACTAGTGATATAAATCGAACAAGTATCTGAAGCTTGAAAAGTCACAATAAATCCAGCACCAGGATCCCTCCAAGACAAGCTTCCCAGTTGAATACACAGAAAGAAACCAAATTTAGCCCTAGAAAGTATTTATTTCACCGCCCCAGCAAAGTCCAAAATAAATAGTACATGATCAGCTCCGGGAAATCTTAGAGCCCCCGATTCCGGAGCAAATTTTCGATAATCGGAGATAAATAATTGGATAGGACACGGCCCTAAATTCAATTACCTTGGCCAAGATCCCCACCTGATATCCCGCAATAAAGAATTTCCCGCAAAGCTAGCTGTTCAATTAAGAACAAAACTTGATCATAGCATTCAGTTCAAGAGCCAGCACGAATAACCTAGATAAAAACCCAGACGCGATTCGAAACAAAACAAACTTGTGCACACGCGAAACTCACGGTTAGGTTTAATTAACTCGGTGATGCAAGATCAAATTACAGTAAAATCAACAAAATCGAAACAAAAGATGCCGTCAAAGGCAAAAATATACTGAATAAATTTTCGAGGTTGTACCTGCATATCTTTGGCAGAGAAGGGAGAGTAGCGAAGCAGAGTTAGAGAGAGAGAGAGAGAGAGAGAGAGAGGTCAGACAAGGATCCACAGCAAAATATCCATAATTTGTATACAGCCGACATCAAACTCACGTCATTTATTTTTTTAAATGAATAAATTTTAAGAAAAATATGACGTCATTGTTTTTCCCGGCCAAACCTGACGTCATGTTGAACGAACGAACTGACTGGTCATATTGACATTTTGGGTCGACAGAAAATTTTTGTGAGTTGACGGGTTAGTTTCACGTTTGAGTAATCAGGTTTGTGTGAGATTTTGTAGGTTAACAGGTTAATTTGAGGTTCGTTAGGTAGGTTTGACGTGTTATTTTCGAATTTGTATGTCATATTAATTACGGATTAGACGGTTCGATCTAATTATGATTCAAACTCACACAATTCAAATGTAAGCTCAAACCCTAAAAAATGTGCTTGACTTCATGTCAGTAATTGACAATCTTATAACTGTGTGAAAACACAATAGTTTATTTTATTTTCTTAAAATTATGTCACATCTCTCGTAAATTATTTCTTAAGAAATAGACATATAAGAGAAAAATGTTATCACCAAATGTGTTCAACGCAAGAAAATTCATTCCACATACCTATTCTTTATTAGATATGAAGTGACTAACAAAATGTATAATTACCAATTTTAAAATTTATCCTAATTTATAAAGATCGTATAGAGAAGAAGGGCACACCGTCAAAGGCTTTGCATTTGTGTTTGACGTAAATTTGCCTATTGATAAACTATTATTTTGTCAAAACTGTAAAAATGTTTCACGACTCTATAAAACACAATAAAAGCTAATCAAATTCATATAAAAGTTTATTTTACCATATCAATTGAACTTCCAGTTCTTCATATAATAATAGACTTGAATGTTATCTTATGTTCCGCAAATGCCGATTCATTTGTATTGCATGTTTAAAAAGGAACATGATGCGATAATTTTTGAATATTCCACTGACATTAAATTGAATGAATTCATCAGACATGTGTTGATGACTGTTAGAAAAGATGAAAATAAAGATATTTTTGAATTTGTTTGTAGATGGCTTGTTTGGATCTTAATAGACACGAAGAATTTGATTGAGATGCGGTGACGATATACAATGACGAAGATTTGACAAAAACACGTTCACATTATTCACAACTAATAACGCTCATCGTGCAAGCTGTTCCAAAAAAACACAAAATGGTATTCCAATTTGACTATAGACACAACACGATTGTAACAGAATTATGTTGTACATTACATTTTTGTTCCATTATGCTTTTCATAAAATTCTATTGATAAACTAATGTTTTGTCAAAACTGTAGAAACATTTCATGACACTATAAAACCCAATAAAAGCTAACCAAATTCATATAAACAAACTGGAAAAACGATGTTGAATCCAAAGAGCGCACTTGTTGATGTCAAACACAACAAATGTCTAAAGGAATGATTATTCCTCCAAAGACTTCCAATACTTAGATCAATACATAATCATTCTCCAACAAACTGCATATTTCACTATATTTTGCCTTCAGTTCCAGATGCTCTCCAACTCCCTATGGATGTCAAAAGCTTTCCTGTCCCTTTCTGCTCAAGTACGGCAATCAAAACTCAAAATCTTACGTCCACATCCAACATCCTCCAACATTTTGGGTGTTGCCCACTTCAACTAGTAACAGATGAAGCATATTTACCAGCTTCTTCGCCCCGAAACATCGTACCACCCTGACGGCACAGGCTACATAAGGTAGGCACTTTGGCCCCCAGAACAAAGCCCAAAGATGACTTGCTACGTCTATCTAAGTCAGTAACACTCTTGCCTAAACGAAAATATTTACGTCACCCATGAAGAATTTACAAAGTCTATCTACAGAGGTTCTCTCCTTTTGAAGACTAAGATTAACTTTACATCACACAGACTTCCTATAACTTAAAAAGAGTTGACAAGTAATATATTATCAAGCCTCTAAATTCACCAACTCCTGTAATTTACTGGTTTCCTTCAACAAAATGTCCTCGTAGGCATTCTCCTGGTGGACGTCAATGTAGTTTCCGGTTTTCAAGACCTGAAATTCAAATTACACGTCATCTGTCAGGCCAAAGTAAGAGTACTGAAAATTAAAAGGGATATTAGGGAAATGGGCTAGGCGGAACTTGTTCCGGCCATTGTAAACTGTAAATAATATAAAAAGGGAAGAAAGGAATGGTTCCAGCCATGATAATAAATAAGTATTAAAAGGGGAAGCAGGGAAGAGGATTACACGGTTTCACCAGCCATTATAAACTGTATAAAGTAAGGAGTAAAGGACATAAACAAACAAATATGAAAACAGATTTAAAAGTCAGAATATTATAATATACTAACCAATATTGCGTTCTTCAATGGATCAAAGGTTTGGAAAACTCAAATAGGATACTAACTGATGAAAAGCTATCACTTTTAACGTTTCTTTCAGACATTAGATTTGGCCTTCTGATTTTACAAAGTGAAAATAAAGAGGAAATGTGAAAAAGCTCAATTAGAGTTCTACAATTCATAAGCAAAACCAGCATACCAGTATCTCATGGAAGAGCCTAGCACTTTCTCCCTTGCTCTTCTTTTCCAGAATTTGCGATAGTGCCATGGTCCCAACTCCTTTTAGCTTCCTCTGCTTTGCGAAGTTCTTAAGAAGATATGACGCAATCCTCCTATAAAATTTCACATACAGTCAATTCCAACTAGTTTAGGTCGACATATGCAACAATTGTAGGTACAGCAACACTGGCAGAGACTGCACATGCCTGTTTCCTACACAGCACTAGAAATCTCAGACAGAGAAGATAGAGTGGAGAGAGAAAGAGAGAGGTTTGTTCAACATACCTTGTCCTCAGAGAGCAGCATTCAACTGTCAGACGCAAAAATATAAAATCAGAAAATCTTGTTTCCAAATCCTTCATAAAATATAAATGTGTGTCTGTGTGCATAGACGTACAAACATAATGTGTGTATATGTGTATGCATATGTGTATAGATATTGTTTCCAAAGAAATGCAGAAAAGGTTAGTTACATACATTTCTCAGCTTCACGACCATTACGTGAAATTTTCTCCTGATCAGACAGAAATACACATGATTAGTCCAAAAAAATTAGCACAATTGCACGTTGAAGGAACGCCATAACAGGTAGTACTATTTGCAAGTTGCCTCTAGTAAGATGGTAGTTAAAATATACGTTGCACGACTGAGATCATACAACATTCAAGGATTGAAGAAAGTCCTCTTTGCAGCACAAGAATACTTTACCATTCACATCATTTCTCTGACTGAAACCGCTTAATATAAAAGCCAATTATGCAAAACTATCACGTATATCACAGGTCATAAGAAATAGTCCACATTTCCATCACTGTTTTAAGGATATTACCTACCTGCACTTCTTAAGTATTAGAAACCAATGCAATATTCATACAGATAATACTTAACTGCACAGCTTGAAGAAATTAACTGTTGAAATGTATAAATGTATATAGCACTAAGCTCCTTAAGATCTTGAGTTTCAAGTAAGACGATAATTTACCATGGTATTAGCGCAAGCAATCCTGGGACTAAATTTGCTGCCACATTTCTGAAAAATTACTGCTTGCTACTACTGTTAAAAACTGCGGTTCATGTACGGTAAGGCCACACGTGAGGGGGAAATGTCGAAGTGTGTATAGTATTCTTCTAAACAGCTTATCATCAGCCACGAGAAGCACATAAACCAAGATATTTTGTTTCTACTATATAAAATAATTCATTTAAAAATAGTAATAAAATAAA
Source organism: Eustoma russellianum (assembly GCA_036186865.1). Lineage (NCBI taxonomy): Eukaryota > Viridiplantae > Streptophyta > Magnoliopsida > Gentianales > Gentianaceae > Eustoma > Eustoma russellianum. The sequence continues at coordinate 41,083,128 of AP025045.1, forward strand.
AACCATCACTGTGCACCTGATAAGTCCTCTGCGTGTGAAATAAGTGTAGGAACTGCACAAACATACAAGTAATACATAACAGAGTGAGGGAATGTATCTCACCGTATCCCTGCTGTCCAATTCTTGAGTCTCATCATGTCTCAAGAGTTCCTCCAGGCTATCAACGGAGCCAATAGATTTCAATGTGTCACATCTAGAAAGTCCTCGGACCTCATGCATTCTTGATGATGTGGAGTGACTAACAGGCGTGCCAGGAGCTATAGTTTCTTCATCAGGTCCAAATGTAGCAGGTGACCTGATAGAAACGTTCTTCAAAGGACTTTCTTCAGGTTCTGTCTCCTTGGGTGTCAATGTAGTCTTTTTTTTAATTGATCCAAAATCTACCGCTTTGCCTGCAGAAGTTGTCAAAAGTAAACATCTGCCTGTCTAACTTATTGTTCCTTTTCCTTTCTTTTCTCAAAAAATTAATGCAATTGCACTCACAAGGAATCAAAGGTTCCAACAGACTCTTAGAAATACTCGGTATTTTGCACGCTTTCCATGCCTGCAAAGCACTATGAGGAACTTTCCTTCTCTTACAAACCAAGTCACTTGAATCCTTAATCATTTTTTTGATAGCCCTGCACGATAAATTTGATGTTTTTAGCCGTCAGATTTGACAAATGAGAAGTTGAGGAAACACAATAACCACATGACAACAAAAAACGCCACAGCAGTTCTAACTCTAAACCGTAGCATTACGGGGGAGAAAGAGAAGGAACAAAAGATATAGAAAGGTAAAAGACAGAGGGGAAAGGGGGGGCACAAAATTCGCAGTCACGTACTCATTAGGAAGGACAATAGCCTCATCAAATACACATTTCCGCTTCTTGAGAAGACCAGAGTGCTCCTTACTTGCAGGTGTACATAAAGCCATGGAATCTGAGGACACGGTTCCTAATAGGAAGGTGAGTAATACATTTGTCAGAAAAATTTCCAAGAGTGAACATAAATTTATTCGTTTTGGGTCCAGCAAATAATTTATATGTTGAGAAGCAGAATGAACTTTTTCCTCCAAAATCATCACCTTAATATCAAGGAGAAGAAAACACAAGTGAATTCGTTACAAACCAGGCGAGGCAGGAAACTTGGAATTGGAGGCGAAATCAGTTTTGATGGATTTTGGCAAGGAAATGCACTTCGACTTCTTCGTTTCAACATTTTTCTCTTTAGCAGACAATCTAATAAGATCTTCTGGTTCCTTATTAACCAATCTGCCATCAACACATACCCTATGCTCGCTGTCAGTTTGACACTCTTCATTAGACATCATAGCAAAGACTGACACCCTCCCCACATCATCAAAACTCATCGGTTCTAGTCGCTCTTCTAGTGACCACCCAATTTCACAAGAGTTCACCATGTTACTCTTCTCTTCTTCAGGCAATCTGACTCCTTCCTTTTCTTTCCCACAAGTCACTTCAGCATCAGTATGTTTTATATGCTCTTTGTTGGTCTTACTGCTAGCAAAACATGGCGTAGCAAAGCTCAATGCTTTTTCCGAGAAATTGAACTTCAATGGTTCTAAGCGCTCTTCTGAGAACCAATTTCCACAAAGCATTTCAACACTTGACCTCAAGTTGCTTTTGTCACGTGATGGTGCATCAATATTACTGTTCAGGAAGCCGGGGGAATACACACTGCAATGAAGAAAATAATGTATCAAAGATTAACTAGAACGCAGAGATACAATCAAAGAGAATAACACATGAAACCAAGTTTACTCACTCTCGGACCGGAGTGTAATCTGAAATATGTGACCCAGAGCCGTCTCCCTGCATGTGAGACTGCACGGGAAATGGTATAAGAATAGCAGAGTAAAACTGGTCGTAAGGAAACATTTTCCATAGCTGAGATGTTCTCGGACATAACAAATGACAATATTACATAAGGCAGATCATTTTATCGGATACCAACTCTTATTTCAAAGAACAACTAAGAGTAATCCTCTCCTACGTTTCAAGCATCAAATGTATTTTTTAGGACTACATCAATAATCATACCACAGAAGCTAAACAGAGAGCCTTTTCCTCAGGAAAATGAATGGAGAATTGAGAATATTTAAATTGCAAAGCTCTTAAGAGACAAAAAAAATACAGCAAAAAGTACCCAAAAAAGAAAAAAATATATATATAAGGAAAGATAATCATGACAAACCTTATCACTTAAGTGCTTCATTTGCTCTCTTGAGGCATCTAAATATAAAGTACGAGTTAATTTTTCTTTTCAAAATACAAAACAAAAATCAGTACAACTTAAATGAGGTTTTTAAGATTACAATATAACCTGAAGGCATCATATCTTCAGGAGATCTCACATTTTCCCTGCAAAACCGAAGGATTTAGTAAATAACATGATGAAGAACTAATGCAATATCATGTATCAAACTAAAAACCCCATTACTTATTGACAGTCCTTATACTTGATATCTGATGCATTCTAAAGAATTCAGTAAGTTTCTAGGTTTAGAGGCACTTCAATCACTTCATGACAACTAGAACAATACTATTTACCTATTGATCATATGAAGGACTTGCAAGGCTGCTTAAGGCTTCTGAGGTTTGCTAGGTAGATTAACCCAAAACCTAACACCATGATACATGTCTTGCATAAACTGAAGTATTTTGACTGTTATATATGAAATCAAGATGTCCCTAAACTTTTCCTGCATCGCCTATCCATCTCTAATCCACACAGTAAAACTAAGACACTGAACTCCAGTACATATATAAATCACCTGCTTAGATTCTGATCTTCCAAGATCTCCAGATCAAAAGCGTCGAGCTCAAACCTTTCTGGCAGGCTAACAAGATCATAAGTTTTCCGTAAAGCTTCAACACTTGCAGTTACTTCTTTTCCTCCAGTTAAGTGACCAATTTTATCCAGCACATCACAGCAGTCATGGAATAGAAACTCAACTTTCTTTGAATATATTCTGACAACACCCAACAGCAAGAATGCTAAAATCCTGTGATTGACCGAAGGAACTCCAACTTCAAGAATTTTTTCTGATTGAGGAGGCAAAAGAGAGTGTTAATACACAGTAATAACTTACAAGTCATGCCTAAAAAAAAGGGTAACCTAACATGAGCACGAGGCTATCACATAATTTTTCTAACTGATAATTTAACATTCACATTTCACGATAGACGAACAAGATAAGCAAGTAATCAATTTAGTCCATACCAACCATTGCTTCCTCTTTAAGAAGCAAGCCTATAAGAAAAGGAACATTGCAGTATAAGTTCGAATAATCATCAAGTTTCGAGGATAATAGGGTCTGACATTTCCACCACCCCAAACCCATTACAACAGAAAAAGGAAAGATCGCCTTCAATATCTCATAGAAATTGTCCTCCTTTATCCATGTTGATTGTACAGTTAGTCGTTACCATTCATATTACAAATGATTTGCTTGAAAATGTTGAGGAGTATCATGTTCCATATGGATTATTTAGTGAGAGAATTGTTTGGCCTATAAAAATTGAAGTTTTGCTTTTGGTGCTAATAGAGTAATCAGAAGCAAAAAGACCAAAGCTTGTGAAAAATGCAGAGTCAAATTTGATGATTCTCGGATACAAAGGTATCAGATGGAAGATATCAAACTCGCAAACCCTAGTAATCCAAGTATGGTATTTAAAACGCCTTCTTCATTATGTTGCAAATCTTTCAGATAGATCCCTTAAGGAATTAGAAGGCCTAATATGCTATGTATGTGCTTTAATCAAAATTTTGATTTTATATACTTGGAACGAGAGATTGACCCGGTCAATCTAGTTAGGATGCTCCAAGCTACCTTTAGGGAAAGATCTTTCTGATCTCTATCCCATTTTTATTTTTACAACTATCTAATATCCAATATCTAACCTTGTAATTTATTTCTTTTTTGCTCTTCCCTTCGAACGTCCATGATGTAGTTGTATGTGCATTAAATGAAGTATCTTAGAGACACATAAAGAAAGAAGGAAAAAGATCATTTTAATGATGACCCTTAAAGAGTCTAGATTCATCAATTTGAATACAAATGCAAGCACTCCAATTACAATTTCTTTCATAAAAGGCCGGTGAGTTTAACTAAACATCACTAAATTCAGAAAGTCAAAAAAGGTAAGAGTTCCTACAATTGGCCCAGAAGCATCGTTACAAGTTATTGGATGCAAAAGGATGAGTCAAACACTAAACAATATAAATGTGTACATTCGTTTATACCCGCCACTGTATAAACCATGTACCTAAAAACAGTTGCACTTACTCGGGGGGAAAACTGTCCAGTTTATGTTTATGCGTCATATTTTTGCTGGCTGTCATTTTTACTCTCCACTAATCATACCTAAAGTTTTAGAAAATTATAGTATGAGACTCGAAAGAGAAATTATTCATCACAACCCTCTTTCACTTTCGTCCCTAGGACAATTTCACTAATAAAATTAGTCAATACTTGTCCAAAATCCAATTGTAGACTTACCATCATATTAGATAATGCACCTACAACGACATTAGCACATTAATTTCTGATAATCAGCACTCTACATGCATTCAAATCCAATTACTTGTCCAAATTCCACACTCCACTTGACATAATGGTCACATTTTGAGTAGACTTTCACCTGATGCCTACTCTCTCTCTCTCGTGCAGCTTTTTGTTATTAAGGATTATCTTAGATATTTATTTCATCATTCAACAAACTACTAGGGTAAGTGAGATCAAGGAAAAGAGTCACAAGATAGGTAAGGTCTAAACTTCTCACCGACTTAGTTGCTTAATTCAAGTAACTTAAACCACAAAGTTCTTCCATTTTTCCATTCTGTTCCTTCACGTGGAAAGCATTCTCAAAAGCTAACTATTCATTTAAAAGGCAAAGAGAAAAAGAAATAATGGAGCTCTTTGAGCTAGTTTTGCCCTTGAATCCTCTCTTTTGTTCATAAATGTACAAATATGATGCTTCATAAACAATTAGGGATTACAATTTTTCTTAATGACATTTTCCCAGCCTCCCTTATCTGCCTTTGCAGTTTTATAGTTATTAACAATCTCGGTGTTTTGTGGCCTGTTGTTTTTCTGTATAAACTTCAGAAATATCTAGAGAATTCATCAATTGATGGACCTAGGGTATTATACGCTAGCGGCTTATTTATATACTTTCTGAGTGAAAAAACAGACATCATTTCTTGTTTTAGCAACCCCATCTCATTACATACCGGTGGAAGATTAATTTGCTCAGTTTCAGTTTGGCAACGTATTCTCCTACATGTTAGGACTTGTATTAAAACTTTCTTAGTACAGAATATGTGAAGTTCTCATGCAATAACAAGAAAACCTGAAATATTCAATTTCTGTCAATTTAAAATGGTTTCTATCTCTTATTTCCCCTTAACTCCCCCATCATTCATTTTATGGAAGAGGCTTGTCTATAACCTTTATTTTTTGGGTTAACTGTGCCTCATTACCTACAATTGTCTCTTTTAACAATGTGTCTGGCATTCTCCGTTTTCAAGGGGCCGCTGATTCCTTTTGTTCCTTCCTCCCCCCTCCCCCAACAAGGAGGGGCATGTTAAAGCACGGGAGAAGAAGACGCGAAGGAGACAACCTGAGAGGATGACATATCTGACATTTGAGGAGGACGTGGTGGGGGAAAAGGCTTTAGTGTTATATATTTTTCATAAATGGTTGCAACAGTCCAGACTAAATAGAAGACAGATTGGGTGTAACCCTAGCTAGAAAGTTTAAGGCCCTCACTGCTTACTTTCTGTACCATTCTATCTACCGTCAGCAACAAAAGCAGAAGGAAGAATCAAACCCATATACCAGCAAAAAGTAGAAAATCCAGGCAAGCATCAGAAAAAACACTCGTTCTAATTAGTGGCCCCCTCTTGTTGACCACAGAAAGAAAAGCTTCGAGACAAAAAGGAAAGACGCAGCCAGTTATTTGCATCCCCAAGTCAAAAATCAAAGAGCACACGCATGCATAAATGCAGCAAAACAAGCCATAAAAGCGAGGGAAAAAGGCAGAAAGGCCAGCGTTCCTTCTGTTTGACTCATAAAATAAATGAAAAGGCGAAGCGGATACAACTGAAGAATGCTTTAGAAAAAATGGCCATCAGAATGCAAACCAAAAAAAAAAAATTTCCCGCCCATAAGTCCTCAAAAAATAGACACAAAAGATTGAAACTAAAGAAATCAAAAAATGTAGCAAAAGAACCACCATTTCTACGAAAAACATGTCCAGAACCATAAAAACTGACCAACGGAGGAGTTTATATTAGTCTGCTTGAACTGATCTTTCTTGAGCCTTTTGAGACAGTGAGCAGCAACCCAAATAACTCCAAAAGGCCCCTTCTTGGAAACAAGCCACTGGGAATCAAACATCTTTTTCCTCTCTGCGTTTCAGGTGTATCCTTCGCCCGAAAATGCACTGGACCACCAGAAAGGAAATTCAAAAAACTGAGGGAACCGTTTAAGCCTCTGTAAATTGCATTCTCCCATAAGGAGGAGAGCAAATATTAAACGGTCGAGACACGTGAAGTGTATCTAGTAAGCCTCGGTATTACAATTATTTGTTTGTTTTTTTTTATTGTTCCATTAAATGGTTTAGCTTCCAAGGTTAAGGATAAACGATACTCCATACTCTTAATCTCCACCCTTAAAACGCTGCAGTGTAAAACGAACGGGCCAGATTCAGACGACAGACTTCATCGATTTATGAAAACTTTTGTAAAAGTATTTTAAGGATTTAGTTTCAACCATAAAATGTTGATTAATTTATTTCATTTTTTCACTATAAGATTATGAATTGGATTTCTTTTACCGGAATGGAGTTTTGGGGAATAGAAGAGCATTTCATGTTTAGGTGCAAAATTTTCCAATACAAAGTTCTACGTACAAAGGATTAGTCCTGATGTCGACCTTCTTAAAAAAGAGCATTTTCAGTGCAATAGGTTCCTGCGTTTATGTATGGTCTATAAAAAGGTCGGATTGTTTCAAGATCTGATGTACGCAGTCTTATCCTAAAAAACCAAAAGAAATAAAAGGGTCAAATTAAAAAGATAGTTGTTACTCATTTCGTCTCAAATTATTGTTTCAATTTACTTTTAAAAATAATAATGTGTTCAAAAGTCAGCTAAAACAATTTTTTCCTTTTGCGAGTTTCAACTTATTAAAGAAACACCATTTAATATATTGTATAATCGTTAAAAATAGACCACAGTCTTATTTTTGGTTGTTGTTTAGTATTTAATGTTTTTTTTAATAATTAATAATGATGGTATTGAAATACCACATAACTTTTAAAATTAATATAGAAAGTTGACACATTTTTGGGACATCCCAAAAATAGAGAAAGTGACAATCTTTTTAGACAGAGAGAATAATAGTCAAAGTCTTCGTACTATCATTTTAATTAACATTTACATGATTCTCATCAATTAATCAACTAAAGTTATAATAAAAACAGTGATTTTAATAGTTTGACTTTATCAATATATGTTTAATTCAGACAATATTTTTGAAACAAATAAGTTGTTTTTGAAAGTGTAGTATATTGGATATACTTAGACTAGGCAAATTTAGGAGAGAAGGTTTTGTACATAATTTCTTAAGATAAAGTGGGATAGTTATTTATCACATTAATGAAAAATTCCTAAAATGTTGGACGGATATCTTCTCCTATCTTCTTTCCTAAACTCTCTCATAAACAAAAGTATTCCATAAAAAACACATACACATTTTAGTGTGTAATATATTGAACTCACATCTACTATACATTGTCCATATCTAGAGACTCAGATGTGTTTTCTATATATCATTTTATGAACAGAGGTTTATGAAGAAAGAGTTTAGAAGAGATTATCTCCTCTCTTATGTCCCAATAAATTGACATTCTTAAGAAAAACTCTCTACCTGTTAGTAAAGTGTGGATATCATATGTAATATTTGGCAATAGATAGAAAATCGTCTGATGATTGCATTTATAAAGTCAGTGCAGTAGGGTTATGCTTGTCAGTTCCCTGCCTTCTGGTGGCATAAGGTCATATCCTGGTATGTGTTGAGAAAACGTGTTTGAATGATTTACAAATACATGATTTAAATAGTACGAGTTTACGAAATCATGACAAAATTATTACTTCACACGTTTTTATGATATACATGCCTCATATGCTTTATATATATTGTTGCAGTACTAACAAGCAATGAAGCGTTAAAGCTTACATCATATGGCAAACGTTTGTTGTCTTTGAACTATTTTCAGGTGCCAAAATTAATGAACTAAACTAGTTCATTAAGTGAAGTACTTAAGTTAATGAACTAACTAGTTCATTAAATGAAGGCATATTTAAAGAAAGCTTGATGGTAACAAATTGAAAATGGAAAGTCTCCTCATTCTTTCAATATACACACCTAATATATATGATATATATTCATATTTTTGTTAAAAATGCACAATACACATATATTCCGACGTACTACCGACACGTTACATATATTACAAACGTACATCAACGTCACACAACTATATACACCTCATATTTATGAGTATATTCAGGTCTTATATCATATGATATAAGTCATGGTGATGGCAAAATTATAACGACACGTTACAAGGTTATAAACCAAAAATTATCGTATCGGGCGACTACCGAAACTTCGTCAACGTGTCACATACTTGTCATATAGAGATGGTCAGCCCATATACTTCAAAAATAGCCAAAAATATCGTGACTCACATGTTAAATTCAGCCACTAAATCATTCCATGTTGGCACACACAAATCACCCACAATTTAGGCCAAATTGTGGACATTTCAAATTCAATTTTTTTAGCATATGGGGGCACCTCTCAATCAGCCATTAGAGCTGAATATCTACTTTATTTTATGCATATTATGTGTGACATAATATATATAACATGTGCAAAAAGTTTGAGTTTAATCGGATAAAAATCGCGTAATCGACGAAAGTCGAAAATTCGGTTTTTACGAAAACAACACATGGAACGTTTTTGGCATTAGTTGTAGCATGTATCTAGACACTTTTTACACATTTAAGACATATTAAAGTATTCTAAAAAATTCAAATTAGGGCTGATTGGAATTTACCATATATGTGTAATTATTGTGCGTTATTTGACAAAGTTTACTAAAGTAAAATTTCAGCACATGTACAAGTCATATCACACGCCATTGCAGCCTTGATGGCGCCTATGTGGAATTTAATTAGCATCTCAATTGGTGGAGAATATACCACACAAGGTTAGTGACATAAAAGAGGGAGCTACACAAGGTAATAATTCAAAAGATTTCAAACTACTACACATGCTGAAGATTTTCAGCACATGTGAATTAGTTGGTCGATTTTTTCCTCTAAATGCACCCTAATTTGCTTCTTAACATTGAAGGGATCGAATGGTGAATGTTTGGTAATGTTTTGAATTCTTTTTGGCACATGTTTTGCAAGTTATTCTCATATTTTACAGCTCATCAAAATGATGACAAGTTGGACCAATCATCAAGTGCCAAGTAAGCAAGGCCAAGTCATCCCTCCAATCATAATGTGTCAAGTGAGCAAGATGGTGTCATATTTACACAAGGCAATCTTCCAAGGGCATTAAAGAGAATTCTCAAGAAGGAAGAGATGTCCTAGGGGGTGGTCAAGCAAGCTTAAAAGGAAGAGAAATAGTGCAAAACAAAGTCAAGACAACTCTCATATTCTCTTAAGTGCAAAAGGGTCTTCTACTTTCTTCTTCTTATTTTCTTTCTTCTTCTTATTTTCTTTCTTCTTCTTCCTCTCTCAATCCTATTATTCATATATTCTAAATATTGTATAGGCTTTGAACATACCACCATACACGTTTCAATTGTTGTAAAAGTTTGATCAAGGTGTGATCAAACCTTCATTCGTTCGGTGGTGGTGTCCGTGATCCGTTTACTTGTTTGTATTGTTTGTAAAATGATAAAATTGGTGTGTAACTCCAACAACCCTTATGGTAAGGTGTTTTTGGTGTTTAGTGATAACCGAGGAAGGTGTCCTCGAAGACTGGAGTAGGTTGATTTAACCAAATCAATATAAAATTCTTGGTGTTCTTACTTTTCATCACTTTACTTTCAGTTTTCAGTTTTTACATCATTTTGTTCAAACAAAAAAATAGCAAAATATTATCAAAATCAGAAACATAGCCACACGTCCTAGCTTTCATTTGGCACAAGTTTCACCTCATTTGGATAAGTATAAGTCAGTCAAACGTTAATAGTTATGAGACTAGTGCAATCTGGTTTTCAGACATGTAAATGTTGAGAACATCAACTTATTTGACATACTTACCAAATGAATTTTGAAAAACTGTTTCAACCCTTTAAATTACATATCCTAAGGGTCATTTCATAAAATTTTCAGATTATTTGGAGTTGTAAATTAATAGGAATAAAATTTTCATTTTGAAGGACACTTTCTGCCAGATTTACACACTATCTGTAAAAACGTTTTTGCAAGGCCTTATACTTTGAATTTTGATCTGAAATTTTTATGACACATACATAATATCTGAAAGTACTTTGTCACCAAATTTCACTATTTTTGGAGGTCGAAAACCTGCTCATTCAATTAATCCAAAACAGGGTCTGAAAACAGAATCTGCTTTCAGAAGTGGGTAATTGGTAACAAGAAGTTTTTAAAAACTAATTTTTTCTGCACCCACTATTCAACCCCCTTCTAGTGGTGCTATACAGGTCCTACGGTATGTTCTTGAGGATTTCTACCGTCTCAGTCCCAAGGAGCATTATGGATGATGCAAATCAGGAGCTCAGCGGCCTCCTGGATTAGTGAAGACTTTACGTGTCCCTATGCAAATTAGGCTTTTGGCATAGCATTAGTGAACAAGATCCCTCTTTGAATACCGTGATGTAAACAACCCAAATTACTCTGACCTCTAACTTGTCGAGTTAAGCATACTAGAAAGACAAACGCAATCAATTAATCAAACTTGTTTATGGTTTACATGTTACCTTAGATGTCAATGAAGTACGTTTATTGAGAATCGGATATCAAATTTAGATGGCAATGAACTACACTCCTGAAAAATAAGATACCAAATGTCATAAAGAGAAACAATGAAAAAACGGTAATTGTATGCATAAATTGAAACATTGTGAATTGTTGCCTAAATAGCACATGTTTCCGTTTGAATATGTTAGTGTAATAGATTTAAGTCAATCTAAACTTGTCAAGTTATATATATATTTCAAAATTTTCAAACTATAATGTAATTACGAATTTAGTTTATCTTTCAACTCCAAGCTCAAGTTCAAAAAGGATTGTTCTTGAGTTGATACCGAATAAATCTCAAGCTAATTAAACTCAACATTTTAGAAAGAAGTATATTAATGACTGCATAAGAGTTTTTTACATGGTTCCCTTAGGACTAAAACTTTCGAAGTAAGACCAACCTTTTAGCATAGCCTGCCGTATGCTAATGATATGCGTGATTTGTTTGGCACTTAACTTGGGTTCATGTTATTTATGTCGATAAAAATTCACCCCAAACTGATGTATATTCCATAAATACTTATGACAGTACGAAGTGTATAGTAAATGTAATATCCAATTTGCTTACGATTTTACACGTTTTAAAGGTTCAAACATGTTCCCAATCCAATCGGTCGAGCATTATAATGCATACATTTTGATGATATGATTTTCAAGTCAACTAGATGCCTAATGCGAGTAAATCAAAATATGCGAGCAAAAAAAAAAAATTTCTAAGTTATGTTGGAAACTAAGTTAGACAACACGATTATGTAGAGTATTCATGTGAAATAAAGCAACAGTCGATCAGTCATTGCGTCCTGGACAGCCGATTTAGAGACTTCACCCCAGCAGCATTGCAGAACAGCAGTGCTGTGCTATCAGCCATTCAGCCGATCTCAGCACAACAGCAGCTCGGTAGACTAGTTGAGCTCAGCACGGCAGCACTGCAGATCAGCAGTACTACGCTAACAGCAGTTCAGCTGAGCAGACAAAGCGAGGTGAGTCCTTGGGGCTCTGTCCTTAAGACGTATTGCTCCGTTATAATGTGCTCAACCAGAGAAAGCAATCGTCTCCTAGGATACAACGGAATCAGTTCAGACGAGCGGTACTGCAGCGTATGTAAGATGTTTCTAACTTCTTGGATGACTTGGAAGTGTAGAGATGACTGTATGCAGGGATATTATAATTTACAGAGATGGAGATTGTATGGAGAGAGAAGAGGGGAAACTGATTGCTTAATCGATTTCTGGATGACCACAGAGGTCAGCTCGGCCTTGTATTTATAGGGGGAAACCGAGGTCAGATGGTTAATTTCAGTTCAACCACAGCCGTAGGATCAGATACCTGCTCGGCCTGACCCTTATATCAGATAACTGCATCAGGTCTGCCCACAGCCTTGTATCAGATAACTGCTCATCCTGAGCCCTCAGATCAGATAACTGCATGTCTGCCCTCACTTCTGTTAGGCCTTAAGAGTTTTTTAAATTCACATCCTTAGCCGATCACAACCACCTGGAAGAAATTTAAATTTAAATTAACTTTTTCCCAACAGATAGGATCCGGCCCTGCAGCCCGCAACCCGAGCACGAATCCGAGCTGAGCTGATTTTCACTTATTTTCCTCCACTTTGACCATTAATTTTTCATTCCTCCGGTATCGTAATTGATTGATTCCAAAGCGTAAAATTATCTACTCGTTACGTAGATAATTGAGTACTCATTAGTTTTCACTTGTCATTAACAAAAACTAAGTATAATTAAACTTAAAAACTTAAAATACGTTGCTAACCATAGTTTATAACTTGATCAAATTTAATTTCTTTCAATTTTCTCCAGCAAGTTAAACGCACCATAAAGATATTAGGATAGTGTTTGTTTCGTTGATTTATTAAGTCTTGAAATTTCGACTATATTTACATATTATGGTTGGCTAGTATAATCTGTAGATATGCTTTGATTTCAGGTAAATGGGTCCCATTTATTAAGTTTTATTCTTCAACACATACACATTTTAATATTTCGTCATATCATAATGTAAGGGGACTTCATATTCTGCTCCAACATATTTACTTGCATTGTTTTTATACTATATTTTCATCTTTATGCACTTGGTGATGGAAATTTTAGCACCAGTAAATACGTTAACAAGTGTGGTCGAGGCCACATAAATTTATTTTTTAGATTTCAATCAACTATCCTTATTTAATACACTTCATTTTTATAGCGGACCCTAACTCTTTCTTTTAAAAAAATTAGAGAAAGAGAATCAAATATTATGTATACAAACCGTTTATATGAATTTACGATCCAACTCGATATCTAATGTGACTAAATCAAATCGGCGCTACCGGTGCAGTACGCTTCCATGTTTGCGTAGGATCTGCAGAAGGACTAGATCGATTCGCGATCTGATATATGCAGTCTTACCTTATACTTTGTGTAAGAGGTTGTTTTCACGGCTCGAACTTATGATTTCAAGATCACAAAGCATCGATCTTATGAGTTACACCAAGGTCCGTCATTAATCTGACTAAATAAATGGGATGAGCAATAAAATCAGACGTTAGGTTGAATGTCCCGCGAATATAATACAATAGTACTTATATCCTTAGAAATTCCTCATGTATTTCAAAATTAATAAAAGGATGTTCCGGGTGCACTAAACTTCTGTGTTTACGTAGGACCTGAGAAAGGATCGGATTTCTTAGTGATCTGTTGTAAGAGACTATTTCTGTGACTCCAACCCGTGAATTCAACGTCATAAAACAGTGACCTTACCACTTGTTAAAAAGTCGTCTTCGTAATTCAAAATTAATATGGAAAAGAAAAGAAAAGTAACGACAAAATGAAAGGAAAAAAGGAAAAGAAAATGATGTTAATTGCGCCTGTTATCTAATCTTTTTCACAAAGTTTTAAGTAGCATCCGTACTTTTATCTAATTCTCTGGACAACCTTACTTATTGGTGAAATTAGCACCCGGCAGCCGAAAATCGAAAATTAACCTCTTGTAGGCGGTTTTTACATATATTCATTTTATTTTTCATTGTTTCAACATGTAGCTGCCTAAATTGCCCAACCATGGTTAATTCCACCTTACCTCCGTTACTTTCAACCGATTCCTTCCCTCCAAAATAAACCTAAAACATGCAGTCATCCATAAATTTTTGCCAACCATCTTTCTTTATCCCCCCAAAACTTCTACAGCCTCTCTGCAATTGAAGAAGAAGAAAATGGTCATGTCTTCTGCGGGTTCAAGCCATAGGCGTCGGAATGTTGGTCAATCAAGGTACCATTGTGAATTGACAATGCATACCCAACCGTCTTGGACCAAGGACAATCCAGGAAGAAGGTTTCTTTCATGTCTATATTCTCGGGTATGTATTTAATCCGGGTTACCTTCCCTTTTTTGTCGAAGGATGATTTATTGTGTATGTAAATAACGATTCTTTGTTCATAGGATGTTGATGGAGGTTGTGGGTATTTTGAATAGGTTGATCCGTCTATTTGTCAAATATCAAAGGAAGTAATCCCGTGATTGCTAAAACGGTGCAACAGATATAAGGAGCGGCTAAAATTGTGTAATGACCATCAGATGGAAATACGAAAATTGAAATAGAAAGGGATGGTGTTACTGTGGATGTTGCTGGTGTCTTGGGTTTTCTTTGGTATTGTATTTGCAAGAATGGCAGTAGCTTAGTTGCAATAACGTGTTTATGTTATCAAGTGTGGTAATTATGTAATGGATTCATGCTGGATGGTGTGGTGTTAATGTAATGGGTTGGGTTGTATTAGGCATGAATGTATTTTGGATTTTTTGGATTTTTAAGGTGCAAGAAGTTGCAGAATGTCCATACCAGAATTTACGTAATGTGTTGATGTTGGTTGTGTTGGAGTAATGCAACTGCTTTTGTTATCAATGAAATTGTGTGGTTGTGTATAGTTTGTATGCAAGGTAAGATATTTAATATGTGTCCATGTTGGATTAATTAAATGTACATGTTAGCCATTGTAATTTTGTCTATTGGCTGAAAGATGAATAAATCGGGATATGTAATATTCAGACATGCTATATAAGGAAAAAGGAAACATATCCATCACAAGATTCCATTCATAACGTCTGAAAATAAAGTAACATTCATAGCCCCCAAATGCTTTGTTGGTAATGCTTCACATGCAGTACATAACTATCCAAAAACCACCTTATAAAACACTGCACACCCATGCCAAAATACACATCCAAGTCAGCCAAATAATCCATATATAAAAAGAAGCAGAACCAAACGAACATACATGTAGCCAAAAACCAAATTCAATATACAATAACCATTATACTATTCAAAATCTGAATCAGCATTAGGCTTTCCCATCTTCATTCTTTTGGCTTGAGCAACTTCACTAAAATAGGACTTTGGTAAAAATACTCAGTCATTCCGTAAGAAAAAGTTTTGTATAAGCTCATCATTCTCGTGAGATGTCATATAATAAGGCCATTTCTTTGGCACCTTATCAGCAATATTTGTTTCTGCATGTGCACTGGACCCAGTATGGAACTGAACTGTCTTCAATTGTTCCTTGCCAATATCCTTAAAACACATGCGAACACAATGTGTCAATTTACAATAAGCTACACACTAAAAAGGAAGAATTACTCATGCACATACAACTCAGCAGTGTACACTTGTCTTTCTAGACAGTGGTTGCGTAGTTGCACTTGACACGCCACCAACGTCATCATCAATAGTAATCACTCCTGTGATATTTTTCCTCTATTGATACTGTGAAATATACAACAACACATTAATAGAAATGAATGTTTGCTGGTCCAGTAATCACTCATTAATAGAAATGAATATTTCACGTCTTATCTTGAAAGATACCCTAGTAAGTCGCTTGTTGAAGACATTTGAAATCTTGCTTGATGGGTTCAGTTCATTTTTTTGATTTCCTTGGCGTTTTTCTGATAGCACTAGAGCTACTTGGCTTGCTTACTTGTTCAGCTTTTGCACTATCCACAGGTTCATCCATACCCAAACAGATTTCTTCACCATCATGAGGTGGTGATTCATAACCACTCTGCATATCTGTCGGCAATGCAGTTGGTGTATCAGCAATGAGTGGTGTACTTCCATCATATATCTTCCTTTGTTTACAGGCATTCTGAAAGAAAAGGATGGCACTTACAAGTTATGTGCAATTGCATAACAAAAAATAAAATTAACATGACACTTACAAGTTTTTTTGGCCTATTAGCAACATGATTAGTGGCAGCATCATCCAACTGAGCTGGTGCACTACAAGATGCTGGAAATTCCTACTGCGGGGTCATGTCTTCTCCGCTTTCACATACAACTGTCCTTTTACGAGTTATCTGAAATAGTCAACCCAATAAACACATTACAAACAATGACATAAATAAATAAATATTAACAATAAACACAAGACAATTTCAGTTAAATTAAAATAGTTACATTCGCTTGTCTAGCTCCCTCACCACTTATATCAACATTTGACGGTGAACCTAATCTATTCGAACATGTTCTATTGTTCTGACCCTCCTTCTGGCATAACTTGCATACGTGCAGCTGACTGTGCTTACTCATCTTTTGGACTCTCGCCCTCCTCTCCTTTTGCAATGTCATCAATTGTGGCTCACCAGCAGATCTTTTCCTCGGTGTTTTAGGTCTGCCAGGTTTCCTTCGGACGATTGGTGGCACAATCGGCTCTCGTCCAGAATCAGGTAACTAGGTGAGTCCCACGCATGGAGGTATTGCAAGCTCATACACTTTCATATAAGTGCTTACATAGTAGCACCGATCCACATAATCGAACGCATCCTCCTGATCAAATGCAATAGCAGCACATGTATGTGAGGATGGAATGCCAGTCAAATCTCACTTCCTGCATGAACAAGTGTGTTCTCTTATGTCAACAATAAAATTATTCCAATCAAATTGCTGACAATGGGATTTCTTCACATCACCTTATAAGGTATACAATCTGCAGAGGCCTCCATTGCCTTTGTGAGCCTTCTCATTACCCTCGGGCATACCTTCATTCCTTCTCACTTGTTATTCGCCCTTTCCTTATTTTCCTGAAACTTAGTCATATGGTAGTGTCGTATCCATTCGAACATTGACAAAAGTGGCAACTCTCTAGCCTCAAAACGTACAACATTGTAGCTCTCACATAAGTTATTGAGAATGGTGTCACACTTAGACATTGAGCTGAGATGAGACTTGCTCCACTAATACAGTGGTTTGTCCTCTAGCCACTTAGCCGCATTCTTATCAAGGTGCTCAATTTTTTTTCATGCCTGTCCTAAAATCCACAACTGTGGTTGCCATTGCATCCTTGTACAATGCATGTTTCAATGAGATGTTGTTGTATCCAGCCAATACCCAATTAGCGTGCAAGTGTCCGACACAAAAACGGTGTTATGCTGCTGGAAACACTTCCCTGCATGCTTGAATACGGCCTTTTTGTTTGTCTAAAATGATCGTCCTTTCGTAATCCATCAATATACCTAAGTCCTCTTTCAATTTAACAAGAAACGACTCTCAGGAATCCTTTGTATCACCCTCAACGGCTGCATGGGCAACGGGAAACAAAATATTGTTCGGATCTAATCCCACAGCCGTAAGTAACATACCACCATACATAGACTTCACATGGCATCCATCAATGCCAAATATCTTTCTACACCCATTCACAAACCCTTTCTTCATTGGACTTAAACAGTAATACATACGTTGAAACCGCGGTTGGTCTACAATCAGAGGTATATTAGCTGACCTAAGGATTATGCATTCCTCCCTCAAAGACACGTCTTTATTTGTTGCGGTCGATGTCTTCACAGTAATACTACTGTTTGGATCAATCCTTTTAATTTCGTCAGTGTAATTCCATATAAAACCATATTCGTATTTCTCTTTTCCCCTAACAAGTTGCAACTCCATTTGCTTTGCCCTGAATGCTTGACATTTACTCACATGGTATTTCATCTCATTCATAACTCTCCTTTTGAAACTTTCAAAACTTTGTTTATGGTTGACAACGAAATCTTGCATATACTTTTGTCCTAAGCATCAAGAAGTTATGCTGTCATTTTTACACTGAAGTTGCATTAATGAATTGAGTTCATGCTCCTAAACTCATAAAACCCAGTTTTGCTATTCAAAGTCACACGTATGTCTCAATTGCAGCCAACGTTTTTGCACTTTGCACAACATATCAGCTTCCCACTTCTGTATATGACAACTGGCCTACCATTCCTTATGGAATACATCTTCAAAGCTTTTTTAAACGTCTTCAAACTGGTAACCAAGATCCCACATGCAAGCTGAGGATTTTCCATATCCGTCCTCGTGTTATAAACTTTGCCAACGTACTCAGCTTCTTCATCACTCAAGCCTAACTCCTTGTCTCCGTCATCAGTTGCTTCATCAACACTCTTAGATGCTACATTGTTCACATCTTCACTCAGCCTATCATATTCATTGTCCCGGTCAACATTTACATGATACACCTCATCATCTTTATCATTCGTATCACTATACAACTTTGTTTTAGGACTGTACTCTAAATCACTCGTTAACAGAGCATCCATACCATCATCTTTTTCATTAACATTGACTCTGTCATCCTCATTCTTTTTATTTCCATTCAACTCAACATCATCACTGCCATCATGATCACCACTGTTCTCATCATCACTATTAGTCCATAGCCATATCAATGTTTACATCATCATCACTTAACTTTTAAGCTTGCATATCGAGAATGTCATGTTCCAGCCTATTATGTGGAACAATATGCTCCAGATACAGTCGCATAACCCTAGATGACTCAATGCAACTTTTGACTGCATTATACAAGTCACTATCTGTCTTTAATTGAACAAGCTTATCTTCTATACGTGTGTAATACCTCTTTGGACCAATTACTCCGGTTTCTTTGACATTTCATCCAAGTAAATTAAGGATATTTCATCAGCAACCACATAATCATATATGCATGTGTGTCATTCTAGGCAAATTGCCATATCGGTATTAAGTAATAATCCACCATAATAAAAAATAATAGTAAACTCATCACTTGCGGGATCTGTAAATAAACAATAACACACATGGAACACATCAAAATCGTACTTCACATAAAATATGCCGTTACTTTCCATCATTCTGGACATGCACTATACCCAACAAAGCACACCTTTAAACCTACTTACTAGTAAAGCTCATTAACAAGAACAGTAACATACTCAAAAACAAAACTCCATCCATGCCATTCAAACCACCAATCTGGACATGCAACTTCATTTTTTCGTCAATCAAACACAAAAGAATCAACACAGCAACAAAATCATAAATTATACTACATATGCAAAATAAAAAATATCATTTTTCTTACTATATATAGAGGGTGATCATCCTTTGCTTTTCCTTAAGCCTTAAAGTCACCTCCGCCCCTTTTTTCTTCATTGATACAACTCCACCAACACAGATAATGCTGCAAAATCAACACCAATCAACTTCCAGTGTTCTAACATAGAGTCAGATTGTCGGATTCTTCAAGAAATTTTGCACAATTTTGTCAATTTGAGCTTGCACCCTTTTCACGATTCCAGAGGATTAACAGGAAAATTAGGGGGGCTTTTAATTTTTTTGTCTTTATTATTGAGAGTACTGATACACAATCGTGGTTAACATCGGGTTAAAAGTGGGGTTAAGTTAGGTCAACAGTCGATTTGAGTAGTCAACGGTAAACCAGCAGATCATCAAGATGCCAGATGCTAATTTCACGAATAAGTAAGGCGGTCCATAGAATTAGATGAAAATACAGATGCTACTTAAAACTTTATGGAAAAGATTAGATACGAGACCCAATTAATTTAAAGAAAATGGAAGAGGGTAACCATTAGGGTTTCGACTAAAATGACTAGATAGACGGGGCTTATTTTGACAGGCGTTTTGGCAGCCATGGCATGCTCCGTCCGGCGAACCTTCAGATCGTTCTCCTACCTCAACCTTCTTCTCCGGTCAACCGCTTCCCTTTCACCTCGCCACGTTTCCTCTATTGCCTCTTCCTCTATTCACCAAGTCTACTCCGCCTCAAGTTCTATTAATACATGTGCTGCACACATCCCTTTTCTCCATGAAATTCGCAGAGGATTCGCCAAAGGAAGGAGGCAAATCAGTATTCTCTTTTTCCATGTTCCCTTTTTTCCAGTATTATTGAGCTCTTAGCTCGTTTGAAGTAATTTAGAGATTCCTTATTTCCCTTTTTTTCGTGTTTACTTTTAAGCTTTTGGATTTTTATAATGCTCGGTTAAGTAGTACCTTCACTAGCTGATAAATACATGATTAAGCATATTAGTTCGAGTTGAGTGTCTATCAAAATTTGAGTTGAATAGTTGATCCGTCACTGCCTGTACTCCTGTAATTTTGTCATATTTCTTACCCTGCTGTATAACTTCTAGAGTTTGAAGAAGAGGACGATGAGGAGGAAGAGAGGAGTACAACACCGGGACAGAGATTCGATTTACATGCTAAAGCGACTGCTCTGTCACAGATGGAGGCTGCTGTAGATGCTTTATCTCGAGAATTGGCAAAGTTGCGAACTGGAAGGGCATCTCCAGGTGCCGAAATGTTTTCACTTTATGTGGTGCAACGTCTTCAATTGGTTCTAGCTATGTGGTAGTTTGTCTGCTAATGTCCAACTTGAATCTCCAGGAATGCTTGACCACATAATTGTTGAAACTAGTGGTGTCAAAATGCCTCTCAACAGGATGGCTGTTGTTTCAGTGATCGACTCAAGTACCCTTTCTGTGACTCCCTATGACCCAAATGTAATTTATTTTGAGAGCATACCGTCAAGAATATGACTTGAGTCTTTATATTATGTTTTCACAACTACTTTTCCTTTCTCTGCAGACTATGAAGGAGTTGGAAAAGGCAATTGTTTCATCACCTTTGGGTTTAAATCCAAAGGCAGGTGACCAGCGTTTAATTGCTGCAATACCTCCGTAAGTACCATCTAATGGGTCATATATTCTTACATACAATCCCATCTCCTGCTGTCTATCTATGTAGAAACATAAAAGGAAATATGATTTTGTTCTCTGTCCACCTGTGAGCGATCTGATTAATATCCTTGCTAACAAAGTTATGTGGTTTCTTGAGCAGATTGACCAAGGAACATATTCTGGTTAGTTTCACGGTACCACAAGTCGTGGAATTTTTTACTGGAGAAACTGCTATTCACTTTTTTATTCCTGTTTTTTGCTAGGCTGTGTGTAAAGTGGTTGCTAAATCATCTGAAGATGCAAAGCAAAGCATTAGGAGAGCTCGTCAAAAGGTTCATCGACTGAATTTGTGCTATTTGTTTCTCACAATTATATTTAATACAAAAAAGTCTAATTACCGACCGTCTGAAACGGTCGTTGAACATATGCGGTCACTAAATGCCAGTCGGTAAACAGCGGTTGGTAAATGAAAATTGTTATTGTCTGAAAACGGTCATAAAATGACGACATATTTAGCAATTGTCTGAAGAAACAATCGCAAATTACCGACTACTTAAGCTGTCGCAAATTAGCAATGGATTTGACTGTCGTAAATTACCGACAACTTCAACGGTCATAAATTAGTGACTGCTTTAATTGTTGCCACTTATGGACTGTTTTTGCGGTTGCTAATCATCGACTGTTTAATCGGTAGAAATTACCGACTGTTTTGACATTCACCAATTACCGACTGTTTTGTTGGCTACATATTACAGAATGTTTTAGCGGTGTTAAATTACCGTCTTATTGGTTGCAAATTACCGACTGATTTAGCACTTGCAAACTACCGACGTCTTCAGAGGTCGCAAATTACCGATTGTTTTTGCGGTCGCAAACTACCGACATCTTCAGAGGTCGCAAATTACCGTCGGCGCATAATAATTATCGACGGTTGCACGCTCGCTAATAGTTTTCTATGATTATCCCATGCTAATGTTAGCGATGCTTTCAACCGTCGGTAAAAATGAAAAACAATCGCTAATTTTGAGAAAAACTGAAATATTCAAATATTAAATAATCCAATTACAAATTAAAAATACAATCGAAACTTGTGACGACTACAATTCTATTTGACAAATATAACAAACCAAGATACCAATTCAAAATCTAAAAACGCATCTCCGGTTTGGAGATCAAATTCAAATATCTAACAGTACGACTTCAAATACATAAGTGTACTAGTATTCCACATAACATTTAATGAATTACACAGGGACCCATGGTAATTGGTGAATGTCAAAACAGTAATATGTAGCCGACAAAACAATTGGTAATTGGTGAATGTCAAAACAGTCGATGATTAGCAACCGCAAAAACAATCCGTAAGTGGCTACCATTAAAGCAGTCACTAATTTATATGACCGTTGAAGTTGTCGGTAATTTATGACCGTCAAATCCGTTGCTAATTTGCGACAGCTTAAGTAGTCGGTAATTTGCAACTGTTTCTCCAGACATTTGCTTCGGTTACCAACCGCTGTTTACCGACTGGTATTTAGCGACCGCATATTGGTCGCTATTCAGTTTACCGACTGTTTTTTAGAGTTCACCCGACCATTTCAAACAGTCGGTAGTTAGATTTTTTTTTTAAGTGCACTGTCTGTTGGTTATTCTCTTAATTGGCAGGGGAATTTTGTTCTTACTAGGTAAAGACTAAAGAACCCTCCTGTTCTTTCCAGGAAACAAAGCCAGTTGAACATTGGTGATCAGACCTTTTCTTATCTGCTTGAATAATTGATTGAACCATCGTATGATATTATCTTGGTTCAAGGCTTTTTCCGTCTTCCTAGCAGCGGGATGGGTTAGTTTTTTCCGAAATGCCATCCAAACTTATACTGGTTATGAAATTAGTCCCTGCAAGATGAGGCAATGCACTCTTGATCAGTTCTCATAGTAATCATAAAGATAGTTTTCATTTGTACTTATCATTAGTATGATTATTTTCTTTTTGTGTTTGCTTACGTCTTTTTTCCTCTTGCCGTGACTCCAGTCACATCAGTAAGTTCTGTATTTATGATTTATGGAAATGTCTGTAAGACCTCCATCAACTCTCCATTATTGATGATTGAAGGCTAACTGGCATTGTAGGCGTTGGACACCATAAAGAAAGCACTCCCTAAAAAGAAAGATAAAGACAAATCAGGATCAGTTTTTTCAGAAGATGATGCCAAGAGATTGGAGAAAGAAGTAACTTCTGCTATCAATATATGAATGTGTATTTGTTGATGACAGCTTAGTTTTGTCTGATTTGCTTACAAAAAAGTTGTCTGATTTTGTCTACTTCTGCAGATTGAGGAAATAACCAAGAAGTTCATAAAATCAGCAGAAGAAATGTGGAAGGCAAAGGAGAAGGAAATAACCGCAGGCTGAGTCATTATTACAGAGACATTTAGAGGCTTTGCAAGTACGGATGCTTACAAGACTAGTTATTTATGGAGACAGGAATTAGTCTACCTCTTGAGGAAACTTGTTTTCCAAATGGTGGTGCTTGATAGCTTTCCTTGGGGTTCGAAGGTACACGTCTATCTTTCTATTTGATTGGAGCTGCTGCAGGAAGGCTCAAGATAGCAACTGAAATTTGGTTTTCTTTCTAATTCCCAATTGCTTCATGGAGTTGGGGTTTCCTCCCTCCTAGGGGCTCCTATGCTAAATCTATACATTAGCACTGACGATTTGCTTGGCAGATTTGGGTAAGTGCAATTATCATATCTTTTTATTTTTCCTTTTTGTTTTTGGTTGCGGAGACACGTAGTAATGTTATTTATATGTAGAACATAATCTATATATATTGGTCTGGCTTTGGCCTGTATGGTGAACGATTAGGATTTTCTTTCTTTTCTGGTGTTCAATATATGTCCAGTTGAAGCTATCATTGCTGGATGTTTCAACGGCGCATTTATATTTTTGAGACTATTACATTCCAGTAGTTGAAGCCTTCTTGTTTCAAGTTAAATTTAATTGACCTTTTTCATGTTCACAAATCCTGAAACTTTGTTTTGTAGTGGATAATTAATAAGTAAAATTTTGATGATTATTCATTTGGCCAATAAGTTATTGACATTTAAAGGAAAACAGAAAAGAAGACTTGACTTTTTTGTTTTTTGTTTTTTTGAGAATAAGACAGAACTTGATTGAAACGTTTGGAGGTGTCGATCAAGCACTTGTAATTGCCTCCCAGACATAATGGCTCAGTTGGTATTCGAGTTGAGAGTTGTTTCAAGAGATACTGAGTTCGATTCCAGAGGCACGCATAGTGGTGTTAACGGACATCTTGTGTGGGTTCTTTGTGTATGACCTCCCCAACCTAAAAGGCCGTTGAGCTCTTGATTCACAATGCGTTTTGGGGTTGAGGCATTTGAGGCCCTCAGGGCCGAGATAAAGCCTTTGCTCCAAGTGCACTTGTCATTATCTTATCAAACAAGATCAAGCGGCAAAAGGAGAAATAGTCAGGAGCATGACCCGACACTAAAAAAAATACTTACCCACAGAAATTAATTTTATAAAGAGAATATGTTTATCAACACCATTTTAGCGCAACACATTTGAGTACATAAGCATTTATAGAGACATAATAGAAGTAGAAATGGACACTACTTTTCTGAATAGTTTGGATCATCTTTACTATACTACACTTCCAAATTATATAAGATAAATCTTGCATGAAATTTGAACTTAAAGACATGATATCCATGCATTAGTAAGACTAACAAATTCGGACAGAAAATTGAAATAGCTCCAATACATCAGAGAATATTTACAACATAGACCATTAATCAGTTAGTACTCGAGTAGAAGATCGACCCGAACCACCCTTTCAAGTGTTAGGCGGAGACTGATCTATTCCTTCGTTCTGTAAGGACTGGCTGCAGCCTTGAACAAAGGTTTACCCGGACCTTCAGCGGCAATGGAAAACTCGTCTCCCTGCGGCGGCATTTCGTCCATCAATCTCGACACTTTCTCCACTATTTCCACCGCATTTGGCCTTAAAGATGGCTCCTCCTCCACACACGCTCTCGCCAAATTAGCCATTGTCACCGCCGCATCAAACGAATAATCATCTCCAAGTGCATTATCAATCCAATCCCTCAGCTCCTGTGCATTCTCCGATGCCAAAACCGATTTAATTTTCTCATTCAGCCACACTTCACGGAGATCATTGCCAATAGTGATCGGAGTTTTCCCTGACAAAATCTCCAGCAGAACAATCCCATAAGCAAAAACATCAGTGCCTGTTGAAATCACCCCTTTTTCAAGGTACTCTGGCGCTATGTACCCTTTACTCCAATAGGCCACAGGTAGGCCACCGGGCCCACTAAGATAGCGTTGCAGCTGAAAATCCCCCTTTTCATGTCCGGATTCATCATCTACACATCTGGGCATGCCAAAGTTTCCAACTTTAGCACTTAGCTCTTCGTCTAGGAATATATTTCGACTCTTTATGTTTGTATGGACATAAGGCGGATTCATAACATGATGCATGAATTGCAAAGAAGTGGCTACATCGAGACAGATCCGTAGCCTCTGATTCCAAGTCAAGTTACAACTGCAAGAAGCAATGAAATGGCTCTTTGTAGCTAATCCACTATGAAGCCAATCCTTTAAAGATCCATTCTTCGCATATTCATAAACCAGATACGAATTAGGACTTTCGGTAACGCAAGCTCCAAGAAGCCTAATTAAATTAGGATGGTGATGAATTGGATTGTGCAGAAAGCGGAAATCGATTTTGGAGACGAGATCAGTGGATATTCGTTTGATTGCCATGTCTTTTCCATTAAGACGGGCGAGATATACAGAATCCTCAATGAGATTAGATGAGCTGAAATTCTCTGTTCCTTTCTTGAGTTCTTCAGAGGTGAAAGTCTCCATCAGATTCTTTTTTCTTGGGGTGGTGTGAGCGGTTTCTTTTATTCGACCCGTGACAGAACCATCAATTGATCCGTCGAACGAGATCTTCTTTTCGCTTGTTGTTACTATGCTCAGATTTAGATGCTGCAGCTCCAAGTCAGTGTTTTTACTCGAAATATTGCTCTGTTCTTTCTTCCAGTGGAAGAAGAGGAAAGCTACTGCAACTGCCATGCTTGTGACCAGTGCAAATGCACCAATGCCTATGTATACTCCAATCATCCACATGATTGACCTTTTCTTGATAGGATTTTATAACTGGGAGTGGTAATTAACAGGGATATAGTTGAAAGATCAATGCATATTCAGAGGCTGAGTGACAGATTCAGTGTCAAAACAGAGGAAGGTAGTTGGGGTGCTGAAAATTTGTAAAGAAGAGCCAAATGTGTGGTACATGTAATACATGCATATCAATTGCCATGAGATTTATCTAGGAAGAATCAATTCTTTGGAGATGGTAGGAAGTGGCTCAGCTACTGATATATTTTTATTTTTTTTTCCATTGGAAGTGAAAAATTAGAAGAAATAGCTGTGGTGAGTGGCGAGAGGCTCAGCTACTGCTGCCAAAATGGATGAACAAGTTAAATGGGGGAGGGTGAGCTAAAAAAGAAGAGAAGCACTTCGTTGTTTGGAGCCTAACTTATGATCCAAATTTGAGGGGCCATGGAGTCTACTCCCACATGGACTGCTCCTTGTACGGTTAACTATTATTTTATAGTTATTCCAAAGGTCAATCTCTCTAGTGTGAAGGCCTCCATAGTAAACCACCCATCAACAACAACAATAACATTATCTCATTACCTTATAAGTTCTCGTCTATGACAAGGTATGTGAGGTTAGATGTATGGTCTATGACAAAGTATGGGGGTTAGATGTACGAAACCGTACCTATGTGTTAAAAACACACAGAAGTTGTTTCTCGATGACCTATAATGAATGACAAGGTATGGGGGCTAGATGTACGGTCTATGACAGGATGAAAGAATATAGGAGGTTGCATATACGCAACCATACTCATCAACAACAATAAAATTACCTCATTGACTTACAGGTTCTCGTATATGACAGAATATAAGAGGTTGGATGTACGCAAACATATTCATGTGTTACAAACACACCGAAGTTGTTTCTACATGACTTATAATAAAAATTATGTCAAACTGTGTCGATCAATTGTTACTTCACAATATAAGAAACAAACATGACATATAATGAAAATTGTGTCAAACTATGTCGATCAACTGCTACTTCACAATATAAGAAGATCAACTGTTACTTCACAATATAAGAAGCGCAGTCAATTTAGTGACTCATTTTGCTTTATTTTGTCATATTTCAAAGTTAAGAAAAAATGTGTTCTTGACTCCATAATTTATGGAAAACATAGTAAACCACCCATGTAAGTCTCAAATCCAAAACCAATATTGATGGCATTGATTCGAATCCTTACCTTGTAGTGAATCAAATGTCGCTTTCATGGTTTAGTATTTGTCACTAAAAATGCTAGTATCTATCTTTAAACTGCTAAAAAAATTATATAATGTAGGTACGATTTTACTGCATCGAACGCAAGATCTCTAATGTCATGATATTCTTTTTTTTATATGTTCAGTTGTTTTGTTGGTTAATACTGGTTGTTACTTCTAGACTAGCATCACAACACAGTAAATATTACGCCTACTAATTACCATAGTCAATTTTTTTTTATAGAAATTATAACGATGAACTTTGTTCAGTAATCAAATATAATGATGTTTTGTCAAATGTTACTTTCATGATTTAGTATTCATTACCAAAAATTTTGGTACTCTTCCTATTTCGCTAGTCATATTTCACAAACCCAACTTATTATGGTAACATCATTTATTGAATTTCGTAGTCATATTTCACAAACCCAATACTTTAGGAGTAACAAAGTTGTGATCTGTCATCAATTTTAAACTATTAATTGTACTAGTGGCCGGTTCTTTTTCAACAATAGTTTATTCTTTAAATGACAAAATTTCCAATTAATTGTGAAAATCTAATGGAATGATAGGGCATTTTCAATGCTTGGCCAAAAGTTTGCACCTTTTTGGATCTATACAAAGAACTTAGTGAATGGAAAATGCGAATTCCCCCGACAGCACCATCTGCACTTGCCTCTCGAGGACCGAGGTCGAGGTCAATTAGATATTTAATTGTAGCTTCTATTTTTTTTACTCCCTTATTCGTACTATTTGGCATTTGATAAATCATGAAGGTTTGGAACAAAAGGTGAAGATAGGGAGTCCTACTGTTCCAGTTTCAAAAAGCATATATAGAATATACAAATCATGAGCTCAGCGGTTTACTAGGTAGGAGGATGTAAATCAAGAGTCTCAAAAAACATGAAGGTTTAGTATTTAGACAAGTGCGTATCAAGACAAACAATTTTTTTTTAAAACAATAGATAATACAAGATAGAAATCATCAACAAAAATCTAGTTATATTTTGTGAAACAATAACTAGACCTAACCTTCTATTGAAGTCTCAACATGAACCAGCCCTTACGTGGGAAGACCGAAATTCTTATGCATGTCGTTAGATATATAATCCATTTAAGGTCACAGTTATATAAACAACTTCTTGTATAAAATATAGAATAAGACTGTAATCGTTGATCGCTCTCTAAACCATACAGAAATACGAAACTGCGTGCGTTGGAAACGCTTCTTTTTAAATTCTCAGTTAAATAACTTGTAACAGAGCACCTATACCAAGTAGCCGAAGCAGATCTAACGGCATATATGCTTAGGGGCCCACCGATAGGAATATCTGCCTACCCAGTCCACCCGACAAGATGTCACTCACCAAAATACTGCTGTCAACTATGTGCCAACCAAACTTTTCTCTAACTTTTGTTTTTTCTTTTTTTTTATGATTCTCTTTTTTTGGGGGTTGAATTTGATTGTTCATTTCATTTCTTAAACTGAAAGCAATTAAACAAGATGCTGGTGGCGGGTTTGAATTTCTCGGCAAACAGAGGCAGCACTTTTTTGGTGGTGGTGGTAGTTTAAAGGTGCTGGTGGAGGGTTGTTTTTGGTGAAAAGAGAGAGCAAGAAGAAGGGAGGTGTTGGCTTACTTCTTTGGTGGCAGAGCGATGGTTCAATGACGGAGAAAGGTGCTCCTGGGAGGCGGTGTCAACAGGTAGGGTGGTTGTCGTAGTCTTCACGTCAAGTACAAGATACTCATTGCATAACATTGACTCTGTGCAATATAATTTTTCTCTTAGTGCCACTCGTGTTAGAAAATCAACATTACATACAAGAATTGTATTCTGTATATGCCTACAGAGCATACCTCAACTGTTACTCGGATTGAGTTTGCCACCAACTGTATTCCGTAGAGTATTATAGAGATGGAAGAATTTCAAGAATTCATTCAAATTGAAATAAATTTACAAGGTTATTCCTTTTTTATAGGGCTTGTTTCTATCTAACGGTTTTATTTTTCCACTTGTACATTGATCACTGTTTATCTACAATGTTTCCTAACGTTTACAATGGTAACGACTAGTTACTTGATTAGCTCGACCATATACAGTAAATGTCCTAAGGTATTTACAAGACTAAGTATTGCAGCTATGCGTATTAGCTTTGCTACCTAACTGATGCTTCACTTCGGCACTCTGCTTTCCCGCCTCCTTCACCTCGGCTATTCCTTTTCTTCCTTGGTCATCTCAGCTCGGCAGTGGTACTTCGTCAGTTCAGCTTCTTCCATTGTTTGCTCAACTCTGCCACTCCTATATTCACCTCAACTTGGCAGGTTGACTTCAGTCACTTCTTATTGTTCCTCTAGCTCAGCAACTGTTCTATTCAAGTCGGTGAACCTCGGCAGAGTTTGGTTCACCTTGAATGAGCTTGTTTCCACAAGTATGACACAATAAATAGATTACCATATTTTAACTGTATGCATTCTTTACCAGATGAAAGTACAAATGTGTGATAGAATATGGTAATGCCCTTTAACGATCAAATGAATGGGAGTATCCCTTAATTAGTCCGTATTACAGACGCGTGTAGGTTCATATGTGATTGCATGGACGATCCTTTATTCCCATTGTCCAGTACGCTGTGCTCATGATGGTAATAGTAGGTAAAAGTGTCATGGTAATAGTAGGAACTGACTTCAGTCACTTCTTATCGTCACTATATCAATTTCGGACACATACAATAAGGTTAATCATGGTAATAGTGTCAGGAAATCAACGAGATCACTGCTATCAAAACGCGCAGCGGGAAAAGTAGATCTCTAATATCCTACCAAGGATCAATGTTGTTCGTTTAATTCGATGAAAGAAACTTAAAAACTAACCTCTGTAGATTCGAAATCCGCAGACGAAGGAGGTGCGATGTCACGATCACTCCTGTCGGTATCCATACGAATGCTTCTGCTGGAGTGCTAGCTCTCTAGAACAGCGAGGCTGAAGCTCATTTTTCTCCAAAATCAAGTTAGGGATTTCTTTTTTCCCCTTGTAATCTTTGTACGAGAGAGAGCTCTATATACATATATATAGACCTTAAATCCGAATCGAAATCGGATTTGTTAAATCCATATCAGATATGGATTATGTCAGGATTGGATAAGACCATTCAGATATGGATTCTGTTGTTATCATCCAATAATGTATATATAAGTATATTTTAAAAAACTGATAATAATAATAATAATAATAATTAATATCTGATATTAATCTTATCAATATCAGCCCATACACATTCTTTGTATGACCCGATAAACTCATATTAATTGGCAATCGTTTAAATCTCTATTAAACCAACAAGTCATAATTGGTCTCTAGCAATGCATTACGACTACCCAATTAATACGAGTACAGTCCAACTAGCTTAAGTACATGTATTAATCCCTTTGTCACACGATATCTAGTTTGAACATAAGTCATGGTCAGCATCAAACTTATATTGTTCAAACGTGTGATTACTCGATCTTCAAGTAGACTGATAAAACAAATGATATTGATCACACTATCAATTCATTTGAACATGGCCATGCATTTCACAGTCTCACATCGACGGGCCCAAAAGATATCTCTCTCAAAAGAGATGGACAGATCCTATCTTGATTGTTCAATATCCTCTACATAATTTCTATCATATTCAATCATGACCTTTATTATTATCCAGTTACAGATAATGTTTGATTATGTCAAAATATAATATTCATTATGTCGACAACTATGACAATCTCAAGTCTAAGGATTAAAACATAACTATCATGAGATTTATTTATGACGCCAATCCATGCAGTAATCTCATGATGAGTCTATCCAATATATTGTTCTTTAACAAGTATCTATGAAATTGATTTGTATCATCATACACATAATCATCTCATGATTATCAAATCAATACTCATACTGGTTATAAAATATTTTATCTCTATAACAATAATGAATCAGGGACATATATCATAATTGTGTAACATACTAACCAACAATAATGATAATAAAACCTCTTTATTAATAATAAATGTATAACATAAATATTTAAATCATGGCCTAGGACACATACACTAACAAATAGTAGGTAACATTGTCACATATTTAATCATTGTTGAAGTTAAGTAATTGAGTACTTACCAACATATATAAAGATTGGTTAGAAAAATAAGTAGTTTAAAATTTTAAGAAAAACTCGAGGTTTCTTTTTTTTTTTCTTCAACGGAAAGGGGATCTTCATTAGCATATAGCAAAACAGTATTTACAAAATGTTTGTAAAGAAATTCTGTCTATTCTATGACATATACTGCACTACTATCATATCTATTTGACCAAATATATATGCTTCTATTGACACTATCTAATATCCGCTGCTGTACACGTATTGGAGGGGGCCGTTGAGAGGTTTGCCCATACGTGTATTTATCGTCTCACGAAAAAGATACCGCCACTCGAGATCCAAGTTTGGCTGTTGCCATGACTCCCTCAAATTACTCAAAATCCATACATGACAATCAGTGATACCTGTGAATTGTGGCCAGATTCACCGGCATACCAGATGTCTCCATACTTGTGTGGCCCATGGACAATCTCGTAATGAGTGTAACGTGCTTTCCTTGGACTGGTTACATAATGTGCAGTGATCTTCTGATATTACGTGTCTGTGATACAAAAAGTCTCTATTTGGGAGACCATTGTGATATGCCTGCCAAAGAAAGTGGTTGAGGCGGTTGGGACCAGTCATTGCCCATATGTAACTCCTGCTTCAGATATTGGATAGCTGTCATCTTTTAACTCTATTCGTAGGCACTGGACACCGAAAATATGCCAGATGTTGTATGTTCCATTTGGTAGTTCACTGTTAGCGGCGCATATCTCATTGGTTGGCAAGAGTCCGACTTTAAGCAGAGGTACTGTAGATCGTATGTGGCGCCATATAGAGGATACATTGGATTGCATCCTATCACTTAAGATATTTCCATATTTACGTGTTAAAACCTGAACCCATAGCAAATCCAGTCTTGTAAGTAGAAGCCATCCCAATTTACCAAGCATAGCCTTGTTCATTTCTCGCAAACGCTTAATGCCTAATCCCCCATTTTCTTTAGGCGAACAGATTTGCTCCCAAGAGAACCAGTGCAGCGTCATGCTGTTTTCCACCTCTCCCCACAAAAAACGTCTTGATATTTTTTTTCAACAGAATCCAGTATCCTCATTGGTAATCGTACTGTCTACATGGCATATGTTGGCATTAAGGAAATGACTGATTGGATTAGGAGGGCCCTTGCTGCTTGGGACAGAATCTTTGTCTGCCACGGCCCTAATCGAGTGCAAAACTTGTCTAAAATATAGTTGTATTTCTGTTGACCACCTCTTCCATGCACGAGTGGCATGCCAAGGTAAGTCCCCAAGTCGGTAGTGTGCTGAATGCCAAGTTGTTGAAAAGCTGTAGGATTAAAATGTTGGGCAACATTCTTGGATAGGAATATTTGAGATTTGCGAACGCTAACACTCTGTCCCAAAATTGCACAGAATTCTTTTAGAATAGTGTCCATTACCCCTCCTTGTCTGTCTATTGCTTCATTAAAAAGGAGTAAGTCATCGGCAAAAAATAAGTGAGAGATAGGGGGACCATTTCTGGACGCATATATAGGCTTCCATGTTCCATCCTCCACTGCTTTACTGATCTTTTGTTGTAGTACTTCCATACAAAGTAAGAACAAATATGGAGCTAAAGGGTCACCTTGTCGGATTCCCCGTTGGGGATGAAAGGGCTCTAGGCATTCTCCATTCCATAAAATAGATAGTGAAGCTGATGATAAAGTGAACATGATTAGATTCACCAAGGATGTATTAAAGCCAACTTGTGATAGTAGTTGACGTAAGAACGGCCAATGAACTTTGTCATATGCTTTTTCTAGGTCAATTTTGGCCGCCATATATCCCCGCCGCGCCTTTTTCATCTTCATAGAATGCAGTAGTTCTTGAGCAATGATTATACCATCCGCCGCCTATCGTCCTGGAATAAAAGCGCTCTGTGTTGGAGAAGTAATTTTGTTAATAACCCCTTTGAGACGGTTAGCTATAACCTTCGAGATTAGCTTTACCACCACGTTCGTAAGCACAATGGGTATAAAATGGCTGGCCTCTTCAGGGGGGATTGTTTCGGGACAAGAGTAATAAGTGTGTGGTTGAGCTCAGCAGGGAAACAGCTCTGACGGAAAGCATCAAGAACAAAAGCTATTACCAATGGACCAACAACCTTCCAATTTTTCTGGTAGAAGAAGGGTGGGAGACCATCTGGGCCCGATGCCTTATATGCTCCCATTTGGAATACAACTCTTTCTATCTCCATAACAGTCATTGGCCTATTTATCCACCTCTCGTCCGCATGATTAAGTGAAGGGATGGGGATGTCAATACCTGTTACAGAGCTGGTAGTGGAGGCAAAGAGGGACTAATAATGATTTTGGATAATATCTTCCCATGCTTTAGGGTCCAAGGTCCACTGACCATTTGTATCTTTCAGAGAATGAATTTGTGATGTTCTGCTACGCATCTTCATAGAAAGATGGAAATAGCAGGTATTGCGCTCACCAACTTAAAGCCACTGCAATTTACTTTTCTGTCGCCAAAATGTTTCTTCTTGAAGTAGGATATCATCATACTCCTTGCACAGCTCATGTTCAAGGTGCGATAAAAATGTGGAAGGTCGCCTAGCGAGGACATTTTGGAGTCCCTCTATACGGGCTTCACACCGTTTACGACGACGTGACAGGTTGCCAAAGATATTTCGTCTCCATGCTTCTATTCGTGGGATGAACTCAGAATAAATCCAAATATAGTTCCCAGCGGCTTGGTTCCACGCAGCTCGTATAAATGTGGGAAAGTCTTTATGAAGCATCCAGCATTCTTGAAATCTAAAGGTTCTCTGTCGTTGGTGTTGTAAGTTCCGGTTATTGCCAAGGCTTAGGAGCAGCGGGTGGTGATCACTTTGCTTGCACGGGAGGTGATAGAGGGTACTAGTATGAAACCTCAGATGCCAACTTTTATTCGCCCATGCTTGGTTGAGATGTTGTTCTATGAGGTGTCTCCTAGGTTGGCCATTCGTCCATGTGAAACGAGGGCTTGAGAAGTCAAGTCCAATAGTGAGCAATTTGCAGTCATTTCAAGCATTCTTGCAGCTCCAAAGCCCCGAACAGGTCTCCCGCCACGTTTGTCCGCCTGTTTGGTGAATTGATTAAAATCTCCTAGCAATATCCATGGGATGTGAACATAAGGGGCCATTGCTTCAATATATGAATAGAAATTCTCCCTGATGCTTGGTGTTGGAGACGCATAGACCAAAGTAAGAAGCCATGGACGAGAAGTTGCATCACTGATTTTAATATTAATGACTTGGGCTGTGTAGCTTATAATCTGCAAATCCTGAACTGAGTCCTCCTATAAACACCATAAGCCACCCGAAAAACCTCTAGCTTCGATTGCCGCCACATGCATAAAATATGAATGTCGTATTATGTATCGTGTCCGTGAGCTCGGGACTCTAGTCTCCATTAGAAACAATATCTTAGGCTTGTGATCACGCACCATTCTTAATATTTCACGCATAGTTTCCGGTGAACCAGCACCGCGATAATTCTATGCGATGATTTGCATCATAAATAATTTATGCATTAGTAACCATCATGGTAGCTTCACCAGCTGCATCATACACCATATCGGGGGAACTAGGGTCTAAGGGTGGATTCCCCAAATGGGAATTTTCCATCATCGACTCATCGGGGGGTGCTGTTTTGTCTGGTCACCTAACTCTGAAGTGATAGATAAAGATTGATCTATAGGAAGGTGGGAGGCGCAAGTATCAGCTGCTATTGCAAGCCCTGCTCCCTATGCTGCATTTGTTATATCATTGAGAGGGCACTGAAGGATTTTAAGAGGATGTTTGAGTGCATTGTTAGCTCCTTGATTGTGTTGTGGGTCTAATTGGGTGTGCTAGCTGGGCAGTTTGCCTCTGCTGTAGGTTACGGCGTGAAGTCGTACTCTTAGCTTGAATTCGGACCTTGGGACTTTCGCCAACAGTAATACCCTTTGTTTTTCTTTGACGTGGTTGGAGAATCTGCTCTCTGGTTGTGGTATTAAATATAGTGGATGAGCCAGAATCAAGAATACCACGCAAAGCATCTTCCATTCTATCCTCTTGTTGGAAATTTATACCCACATTAGTATCCTCTGCTATCGGTGCAAACCTGGAACCAGAGACCTTGGACGGGCCCTGTTGTTTGGGTGGTTGCTTCGGATGGTTGGGTCCTGCTGTCTCTTCATTTCGCATAGCAGCCGTGTTGTTTTCATTTAGCTCACGAGGAGGGACCGTAGGACGCCGAGGATTTTGTTTAACTATTATCCATGGGCCAAAAGGACTGCTGGGTGTATCTTGTTTAGGGCTTTGTTGTACTGTGGGGTTTATGACTGGTTCAGGTGAGTGAATCACATTCAAGGGGCAATCCTCCTGGCGGTGTCCATATTTACCACAAGAAAAGCAAATTTGATGCAATACTTCATACTCAATATTCAGGTTAATGCCATTCAAGACCACTCCTGAGAGAAGTAGCTTGGTAAGATCGATTTCCACGCAAATTCGCGCATATTTTCCTCTAGATACACTCATAGTATGCATATCAATTTTCACAGCCTTACCAATGTAGCTACCAATCTTCATAAGGATGTCTTCATTAATAAACTCCAGAGGCAGTCGAGGTAATCTTATCCAAGTAAGAGTTGATTGAACACCGGATTTTGACGCCAAGAAGCCTGGCCGGAATTTGGATGCTGTCAAATAGTGTACCTGTATCATCCATGGACCATCTTCAAGTACATGCAATAGTCATTGCTGCTGTAAAAACGAATGACAAAATAGCCATCCTCCAAGTCTATCACATTTATACGACCACTGAGTCCCCATAAATCTGAGATACGCTGCGTCAATAAACGAAAAGAAATATTCCTTCCAAGAAGTTTTACAATTAGAGCCCGCCGCCATGGGCGAAATAGGTTCTGGAGTTCCTGTTGCGGAACATCAATAAATACTTTACCATCCTTAGTTCCAAATTCAGTACATGACGGATTGTCACACAGTGGATATGCAGATAAATCGTCTTCAGTATCTTCTTCACCTTCTCCAGTATAGATGCCATGCAACCCACCGTATTTCTCAAAATTTGGAGTTTGCAGTAGATCTGCCCAAATCTGTCCTTGTTGTCACGATTGGCCGTGAATCGCTGGAGGATCTTCGGTTGCTGGCCTTTTATACTTTTTGATGATGCGCTGGATTAGGTCTGTCTCTTCCAGACTTTTTTCCATGGATGAGTCCTCCATGCCGGTAAAAAAAAACTGTCCCCAAATAAGGAAGATTGGAGACATCCGATAAAATTGGAACGATACAGAGAAGATTAGCATGGCCCCTGCGCAATAATGACACACACAAATCGAGAAAAACTCAAGGTTTCCAAAGCGAAAAAAAAACTTGAGAGCTGACATTTTGCGGATTTCAAAAAAAATTACATGCCGACTGAAAAGAAATTTTATCATTTAAAACTGTCCCCAAATAAGGAAGAAATAACAATGTTTTATAGCTTAAAATAGAAGGGTACCAATGTCATTTTGCAAAAATTACAATAAATAACTTTGCCTTGATGAAATTTGTTTGTCCTTTATCATTAACCTTTAGAAGATGGTGGTCGGACTAGGAATATCTCTGCAGCAACATGGCATATGCCATTTCTATTATTTGCATCCACTGCTTTAAATATAAATGACTTTCATGTTATTACTTTTTATTTCAGCTACAGAAAATTGCTTTAAATAGCTTCAGTCACATATTGATGTGCATAT
The DNA here is from genome assembly GCA_036186865.1 of Eustoma russellianum. Lineage (NCBI taxonomy): Eukaryota > Viridiplantae > Streptophyta > Magnoliopsida > Gentianales > Gentianaceae > Eustoma > Eustoma russellianum. The sequence continues at coordinate 41,120,519 of AP025045.1, forward strand.
AGCCGGTCTTACTGGAAGCAAACTCTTTATCTTTTGGGATGAAGGTATGTTTGTCTGGCTCTTACTTTTCCCAAAGGCTAACGATAATTTTTGCTGTCATTGGAATATATTGTGATGTGCTGTTGCTGTTGACGCTAACGGAGAAGGCATAAAAAGATAGGAAAAAAGGTACTTATAAAAAAATAATATCATTGTGGTATTATATTATCAATTCCATGCTTACACAATTTGCTTATGACTTATAACTAAGCATAAAAAAGGATGAAAATAGTCTCATTTTATATTACAAATTTCTTGGTTTTATAAGCCATCCTGAAAATAACATTGGTTTCATTATAGAAATTTAATTACTCAGGGCATCAGATTGAAGCTAGGAATAAATCTTCAGTATTTTCATTTCCGTCAATATATTAAGGGATATGACAAGAATTTATTATTTTTTATTTGTGTCAATATAAGGAGATAGGATACCCTCACCGCAAGGGGAGTGCACTGACCGCGCGACCGTACGATACGTGGCAGCAAGAGGGGTGGTGAGGCTAGATGCAGGTCAGCCTCACCATCTTTCTTTGCTACCACGTGTCGTGCGGTCACAAAAGTGATGAAGAAAGTAGGGGTGAAGAGATGACAAACCATATGACATATCTACTAATGATCGAAGAGAATTATCTGAAGGATTGCAAAATTTGCTTCAAAAAGTCGAAAATAAAAACTCTATATGACCGACTCCCGCTTCCATTTGCTCCGTGTAAAATCACGGTTGGATTTTCTTAGGATCGATTTAGAAGCAGTGAGGAGAAGTGATTACTGAGGAGGAGGAAGAAGGCAACCATAGACGAAAGATGTCGGAGGGGACGTCGACGATAGACTATGTTATGGAGAAGGCTTCAGGCCCACACTTCTCCGGTCTACGGCTGGAGAGGTTACTCTCTTCTTCGCCATCTTCTTCTCCCCGCGCTCCGACTCCCTCTCTTTCCTCTTCACATTTCTCCCCTCTCTCCATTGACCCCAGCAACAACCAGCCTTTCGTTATTGGTACGCCATTACTAACCTACTTATCTTCTTTCCTGAATTTGATTACTGATTTTCTTGAAATTGCTTTTTCTTTTTCCTTTTTTTTTTAAAATTAAATTTCTTTTTCTGTCGAAGCTTCATAGTGCTTATCGAAGTATTTCTGCTAAAAATGTATTGTTTCCCATTTCCTTGGAAAGGTGTATCGGGAGGAACTGCCTCTGGTAAGACTACGGTTTGTGACATGATTATTCAACAACTTCACGATCATCGTGTTGTGCTGGTCAATCAGGTTAGTTGGGGGGTTTTCTTAATAAGTAACTTTAAAGTTGCTTAAGTATCCTTGTGCAAGGATATTATTGCCTGATCTGTTTCATTTTTAAAACATTAGGAACTAGTAGTCTGTTTCATAAAATTTGACCATTTGTTGAGTTCCGATGGAACTGTTTCTGGCCCATTTATAGGATTTAGACAAAAATCGGGGATGTGTTTCGAAGTATTAAGAAAAAAATAAAAGGAAAATCCAGACAAATGAATGAGAGATTCCAGTTATAGGAGGAAAAGAGTAGAAAATATTAGATAGCCACACAAGAAGTGAAGAAAATTGGAGAATTCTAAGTATCAAACCATAGGCGGAGTGGTGAAATTTTGGTAACTGGAGGAGAAATTTTTTAAGTGCTTGTTTTAAATTTCATTCTTCAATTCTATCTACGTGACAATGTTTGGGACCTACTTGAATGTTAGTTTAGCAATTTGATAGTCTTGCTCTTTGTTGTTCAGAAGAAACAAGTTTATACAAGTTTCTAAAGATCTCTTGAATGGTCACTGTTCTTGTGTGTTTTTAGTCTTTTATTATTTAATATCCGATTCTAAATTTAGTCTTGTGTAGCTTCTTTTCCACTTCTCGTTCTTCAACTATCTTTTGCCTCCCTAACATATCAATATTGATGCTCTCTTATTTATCAAATCTTTGAACACTGACCTGTTGCGCTTTAGGATTCCTTTTACCGAGGTTTGACACCAGAAGAATCAAAACGTGTCCACGAGTATAATTTCGATCATCCGGGTAAATAATTGTGCACTGGATCTGTCTTTCGAACAGGATTTTTGAGTCTTGCTGTTGATCTCATTCTCATGGTTCATACTTTTTTTTTTTTGTAAATATCATGGTTCATACAATCATGTCTTCCACAGGATTTTTGAGTCTTGCTGTTGATCTCATTCTCATGGTTCATACAATCATGTATTCCCTCCTCCCCTCCCTCCCCCTTTTCTTTAGATGCCTTTGATACTGAACAGCTCCTTGAGTGTGTTGAAAAGCTGAGGATTTGGCAATCTGTCCAAGTTCCGATATACGATTTCAAAACCCACCAAAGACGCTTGGATACGTTTCGGCAGGTATGCGTCTGATATTCTTGCATGGATGTCGCCTTTTCCTTCATAATGCCCTGATTGGGTGCAAAAAGACAAATTTTTTCCTTCTAGTTCAATTTGTACCCTTCATTGATGTGCCAAGCAGAGATGCAACAATTTACTGTTGAAAATATGGCCTGAGTGTCAATCTCGTGAAGGAATGAACAGCATAAGCTTGTGAACCAAGGACCTGAAGCTTGGACTTGTGATTTAATGGCCCCTCTTTTAATATTGGTGTACTAATAGTGCGAAGATGGACTTGACCTTAAGTAAACTGAGGCATGTACTGAAAGAAAGTTCTTTGACTTGAACATCTTTTTGTTTTCCCATTATTTTATCCATTCCTTACTCTACATGATCTCCAATGAAGTATTGGTTCCCTTTTTCATTTTTACACTTTGTCATCATGCAACAGAATACTATTTCTAAAATTGATTACTTTCTACTAAATCACTCATTACAGTGATTAAAATGAATAACATGTTAAATATTTTATACTATCTGTTAGAATATTCAAATTCTGTAATTGATTGTAATTAATTGTGTAATGAATGTGGTCTCCCCACATTAAGGATAGGACCGGCTGGCATAGTAAGTGCACCGATTTGGTGCATTTAGTATTTGGCATTTTTGGTAGGATATTGGGAGAGTAATTATCTTGTAATTATGAGGCTTGATTTTAGGATAGATTATGGTAGGAATTAGAATAGTAATCCCTTAAATCATGGGATTGATTGACTACCTTAATGGTCAATTATTACCATAGGTGTATAAGGATGTTGTATAGAGTAACTTCCAAATTAAGGTGAATACAATTTTTGAATTCTCCTCCAAAACAGTTCAGGCCATATTCGGCCAGCTTTTCCGGCGGTTTGGTTTTTCCGACCACCTGTCACCGTGCCTTCTTTACTTTCATGGTATCAGAGCCAACTCTAATACTCCAAAAATAATTCCCAAGTCACTCTCATCCAAATACAGAAATGACTTCTCAAACAACCTCTCCCGGTGCAAGCTCTTCCACTGCACCGGCTCCTACTCCTAGCGCAGGCACTACTGCAGCAAATCAAAATGATCTTAGCTTTCAACAAACTCTGAGTGAAAGCTCTTCTCTCCAAATTACAAATCACAAACTGAATGGTAAAAATTTTTTGCTATGGTCTCAATCAGTTTTGATGGTCCTACGCGGCAAAGGCAAACTTGCATTCATTTCTGGTCAGGCCTCCAAGCCGGACACCACCGACCCTAGGTATCCGGTTTGGGAACTGAACAATTCGTTGGTAATGTCATGGCTAATCAATTCGATGGAGCCACACATTAGCCGTGCCTATCTCTTCTTGAGAACTGCTAAAGCCATTTGGGATGCAGTGCATGAACACTACTCTGATCTTGAGAATGCTTCTCAAGTTTTCGAAATAAAAAATAAACTTAAAGAGATCAGGCAAGAAGGTATGAGTATTACAGAATATTATAATACTTTGCAAACTTTATGGCAAGAACTTGACATGCACTATGAGGCAGATTGGGGAGACCTAGAAGGAAACATAAAATTCAAAGAACATCTGGAAAAAGAAAGACTTTATGAGTTCCTTGCTGGTCTAAACAGAGAATTGGATGAGGTCAGAGGACGTGTACTAGGGAGGAGACCCCTGCCTTCCCTCAGCGAGGCGTTTGCTGAGGTCAGACGTGAAGAGAGCCGACGTCGAGTTATGCTAGGAGAAAGAAGGGATCCCTATCCGGTAGCAGCACAAGGCGACTCCTCTGCACTTGTGGTAAGAACAACTGGTCCAAAGTCTAATAATCGCCCTAGATGTTCTTTTTGCAATAAACTAGGACACACTCAAGAAAGGTGTTGGAGTCTCCACGGGAAACCCACTGACGCAAATCGGACCAAACGCCCTGGACCAGCCCCAGGCCGTGGACTTGCGGCAGTAGCAGTAGAGGGCGATGGCATGCCTGAGACTACCCCAAATTCAGCTACTCTTAGCCGAGCTCAAGTGGACCAATTACTTGCTCTTTTGAAGGGACAGGCGGAGTCACAACCCAATACTAGTCATCAAACAGGTATGGCCAATCTCATTGAGACTTCACCTTGGATCCTAGACACAGGTGCCACGGATCATATGACAGGTAATATGTCTCTATTCTCTACATATATGCCGAATTCAGGGGGGTTGAAAGTACGTGTGGCGGATGGTACTTTTGCAACTGTAGTAGGACAAGGCTCTGTAAGGGTGTCCCCCACATTAATCCTCCAATCTGTCCTCTTTGTCCCTAAGTTAACCTGCAACCTATTATCTATCAGTAAGGTTACAAAGGACTCCAACTGTGTGGCTAATTTCTCTGCCCAACTGTGTGTCTTGCAGGAACAGGGATTGGGGAGGAAGATTGGCACTGCTAGAGAGAGAGGCGGACTATATCACTTTGAGGAGGACTCTCATACAGAAAAAAATGCCTTACAGTCCACCGTATCCCCTGTTGTTAATTCCAGTACAAATAATCTTGATGTACTTCTACTTCATCAAAGGCTAGGACATCCTAGTCTTCAGTATCTGAAACAGTTGTTTCCTTCGAACATGAATGTCAAAAAATCGGTTATTTTACAGTGTGATGCATGTACATTTGCTAAACATACTCGACAGCATTATTCTCCAAAAACGCATGTTGAGTCTTCTCCATTTCATCTTGTGCATAGTGATCTCTGGGGTCCTTCACGGGTAAAAAATGTCTCGGGGGCACGATGGTTCATTACTTTCATCGATGATCATACACGAGTATGTTGGATATATCTTCTCAAAGACAAAACTGAGGTTCCTACTATATTTCAAAATTTCCACTCTTTGGTGAAAAATCAATTTCACACTACTATTAAAATTCTACGCACCGATAATGGTACAGAATACTTTAATAGAGTCTTAAGTACCTATCTTGCATCTGAAGGTATTGTCCACCAAAGTTCATGTCCAGACACGCCGCAACAAAATGGCGTGGCTGAACGGAAAAACAGACACATCATGGAAGTTGCCCGAGCCATAATGTTCACTATGCATGTTCCTAATTATTTATGGGGAGAAGCCGTTCTCACTGCATGTCATCTTGTCAATCGCCTTCCAACAAAAACTCTTCATTTTAAAACACCCATCTCCATCCTACAACACTCTTATCCATTGTTTCATAGTGGTTCTAGTCTCCCACTAAAGGTCTTTGGGTGTGTTGCATTTGTCCACAACCATGGGGCACATATGGCTAAACTTGATTCGCGTTCAACTAAGTGTGTGTTCATTGGTTATTCATCTACACAACGTGGGTATAAATGCTACTCTCCTACACTCCGGAAAATCTTTGTAACAATGGATGTCCACTTCCGAGAAAATGAGTCATACTTTAACACACAAAAAGATGACCCACAACCGTGGGAGCCCTCGGCCTCTCTCTACCCGGTACCCTCATTTCTTCCTATTGTGTCTACAAATGAATCACTTCCTCCCTCTCTTCGACCCGGCAGTGATTCAGGGGGAGCATCCGAAAACCTTGAGCCCATCAGCCTCAGTCCGCGCAGCCTCAGTCCGCGCAGTCCGGGCACTACCGAACCCGAGCAAAACCGAAACAGCAGTCCTGCCACATCCGAATTTAAACCTCCTTCTCACCTAAAGCATGATCCCACTAACATCATTGTTTATTCCCGTAAGAATAATTCTCAAGGTGATAACAAGACTGACACCTCTCTAGAGTGCCAATCTTCTGAACAGGTTCTTGATTCCGGCAAGGACACTCAAGAAGACTTGGACTTGCCTATTGCAGTGAGAAAAGGAAAACGCGTATGTACTCAGCATCCTATTTCCAATTTTGTTTCCACTAACAAACTTTCTCCCAAATTTTCGGCCTTCACAGCCAAGGTCTCTAGCACTCAGATTCCGAAAGATATTAATGAGGCTATGGCAGATAGGAATTGGAGAGAAGCTGTACAGGATGAACTGCAGGCTTTGGAGAAAAATAATACTTGGCAAGTGGTTCAGCTACCTACAGGTAAAAAGGCAGTGGGTTGTAAATGGGTGTTCTCTGTCAAGTTTAACTCAGACGGAAGCATTAACAGGTATAAGGCTCGGCTTGTTGCTAAGGGTTTCACTCAAGTTTCTGGGATTGATTATAACGAAACATTTGCCCCAGTAGCAAAATTAAACTCAGTTAGGATACTTTTGTCCCTCGCTGCATGTCTTGATTGGCCCCTACAACAACTAGATGTAAAAAATGCCTTTCTTAATGGTGATTTGCATGAGGAAGTCTATATGGATCTCCCCCCCGGCATTGTAAAAGAGGGAAACTCGGTGTGTAAGTTGAACAAATCACTCTATGGTCTAAAACAATCTCCCCGTGAATGGTTTGGAAAATTCACCCAAGCTGTTAAGACTCAAGGATTCAAACAATCTCAAGCAGATCATACCATGTTTTACAAACACACTATAAGTGGTTCTCGTGCAATTCTTATAGTCTATGTTGATGATATTATTATTACAGGAGATGCGTGTGACGAGATCAACTCATTAAAGAAATATTTAAGCAGTGTGTTTGAGATGAAAGATTTGGGAGGACTAAGATATTTCCTTGGCATGGAAGTTGCGCGTAACTCGTCAGGTATATTTGTTTCTCAGAGAAAGTATGTACTTGACTTGTTAACTGAGACAGGAATGCTAGGATGTCGGCCTGCAGATACACCCACAGAGGCCAACGTGAAATTGAGGTTGGAGGGCGGAAAGGATGTTCATCAGGGACAGTATCAGCGACTTGTGGGTAAACTTATTTATTTGTCACATACACGTCCTGATATCGCTTTTGCAGTTAGTATGGTGAGTCAATTCATGCATTCACCAAAGACACAACATCTTGAAGCAGTATTCCGGATACTAAGATATCTTAAGAAGACCCCGGGCAAAGGTCTATTTTTCGGTAAAAATGAGGAAAGGAGTCTCAAAGTCTATACTGATGCTGATTGGGCAGGGTCAGTTACGGATAGAAGATCTACATCTGGCTACTGCACATTCGTGTGGGGAAATCTAGTTACTTGGCGCAGCAAAAAACAACCAGTGGTGGCGCGAAGCAGTGCGGAAGCGGAGTTTCGCGCACTTGCACATGGCGTGTGCGAGGGTCTTTGGGTAAAGAGGTTACTTAGTGAATTGCGCATGGCTCATACAGGTTCGACACTATTGTTTTGTGACAACAAAGCTGCAGTAAGCATTGCACACAATCCAGTTCACCATGATAGAACAAAGCACGTTGAAGTGGATCGACATTTTATTAGAGAAAAAATCGATGATAAGAGTTTTTCAATGTACTACATTCCTACCAAGCAGCAAGTGGCGGACATTTTGACAAAAGGGCTTCACAAGACCAACTTCGAAGAACTCGTTAGCAAGCTCGGCATGAAGAATATCTACATACCAGCTTGAGGGGGAGTGTTAGAATATTCAAATTCTGTAATTGATTGTAATTAATTGTGTAATGAATGTGGTCTCCCCACATTAAGGATAGGACCGGCTGGCATAGTAAGTGCACCGATTTGGTGCATTTAGTATTTGGCATTTTTGGTAGGATATTGGGAGAGTAATTATCTTGTAATTATGAGGCTTGATTTTAGGATAGATTATGGTAGGAATTAGAATAGTAATCCCTTAAATCATGGGATTGATTGACTACCTTAATGGTCAATTATTACCATAGGTGTATAAGGATGTTGTATAGAGTAACTTCCAAATTAAGGTGAATACAATTTTTGAATTCTCCTCCAAAACAGTTCAGGCCATATTCGGCCAGCTTTTCCGGCGGTTTGGTTTTTCCGACCACCTGTCACCGTGCCTTCTTTACTTTCACTATCCATATTAATAATTTATTATACCAAATTTATTGAGTTAGAAAATAAAAATCAAAAGATTCCTGATCATCATCGTAATCTAAATGAAAAACGATAAATATAGTTACATCCAAACACACCCTAACTAAAGGACAGAATGTAACCATATCTTTTTGTGTAAAATGAGACTTCCCACTAGGTACAGTCAGCTATATGGATATTTTGTCCATATTGTGGTTTGTCATGTGTCTTACCCTCTTTAAGTATTAAAAGAAGTTCATATTTCTTGTAATAGTCACCCTCTTCCTATTTTGGCCAGAGCCTCTCAGTATCATTCCTAGTTTTGAAGTTTATTATACACTTTTTATTCCACCACCAGTGTCTTTGTTTTCAGGTGCATAGTAGTTCTTGACTGATCAAATAGCTTTTAGCTATTTTTTACCTGAAACAATGTATTTTCTTACATGATGTTCCTTTCACAAAAAATGTAATGAGAATTGTGTATCTCTTATGTCTAACTTACCACATTGTAATTGCTCTCGCTTACTGGATTGTACCTTAGTTTTGGTATTCTGAAGATGGCATTATAATTTCATCTATGACAGATTCATAGTAAGTAGGTCAAGGGTGAGCGATGCCCCCCTGATAGCATTTCCTAATGTTTCTCGTCTAGTACAAAATTTTCGATTTGTGAACTGTTTCAACAAGTGCTCACCTCGATATTGTTTTAGGTAAATGCCTCTGATGTTATAATACTGGAGGGGATACTTGTCTTTCATGATCGACGAGTTCGGAATTTGATGAACATGAAGATCTTTGTTGACACAGGTTCTTTAACTTTAGCAGCTGCAATCTCCCTTAGACTCGTACTTTACAAAAAGGAAAAAAGAAAAAAGAAAAAAAAAGTGAAACATCAAAAGAGCCAATAAAGAGAAGAAAGAGACGACTAAGTAATATTATGTTATTTATCTTGTTTGTGCTGATTGATTCTAGATGCCGATGTGAGGCTTGTTCGTAGAATCAGGCGAGACACTGTTGAAAGGGGCAGGGACCTTAATTCTGTACTTGAACAGGCAAGTCCTCTGTTATATGCTATTCTCTGAAGAATCTTGGGCCAAGTTGAATCAGTTTTTAAGCTTGAAAGCTTGAATGGCTCCTTTTACAACTTTGTCGGTTATGCAGTATGCGAAGTTTGTCAAGCCTGCTTTTGATGATTTTGTTTTGCCGTCCAAGAAATACGCTGATGTCATTATACCAAGGGGAGGTGATAATCATGTTGCAATTGATTTGATTGTCCAACATATACGGACAAAACTCGGCCAACATGACCTTTGCAAAATTTACCCCAATGTTTATGTTATTCAGTCAACTTTTCAGGTTTGTGCTTCCTTGATCTTATTGCGAGCTAATATAGTATGAGTGTCTAGTTTTTTATTGGCTATTTTGATATAATTATATCATAAGTTCAAAATAGACTTCATAACTGGTATGATGTCCACCTGTGAAATTTAACTTTTTCTTTAAATTACTATAGGATGCGGGAAATCAATTGACTGCAAGTACAGAAAGTGCGTAAGAGTGTCTAGTTTTTAGAGTTCCGAAAAGCATATGTGCACCCCTCTTTTTAGCTTATATTGAAAATATATTGTACGATCTTTGTAAATGTTCTTGTTTAAGCTTGCAATGTTGGCTCTTTGTTTTCCTGTCAGTCTATGTGTAGACTATGATTGGAACATGTGGGATTACTAAGGGTGTAGACTGATGTGTTTTATAGTTATCAGAACTCTGAACAGCGCCATTTTGGTGCTGGTCCTAGTGTAGATTACCTTAGAAAATATAGGGCGTGATTCTATAGATGCCATTCCTTGTTCATGTTTGGTAATATTGTCTTTTCTCTTCCTTTAGAGTTAACGAAAGCTTATGTTTGAATATTCCTGTCTCTCTTACAGATTAGAGGCATGCATACGCTGATTCGTGATAGAGATATATCGAAGCATGATTTTGTTTTTTATTCTGATCGACTTATTCGCCTGGTGATTTGCCAACTTTTATTTATTTGATATTTTGTTCTTTTTTTATTTTATGTTTTGTTATTATATTTTTTTTGGTTTCAAGACACTGGGGAAAAGAATATCATAACATCTATTAAACAAAATTTTCAGGTTGTTGAGCATGGCCTTGGCCATTTACCATTTACAGAAAAGCAAGTGGTTACGCCGACAGGTGAGTTAAGGAAACTTCTTAACTTTGGGAAGATACGACTTTTACTGCCAACATTATTTTTTTCTTTGTTTTGTGTGAAACCTTTGGATAACCGTTATTGTGAAACACATCCTTATCATTCATCCCTACCTTGTCTTGTTTTAATTTACAGAGTCTTGCAGCTTGCTGAGATCAAATAAGATATTCTGACCTTCTCTTGTGGTCTCAGTATACTGTAAATCAGGATTAATTATTATTTTTTTCCATTTCTCATGCAGTCTTTGGGTCTAGGTTGACCTCAGACGCTTGTTTAATATCGAACTTTGAAATAAAAAATAAAATAAAATAAAGACTCACATCAGACCTTCAAGTTTTCTGGCTCAACTCTACCACTCCTGGATTTATGTAACTCTGCGTCTCTGCCAATCATCATACTTGGTCTAATGAAATTCTTCGAGTTAAGTTTCTGGTTATTTACTTGACTAAGCGCAATAGATACTATGTAGGTAACCGTAGGAAAGAATCAGCTGAAATGAAGTAATCCTTCCACCCACCACAACCCAGCCCCAGCAGACATATACACACCCCGGAAACAAAAAATGGAAAAACATGCACACACACACACACACACAAAAAACATGCAAAAGGAGGATAACCATGGATTATCTGAATTTGATAAATGCAATTATTGTCTTTGCTTGAGGGTTCATTGTTGTAGAGGAGGATCATATGACAACTGTATTTTTATATTTATCAGTTCTATTCCTTTTGTGGGAGGATTTCTGCTTGAGTGTTCTATAGCTAGTTGCTTAATTTACGTGCTCTCATATGGACATTGTGGTGTTTTTCATTTATTTGATTTGTATATTCTCCACCATACATCTAATTTTTAGCATGATAAACTATTCGTGACATAGTGCACTGCAAAATGCTGAGTATGTTTAATCTTCTTAATGAGGTACAAGGAATATGTCAGATCTAACCTTTTGCTTCTTGAGGAGGGGAGAAGGGTTGCAACCTTTCTCACTTTCTCTGTATACAAGACCATGAGCTTTGACTCAGTGAAATTTTGCTGAATTATCTGTAGGAGCTGTGTATACTGGCGTTGACTTTTGTAAGAAGTTATGTGGAGTTTCAATCGTTAGAAGGTGAGGGCTCGATCAGGTAGTACTGGATTTTTAGTTGTAGCTTTTATGTGTCGTATTGATTGCACAATTTTCCAAAGCCTGGTTGTACTGCTGCTTCAAGCAAGATGAGGCCCTATATTCATAAGACCTTTGATAGGGGCTGTTGTTTATGTCTAGTGAAACAGGGAGGTTTTTTTTTTTTTTTTTTTTT
>AP025045.1:41135869-41147451 GCA_036186865.1 Eustoma russellianum
TTGAAAGAAGTGAAAGAGGTGAGGTCATATGTGATCTGTAAAGAAAAAAAAAGGGAGATGTGTGATTGGCAAATCAAGCACAGTGTCTACGGGCGATGGTTGCTATAACATCATGTCTTGTAACTTGATCACACTTATACTCTATCGAAGATGTTTGAGAAGACTAACAGGATCTGGTGTGAGTTGATAAGTAAATTCATTTCTTCAAATGTAAGGCTGAATCGAAATTTTTCATGGATAGAGCGTGAGAAACATATAAAATCATCATATGGTATTGACGTGAATTACTCAATGACATGAATGTTTGTGAAAAAAGGCATAGAAATTGTTATTTGTGACTTGCATTGAATAGAAGACATAGCGTCTGGATCCCTTATTTTATGTGATCTTGTTCCTCAGAAAATCCAAAATGGATACTCTCTCTTCTAAGTTCTACAAGTTATTGAAGAAATTACGCGTTTAAAATTTTCCTATATTTTACATCTTCGAAATTGATCGCATTTAATGTTTCACAATTTTCATGAACATCTCTATTTCAGGTACTCCGTTTTTGGTTATGCAAATGAATAACTTTGGACTAGATGTCCATATAACTTTTGGTTCTATTTTTTTCTTTCGCATTTTTCACTATAAAAATACCTTTTTTTTTCCCCAAAAAAAATGGCATTATTTATAAAATTCAATAACCTCCTATTGCGTTGGGATGATTATAAAGGATGCCATACTAAATACTAGTTTGTGTTATGTATATAGAGAATTGTACAATAAATTTGTTGTAAATTATTTAAAAGTTGAACAAGTTCTATAATTCATTTATATTTTTCCCATTAAAGGAAAAAAAGAAAAAGAAAAAGAAAAAGGACAACCGTGTTGGTTTAGGTTTGTAGCCGGAATTGGTTTTAGCCGCGCGAAGGACGTTTTGACTTGCATTGATATAGAAGAACGAATCCACTACTAATCTTCTCCAACTCGAAACTCGAAGAAAAGATGGATCCAGACGCGTTGGCCAAGGCGTTTGTGGAGCACTACTACTCCACCTTCGATTCCAATCGCGCCGGACTGGCGACCCTGTACCAAGAAGCCTCTATGTTGACTTTCGAGGGCCAGAAGATCCAGGGCGCTCAGAATATCGTCGCAAAGCTCGCCGGCCTCCCCTTCCAGCAGTGCAAGCACCACATCTCCACCGTCGACTGCCAACCATCTGGTCCAGCTGGAGGTATGCTTGTCTTCGTCAGCGGAAATCTCCAACTTTCCGGCGAGACCCACTCTTTGAAGTTTAGCCAGGTATAACCTTTGGTTCATTCGATCAACCTACCCCGGTATTAACTCTACCTAGATCGTGCTTTTTTCCCCTTCCTCTGGGATCTTATTTCTTAGATAAGCTAGTTGATTTGAAGCCAATGATTCTTGTGTATCAGTTCATTGGTGCCGAATTTTATTGTTCCGCTTGGGGGTTATCCTACATGGTTGTGAGTAGATCCAATAGCTTTGATACTTTCCGACTGATTGACTGTTATCCAATTGGGAAGCATGAGTTTGTCTCATGAAGCAGCTACGAGTACCAATAGTGCTGTTGAGATGCTCACTATGCGGGATTTTACAAGCTAAACTTTTCAATGTATGTTATTTTGTTGGGATGTGAAAATAACAAGTAGGCATGTGTGTGCTAAGATTATAGAGGCTTGATTCTCCCAACTGAGTATTGGGGTCGGCCTAATGGTCGAGTGGCAATCTCAGTAATAAGGATGACCATTAGCCATCTGTGGCTTGTACTACAGAGGACCTAATCACGTCAGTAGAAGGTTGAATGTGAAACAAGAGAGGGGAAGAGCACGAATGCTACAATAAAGCAATAAACGATCTGAGAGTAAGAGTAAGTAATAAGGTAGGCTAGTGCAGGAAATGATGTTTTAAAAGAGTATTTGTATTTTTAGGATAGCATGGAATGAGTGACAAGAGTCACTCTTGTATACACCTTAGATTGCTTAGCAGTAAGTCAACCTGCCGTTCCTAGCATGAAACTAATCTGTGGTAAATGACAGAGTTACGCAGGTGATATCCCCTTGATAATGCAGTATTCATGGGATGTCCGTTTTCATGATTACTTAATACTGCATGCATAAGAATATTTAGGCAAAATCCTGATTGTGGATAAATGGGTGATTCTTGTCACTTTGTGCTTGCCTTTGGGCATGTCTTTAGCTTGATGCTTTATTTTGGGAATGCTCTTTTAAGAGATGTTCCATGTTATTTGGCATATCAAAGTTTACCCACACATTAAACTGGTTGATTTAGAAGTATTGCTTATTTACAATGCTACTGAAGGTGGGTGTTGACTGCCAGGGTGAGTGCTTATGATTGACTCACTACATTTTGTATTTACAGGGCAAAAGGAGGAAAAACTCCTTTAGTCATCTGCTTTCTGCCATTTTCTGCTGTACCCTTATTGACGTCCCCCGTGAAGTTAAATATTCTATTTAGCATTTACTGTGGATAACGATGTGGCGTTTAGTATCTTTAAGCTGAAGTAGGATGACTAATATCTTTGTTTTGTCATATGTTTGCTTGATTCAAAAGTGTGCAAAAGCTTTGTCATTTGAAACACATCTTTAAAGATTGATATGTAGAATCGATAGTGTGGATTTCCTGTTCTCCTCCGGTATTTGATGATTCATGATCCGTTGTTGACATAAGGATAGGGTTTCAAATTACAAAAAAGAAAAAAGAAAAAAGGATAGGGTTTCATTAGTCCAATCTCTATTGGTAGTTTACGAGTGCATGTGAGTGACATCATAGATTCCTTGACCTATTTCACCTTTTTTCTTTTTTGTAATTTTTTACTTCATTATAACCGAGAAGCTGATCAAGTTTTTTTCTTTTTTAAATTTAGAATCATGTCATTGATCTAGCGTCCTAGTAACCCTTATGCAGCACTATGCTTACTATCCGGGCAAGATGGGTATCAGCAGTATGCTGTTTGGTCTGATAACCTAAGTTTTGCAGCAGTATGCATCCCCTTGTTTGGTTTGTAAGTAGTTTGGTTTGATATTATCCTCCTATGAAATTAATTTTTCTCTTAGGTTACTGACTTTTAGTTGAACACTGAATTTTCTTCGAAAGGTAATGTCTTCCTGGGGTTTTGTCCATCACGCAGGTTGTCACTAAATATCAAACTTTTCTATATTCCCTCTGCAAGGTTTCAATGCTAGCATTCTTGGGGTATTGATGCGTGCTTAGTGAAATCACACGCTCCTGAAAGAATTTTTGATCAAAAGAAATTGAAGGCTCACGAAAAGACACGAAACACTCGAAGAACACGAAGAACATGACGAAGATGAAGAACACGAAGAAAATTAAAGACAAAGAAAAGGAACCTTGCCCTTTGATAAACTCATCTTTATAACGAACCTTGTTAGACCCGCTGTTTATCTACACTGAGCAACCCTCGTTTGATCAACAATCTTCTTGTCAAGAAACTTGGTAGACCATTAGAAAGCTTCTTGAACAATGAACCTTGGTGGACTACTGGAAAGCTTCTTGAACAACCTTGGTGGTGAATTCATATCACACTTCTTGCTCAAAGAAATGATTAAATTTTAAAAAATGAAGTTTTGAGCAAAACAAACTTAAAAAATGCACAAATACAAATTTGGTTAGCAAAGTTTGATTTTTCTCAACTTTTATTAATGAAATGGATGATCAAAATAATGTCTAAAGGGGCATATTTATAGGCTCAAAAATTCCTAAAACTTAACCAACAAGGAAAAAAAATTACCTATCTATAATTATCCTAAATTAAGAAACAAAAAAGCAACAAAAAAGGGCCGCCTGGAATCATATCAGAGCACCTAGCCTTAATGTCTTTACAAAAGCCCAATTCTAATATTGAGATCACGCAACATTCTCTTCCTCTTCAAAAAGATGCGTCCTTGAATCGAAAGCTTATTAGGCGTCGTGGACTTAAATTATATTAATCCAACAAAGGCCTTCATGGGTTTGCAAATGCTCGGTCCATTTTACTTTGAATTCAGCTAAAATCAACCTAATAGATGCTTGATTCTCCTTGGCTCTTGTACGAGGGAATGAAACTCAATTATGAAAAACTTGTGTTTCGGTCCCATCATCAAAAATGCATATCCTCCACCATGTTGGTTGGACGTGATTCGATTCTGTTTGAATCTCGAGCAACGCTTCTCAAATCTGCACGGGAGGGAGAAAGATCAGTAATATTAAAAGTATTAAAAAGATTATACTTACCTGCCGGAAGATCTAGGACACGTACGTTGTTGTTAATCTTTGTTAGCACTTTGAACGATCCATCTCCTCGTGGATGTAATTTGGACCCTCTTTTATTTGGAAATCTATCTTTCGGCAACTGAAGCCATAACAAATCGCCAGGTTGGAACACCACATGTTTTTTGCCTTTGTTAGCTTGTTTCTCACGCTCCTCTGTATCATGCTCAATTTGATTCCTTACGTTCACATAGAGTATCTTCACAAGTTCAGCCTTGGACTTACCATCAAGGCTAGAACACTCATTAACCGGCAAAGGAACAAGACCAAGAGGAGTCTAAAGATTAAAGCCATAAACAACTTCATATGTAGAATAAAAAGTAGCACTATGTACGCTTCTATTATATACAAATTGAATGAATGACAAGCAATCCTCCAACTTTTTAAGTTCCTTACCACACGAAGAAGTTGAGAAAATGTTCTATTTACTGTTTCAGTTTGTCCATCAGTTTGAAATTAACTCCTAAGAAGACACGTAAAAGGCTTTGTCAGCAAGAGAAGAAACCTTCTTCAAATTTGCGGTTGAATATTAATTTTACACTTTTTGTACACTGGAATTGGATATTTATTGGCATGATAGATTTTGTTCCCTTCCACTTAGGCCATCTGGTCTACCAGCTGTTTGGAATTCAAGGGCTCAGTTGATGGATTGTTTTTTAACTTGTATTTTTGTTTAGTAGACCAGATGGTTTACTAAACAATGGAGCTAAGGACATACTATTTTTCGAATTTGGAATATGATGGAATAAAGCAAACTGACTCACTAAATTGGATGCACTTCTTATATTGTGAAGTATCAGTTGATCGATACAGCTTGGCGCAATTTTCATTATAAGTCATCGGGAAACAACTTTTGTATGCTTCTAACACATGGTTATGGATTTGTACATTCGACCCTCCTATACTGCATCATAGGCGGGAGCTCTAAGGCAATGTGTTAATGTTGTTGTTTTGTTTAGTAGGCATTAACATGCTGCTTCAAACTTGCAAATTGAGATTATTTTTTTTTTAGTGAGGGCATTGCCCCTAGGGATGGTTTAGGAAGGAGTAATTTTTATTTTTTTGTTATCATCTGCAGTTTATTGGCGTTTGACCTAAAATTTTGAGACCAATGGAGCTTATATACTGATAAATCTTCTGACATTAACTGTGTTTCTTTTCCTTTTCTTGCGTGGGCAGATGTTCCATTTGATGCCTACTCCACAAGGAAGCTTCTATGTGTTCAACGATATTTTCCGCTTGAACTACGCTTGACAAAGTGGTTCGCCAGTTCCTCTGTGTGTTCGGCACTGGTGTTGTCATGCTAGTAAAATCTTTGGAGGTTGAACAGACTTTGCTTTATGCTTATTTGTTGTAAAGAGTCTTCTTTTATTTCCATTGGTTGGCATTTCACCTTGTCCTGAATTGTCAGGAAGTTGTTGGTATATGAGATTTTTCATGATTTTTACCAATGCAGAAAATCTCAAATAGGATCTTTGAGCCTGGTGTCTGTATTTAGATGGCTGGTTTGAGGCTCTCTCTTTAAACTGCGAAATGAAGATGGATGATGTATTTGTGCATGATTAAGTTTCTCCTAAGTGAGTACTAAAGTGTTGAGACACTCAGAAAAAGAAAAAAAAAAAGTTTCTCCTAAGTGCTACCTTGCGTTGATGTTCTCTTAGTTGTATACATCTCGCTACGTTCCTCATGGACTAAGTATCAATTACACAAAGGTTGAAGGAAACCTCGTAGGCAGACGATGTATAAGCTGGCTAGTGGCATCTTTGGAGTTTATCTTCGCTCTTAAAGAGCAGTCCACTTCTGGTAAGACGTATATAAATTGGCATTTCAATATCTGGTTTGTTCTTTGACTTATGAAAGGTAGCAATCTCTATGTGAGCGAGATTCACGATGGGTTTTCTGTTTTGCTCATTAGTCTGGTGTTCGGGGTGCAAGTGTGCAGTATGGTGTTGTTGAGAGAGCATTTGAGCTATAGAATCTGGGATAAGCTGTGATTTTCTGTTTGACGGAGCCTTTGGGGAAGCCTTGTTGAGGACCAAAAAATTGCCATTTATCAAGCTTGCTTGCTTTATATTTTCTGATGAGAATTATCCTCCGTGCGAATGATAAGCACTGAGAAGCATCACATCTCACGGTAAGCTGCCACTCACAACCCACTGATACACATGTGATCGTCACTCAATGGGCATTAAAAAAGAAAAAAGATCGTCACTCAATGGTCTATAGTATGACCATATTGTCAATACTCTTTTGGTGGAGATATCGAAAAGTTCGTTTGACGGTACAAAGTTGGTACCGGTATTTCTTACCGAGAAAAGAATAAACTAAAGGGTAGAAACAATATCTACAACTAGTTAGTTAAATATTTATTTAATCAATCTTTATATTTAGCACAAACTAAGATAACTAAACACAACAACAAACACATTAAGGAAATATATTTGTTCCTCTGCACGATAATAAAATGAATAATCAATAAGGTTTGGAACTATTCTGGTATTCAGTGACTAATTTCTGTTGTCTGCAAGTTTATGGCATATGGGTCATCATCCACCAGAGTATACAGTTAGGTTCATCAATCTCTTGTCCAAGAGCCAAGCGGCTGCCCTTGCTGAGTCTTCAAGCCGTACTCTACTTGGCTTTTATGTGCATGCTCCTGCGAGCTGCTGGACCCTTGACCACATGAGATATTGGCTAAGTAGTCATGATTTTATGGTCAATTCCTATTCTTCTCTCTCTATATCACACGGTTACTTGCCACGTGGCATGCACATTTGGCTAATTCTGCTTAACAGGTTGCTCCTTCTTTCTGTTGAATACAGAGGACTGTTAGTTCAGTATTAGTATAGAAAAGACGGCTTTTGGGAGAGCGGACAGCAAAGGAATAATAACACATCCTTGCATCTGCAGCTCAAATATAAATAGGCTTTTGTGTTGGGAAAATTACATAAAACAGAGGCACGGGGTTGTTTGGAGCTAAGCATAGACATGTATATCAAGTGCAACAAGAAAGTGAACAAGAAGCAAACTACAGATAACAGCATGCAACAGAATATAGACAGAACTGATGTGGAAATAAATCAAATAAAAAAAGTCTTTGGTGGATCAAATAAGAGTCCTACACATACAAAAATAGAAGTCTTCAATTACATCGGTCAAGACTTTTGGTATCGAAGTGTAACTTTTCAAGGTATACATGTATATTAACATTCATGTCATACTATGAAGTTATAGGAGAGAGTAATCAGCACTAGAATTAGAAGAGAAACTCAGGTTACAGTGAACCAATTAGGTTTCATGCCAGGACGATCAACAACGGAATCAATACACATCCTAAGGAGAACGATGGAGAAGTATAGGGAGAAGAAGCGCGATCTACATATGGTCTTCATCGATCTTGAAAAAAGGTATGATAGTGTGCCACGTAGACTGATTTGGGATAGTCTAGATGCAAGAAGAGTTCCTATGAAATATATAGACATAATTAGGGATATGTATACCAGGATGGAAACAACCGTCTGTACGCCTATGGGGAACACAAACTTCTTTCTGGTGGAGGTAGGCCTCCATCAAGGGTCTGCTTTGAGCCTAATTCTTTTCGCAGTTGTCCGCGATGAGTTGTCAAAAACGATCCAAGAGGCAGTTCTGTGGTATGTGTTTTTTGCTGACGATATTGTATTAGTCGCCGAGAGTAAACATACCCTGGGTATGAGAGAGGAGCAGTGGAGAAGGGCTTTAGAGAGAGAAGGCACATGACTAGTCGTTCTAAGACCGAATATCTGCGCTGCGACTTCAGCAGCACAGCCGACGGTAAAAATAGCCAGTTTACCATCGAGGGTCGAGCACAGGTAAGTAAGTTCAAATACCTAGGATCCTTTGTACAGCAGGATGGGGACATAGATAGTGATGTAGCGCACCGAGTTCAAACAGACTGGTGTAGGTGGAGAATGGCCTCAGAGATGATGTGTGACAAGAATTTTCCAACTAAATTAAAAGGAAAATTTTATAGGGTGGCAGTGCGGCCGGCAATGTTATATGGAACAGACTGCTGGGCCATCAAGAGTACACAATGGCAGATATGGAAGTGGCAGAGATGAGGATTCTGAGGTGGATGTGTAGGCATACAAGGCCAGACCGGATCATGAATGAGGTATTTAGGAAAAGGCTAAGGGTGACTAGTATAGCGGATAATATAAGGGATAAGATACTGAGATGGTTTGGGTATGTCAAGCGGAGACAGACAACGGCGTCCTCAGAGCAGTTGAAAGCTTTACTGTAGAGGGGAAAAGAAGTAAAAGTAGGCCAAACTGACTTGGAAAGAGTGGATTAGACATGACCTACTAAATTTACACCTCTCTGAGGACATGATCCAGGACAAGAGCACATGAATATGGAGGATTAAGGTTAGCGAGGTCTATACAGAATATAGGGATGCCCTAGAGTATATATGTAGTGGCTTAGCTCTCTCAACGTTAGGTTGACTTTGCACTTTTTGTGTATGTCTTTGTCTTTCATTATTTGTCGTTCATTATGTGTTTATGCAGATACATATACAGCCGGGAGTCTCGCTTGAAGCAAAACTCCCTATCCTTTGGAATAGAGGTATTGTTTGTCTGTTTCTCACCTTCCCCAGACCTTAGCAATAGTTTTTGATGTTGTTGTGATATGCTGGATGTGTTGTAGTATCTGTATTAGCATTCAACAAATGTGAACACCCGTCATCATAACAAAATTGAAGTTTGTTTTCTAGTTTCACATTCTTTTTTTAGTCAAAGTTACTTGTATCAATTGAATTCTTACACTAGTATTTCACACTTGGGGTCTTCGGCTATAAATAGGCCTTTGTATCAATTCATTTTAAACCTCACAAAGAGTTTATGAAAACAATAAACTTAGAGCTTCTTAGCATCTCTCTTCTTTGAATTTTCATTTTCTATTCAAAATTCCTTCAATTGGTATCAGCGCGAGAAAATTTTTATATAACTTGTCTTTTTTCTGAATCTATCAGGTTTCTGATTTACATTACATTTCCCGTGGGACCAAAGGTGGCAAGGACCATTACTTGTTAGGGCACAACCTTTTTAATAATAACACCACTAAGAAACAGCAGTAACCAGCTCCTGCCCACCACCACCACCACCACAACAAAAATTCAGCAACAAGGCCCTAGCCCTCTACACTGTGCTTTTGCCATATGATAATTACAAGTTAACGAGCTCCACACAAGCCAGTCACACAAACCTTTGCTTAGGACCTCTTTGCAGGTAACCAGGCCTATATTCATATGTGATCACTCTACACTAGTAAATCTACAAGGAACATCAATTTGTAATAATAATAAAAAAAAAAAAAAACAGATGTCTTAATGCCCCTCAACTGTAACTCCTGCAGTACATGCAACAACGAGGTGCCTAACTGTTACAAATTATTGAATCTTCAGATAACTGATTCCAGGTAATCCACAAAGAACCCATTGTAACTCTAGAGACGAGTTAAACTTACATCACAATATCGTGCATGCACAGACGCTTTTCTTTGGAGCTTCATCAATCTTCTTTTCTGCTAGACATTGAAACAGGATTAGCTTTCTCTAAGAACAATCTTACCACAAGTTTTTGTAAAAAATTCGTAAGATAATGATAAAGTCATGGTTTCACATTCCACTAACTGCACGCACAACCACCTTCTTTTCAATATTTTATTGCACTGTATTCAGCACCAATACATTTCCACTATTAGAATAAAATTTTAACCCTTCAAAAGGGAGACAAATCTCCCATAGAATACAACAACAACATAACCTCATTACCTTAGAGGCTCCCGTCTATGGTGCGGAATGGAAGGTCGGATGTACGCAACCATACCTATGTGTTAGAAACACAAAGAGATTGTTTCCCGATGACCCATAATGACAATTACGTCAAGTTGTGTCGATCAACTGCTACTTCACGATATAAGAAGCGCAGTCAATTTAGTGAGTCATTTTGTTTTATTCCATCATATTCCAAAGTCAAAAAAGAATGTATCCTTGACTCCATTAGAAATGGAAACGAAATCTCCCAGAGAATACAGAACTTAATACAGCACCAGTATGTTGCCACCTTAACACACCAAAACCCATTCTTAACACACCAAAACTCATTCGAGAAATCAGGATCAACAGGCATCACGCATCAGAACCCCAAGACAAATAAAATGTGTATATTAAGGGTGGTTCCGTGCTACGCGATTGTATGACTAATGTCAAGCATGATCCAGTTCCATAAATAGTATTATTAAGCTTAAAAGAATCTAATAAACTCAACCAAAGTTCTCCCTCAAAATGATGCCCATTATGGATCTGCTAATTCATGAATTTGTCAAACAAGCACAGGATTTGCTTCTCTCTGAGGCCTTGACTTGTGTAGTAACCATTGTCTTCTTTGTTGCCCTCTAGAAGGAAATTGAGAAACAAAATATATCTTAAAAACAACTAATATAAACAAAGACAGGGACAATAAACAAAACTACTTTCTCCTTTCCATTTCTTCATTGCGCACAAATTGGATCAATTAGAATCTCCTTTGACACGTCATCTTTAGTACTACATATAAGCAACGAATTCTTTGTAACAAATAAAAGGACGGTAATCTGATTTTAGGAAACAGTACTTCCGCTCCTCTTTTTCATTTCTACACAACAACATCATCATCATCATCATCATCCGGACCCAGTATATCCCAACGACAACAAAAGCTTTCGTTAGGGTCTGGGGAGGGTAAATGGTAGGCAGACAATACCTCTATCCCAAGGGATAGAGAGTCTGCTTCCAGTGAGACCCCCGACTCTATATGTATCTGCATAAATGATATGATAATAGATATATGCTGCGCTAGTGTGTTAGTGAGGAGATTCAAGAAATACAAAGAAAGGACTTTCGATATTAAAATACACATCACGTTTATATGTACATGTAATATAAAACAACGGTATAACATACGCAACCAAGTGGAAAGTCAACCTATAGTGTAGATAGTGTCTACGCCTATCTATGCCCCTAAATATACTCTAAAGTGTCCCTATATATGACCTATACCTCGTTAACCTTAATCTTATGTCTCCATGAACTCCTGTCCTGGACCACGTCCTCAGAGAGGTGTAAATCTAGTAGGTCGTGCCTTATCTGCTCATCCCAAGTCAGTTTGGGCCTGTCTTTACTCCTGTTCCCCTGTACAATGAGGCTTTCAATTGCTCTGACCGACGTCGTTGTCTGTCTCCGCTTGACATGCTCAAACCATCTCATTCTGCCC
>AP025045.1:41147461-41174674 GCA_036186865.1 Eustoma russellianum
ATCATCTCTGCCACTTCCATCTTCTATAATTGTGACTTCTTGATGACCCAGCAGTCTGTCCCATATAGCATTGTCGGTCGCACTGCCATACTATAAAATTTTTCCTTTAATTTAGTTGGGAAATTTTTGTCACACAGCACCCCTGAGGCCGCCCTCCATCTACACCAGCCTGCTTGAACTCGATGTGCTACATCATTATCTATGTCGCCATTCTGCTGCACAAATGATCCTAGGTACTAAAAATTACTTATCTGTGGTACCACTTGACCATCGATGGTGAGCTGACTATCCTCACTGTCTGCTATGCCGCTGAAGTCGCAGTGCAGATACTCGGTCTTAGAACGGCTAATCTTTAAGCCTTTTCTCTCTAAAAACACCTCTCCACTACTCTAGTCTCATACTCAGGGTATGTCTATTTTCTACAACTAATACAATATCGCCAGCAAAAAGCATACACCATGGAACTGCCTCCTGTATCGGCTTTGACAACTCGTCAAGGACAACTGCAAAAAGAAATGGGCTCAACGCAGACCCTTGATGGAGACCGACCTCTACCGGAAAGAAGTTTGTATTGCCCACAGGCGTACGAACGGTTGTTTTTGTCCTAGCATACATATCTCTAATTATGTCTATATACTTCATAGGGATCCCTCTTGCATCCAGACTATCCCATATCAGGCTACGTGGCACACTATCATACGCTTTTTCAAGATCGATGAAAACTATATGTAAATCGCGCGTCTTCTCCCTATACTTATCCATTAATCTCCTGCGAATGTATATTGCTTCCGTAGTTGACCTTCCTGACATAAAACCAAATTGGTCCACCGTAACCTGAGTTTCTCTCCTAATTCGAGTGTCGATTACTCTCTCCCATAACTTTATGGTATGGCTTAGCAACTTAATCCCTCTATAGTTCCCACGACACTGTGCGTCTCCTTTGTTCTTATCAATTAAGAGTTGAAAGATGAGGTCAAGTCCCCCACTCAAAAAAAAAAGGTGATGAATAAGATTGTATGGATAACAAAAATAGTTTCTGATGCATACCCCAATTCAAAACGAACCCAATCACTGAAATATCAGAAGTTACAGTATATACACTCTACAATCAAACGTCAACCTCAATCACGCATATTCTTCCTTCCAGAATTAAAGGGTACCTTATGACATGCTAAAGTTTATAGAAAGAGATGAGAAAAACTGAAGTATATTCAAATTAATCTTGAGTCACAAAATGATCCTCTTATGTAAAGGACTTGTACAATAGCCTCTAATGACTATAATTCCAACGGCTATAATCATGCAACAGCCTGATTCTATTCTAACGGCTATAATATGAACAAATCACTGAAATAGTGATGTAACAAGTATGCAAGTATTCTATATGTCTGTATGTATATACATTGTATACATATTTGTGTGTATTTACATGTGTATTTTGTTGTCTATTTTTACACCTCTCTCAAGGTTGGTGTATATGTTTATACAACTAAACTTGACCACTAAATTCTGGAAAACCCCTATAGAGATTGATTTGGTTAATATATCTACTATTTGATCCTTCGTGGAGACGTGCTCTATACTGAAAACATGTGCTTTAATCTTCTCCATTATGAAATGTCTATCTATTTCAACATGTTTTTGACTTATCATGCTGAACAGGATTCTCTGTCATATAAACTGCAAAAGTATTATCACAGTATACTCTGATTGGGAGGGAATCTTTATGTCCCAATTCTTACTCTTTTTATTCACAATCCTTCACCTAAGCCAAGTGTCAATGCCCTGAGTTTTATCTCTACATTGCTTCTAGTCATCACTGGCTGTTTTTTTATTTTTCCAAGTGACCAAGTTTCCCCACATATATATCCCATAACTTGTAGTTGATCTCATATCTGCTTTTGATCCAGCCCAGTCAGCACCTGTGAACACTCAAATGTTTCTGTTTACATTCTTTTTGAAGTACAAACCCTGCCTTGTTGCTGTCTTCAGATACATGAAAATTCTTAAAGCATCCTTGAGGTATTTATTGTAGAAATATCCGGGATCCCTATTAATGCACACGGCATTAATGTGATACATGTGATACAATTGTAATTAGGGAAGAGTTATGATAGTCAATAATTATAGGAATATATTTACCACCAAAGATAGACATAGAATAAATAGTAGTATATTGCTTTTCCATAGTTAGGAGATAATATATATAGTTACCATAAATACAAAGGTTGGATTGACCTCTCATCAATCTAAAAATAGAGGTGTATTGTAAACAATTCTTTTAAGTCAATCAATAATATTCGATTGCCTCCAATTCTATATGGTATCAGAGCCACCCACCACTTCCGGCGGCTAATTCATCCGACATCGGCCAACCCATCGGCTCTCAACCGAAAAATACACCTCTTCCTTCCTATACTCTAATCTCATACAAATGGCCACTGAGTCATCAAACACTAGTGCCATTGAGCACATTTCCACTCCAGGCAGCAAGGCCGGAGCAGGGTCTAATTCCCAACGATGGGATTCCAATGGTAATAACCGGACACAAACTAACCGGTTACAACTATCTCTCCTGGTCAAGAGCCATGGAAATGTTTATAAAGGAAAGGGCAAAGAAGATTATATCACTGGAAATATCACTGCCCCGGCCACTACTGACCCACGGTTTAAACTCTGGAAGGCCGAAAATAGCATGGTTATGTCTTGGCCATGGACCCCGACATCAGTGAAGATTTCCTGTTGTATTCAACAGCAAATGAAATTTGGGTAGCAGCCCAAGAAATGTACTCAAAGAAGGATAATACCTCTGAACTATATGAAGTTGAATCTCAGTTACAAGAGATCAAACAAGGAGATATGAATGTCACCAAATACTTCACTCAACTTACACGGGCATGGCAACAAATTGATGCATTTGAATCTATTAACTGGACTTGCACAGCCGATGCATTATTATACAAGGAACTAACAGAAACAAAAAGGGTATTTAGATTCTTGATTGGACTAAACTCTGAATTGGATAGTGTTAGGGGCCGGATTTTGGGTATGAAGCCCATTCCCAGCCTCAAAACCGTGTTCTCTGAAGTTAGACACGAAGAAAGCAGGCGAAAACTAATGATTGGTTCAACACCAACAATGACCGAAGGATCGGCCCTGTTGATGAAACGCGCCTTCAACCCCTCCGAAGTCCCAACTCCTAATATCAAATGGCCAAACAAACCCTATTGCAACTTTTGCAAGAAATCCGGACATACTGCTAAAGATGTTGGAAGCTACATGGGAAACCAACAACCGGTTCTGAGTCAAAAGCAAACAACAATTGGAGAAACCACAAACAATCACAATCGGCCTATGCGAATAGGACCTCTGCTGAGCAGCAAAACACCAACAACTTACCTACTAAGGATCAAATTGAGGCTCTGCTGAACCTATCAATCAAAAAGGGGGTGAGACTCAGGAACCGGTCCAAGCCTCAATGGCCAATACTGGCGGCCTAGACGATCAAAGTCAAAGTCAACCATGGATTGTGGACTCCGGTGCTTCTGATCATATGACAAATGAAGGTAAAAACCTAATTAATTACACTAAATTTCTTCACACCCACATTGTCCAACTAGCAGACGGAACCACTAGAAAAATCATGGGAAAGGATCAGTCAAACTGAATCCCAATCTTACCTTACTAAATGTACTGTATGTTCAGATTTAAAGTTTAATCTCCTCTCTGTAGGAAAATTAATAAGAGACTCTGGATGTACTATTGAATTCTCACCAAATGCATGTTATTTTCAGGATGCATATTCGAGAATGGCGATTGGCAGTGCTAAGCATGTCAGGGGGCTATTCCTACTCTGTCCAGGGTCACAACGCCGAACAACTATTTCATATAAGCACAAGAGTGCGACGGGAATAAATGGCTACAATGCCGGAAAAAGAATAAATTGTACTGCTACTAGTAGAAATAAATGTATTGCCTCGAACCAGATTATGCTCTGGCACAAGAGGCTTGGTCATCCAAGTTTTATGTATCTAAAAAGATTATTTCCAAAGTTGTTCATCAGTGTGGATGCTAACTCATTAACTTGTGAAACATGCCAATTAACTAAACATATTCGACATACCTACTCAAACAAACGACATACAGAGTCAAAACCGTTTAATCTTGTACACACCGATATTTGGGGTCCATCTCAAATAGCCAACATCAGTGGAACACGGTGGTTTATCACCTTTGTGGATGATCACACACGTGTGACATGGACCTACCTTTTGAAGCAAAGTCAGAAGTAGGAACTGTTTTCAAAACATTTCACAACCTTATAAAAATCATTTTGGAACAAATATCAAGACTCTAAGGTCCAAACAACGCTTCCGAATACTTAGACAAAATATTAAAGTCTATATGGCTGAAGAAGGATACATCATCAAAACCTCATGTGTCCATACACCCCAACAAAATAGGGTAGCAGAAAGAAAAAACAGGACACATATTGGAAGTTACAAGAGCCATCATGAACTCAATGAATGTACTTAAACAGTATTGGGGTGAAGCAGTTCTAACTGCCACCTATCTTATCAATCGCATTGCCATCTAGAACTCTTGCGTTTAAAACTCCAAGACAACACTAATAGATAGTCATCCATTATGACAATCTAATGTCAGAATTACCTCTTAAAATTTTTGGGTGCACAGCATATGTACAATATACAACCGAACCAAGCTCGATCCAAAGCTGTTAAAGTGTATGTTCATTGGATACTCTGGAACTCAAAAAGGATACAAATGTATTGTCCAAACAGTAAACGAGTATACACAACACTAGACGTAACGTTCAATGAAGCTCAAGCCTCTATGAAAAACCAATAACGGACGCAATCCGGGAAGAAACCTGGAATCTCATTGACCTAGGTACACAACCTTTTGGACCTTTAAGTGACCAAGAGGAACCCTCAAATGAATCATCAGTGACCAAGTAACGAATATACAAGGAAGACCTCCCATTCGGAAAGTATATAACAAGAGAAATATTCTCCAACCATATACGACAAGTGAACAAACATACATACAGGAAGATTCAGTATATTCATACACAAATTAACGAACTCTGCCCAGTTAATCAAGAAATTGATTACATGCCAATTGCCCTCAGGAAGGGAACCAGAGAATGTACAAAACATCCTCTATATAACTTCCTGACATACTCAAAGTTAAGCCATGAGTTCCAAGCTTTCACTAGTAGCCTAGACTCACAACTGATTCCTAAAGACATTCATGAAGCACTGTCAATACCACATTGGAAGGAAGCAGTAAGTGAAGAAATGAAGGCGTTAATAAAAACCGATACCTGGAAGCTAACTCCACGCCCAAAAGGGGTTAGACCAGTAGGGTGCAAATGGATTTTTTACCATTAAATACAATACTAATGGAACAATTAATCGATATAAGCTAGACTTGTAGCTAAAGGATTTACACAACATATGGAATAGATTATTTAGAGGACATTGCTCCAGTAGCAAAGCTCAATACAGTAAGGGTTATATTTACCATTGATGTAAACTAGACGGAAATTGCATCAACTAGATGTAAAAATACATTTTTAAATGGAAACCTACAAGAGGAAGTATATATGTATATACTCCCAGAGTTCACAAATGAAACAAACATATGGTTTGTAAGTTACAAAAATCGTTATATGGTCTGAAATAGTCTCCTAGAGCCTGGTTTCACAGATTTACTAGAGAAGTAAAAAACCAAGGATTTGTACAATTTCATGGAGGTCGCACTTTGTTTCTACATACCTCAGAAAATGGATCATTAACAGTTCTTATTGTATATGTTGATGATATAATCATCACGGGAGACAATGAAAAAGGAATCCAAGAAGTCATAAAGAAAACTATCACAAAAAGTTTGAAGTCAAAGAACTAGGAGAACTGAGGTACTTTCTTGGTATGGAAGTAGCTAGAAACAAAGAAGGCATGAGCATATCACAAAGAAAGTACATTTTGGATTTACTAAAGGAAACTGGGATGTTAGGTTGTAAACCAGCCACTTCACCAGTAGAACAGGGTATAAGCCAAAAGAAGTATGGGATACAAAACTTGTAGACAAACTAAGGTATCAAAGATTAGTGGGAAAATTGATATATCTTCTCACACAAGACCTGACATATGTTATGTTGTAAGCTTCATTAGTCAGTTCATGCATAATCCTACTAATGAGCATCTAAAAGCCACTATGAGGATTATCAGATATCTAAAGAATACTCCTGGACAAGGTTTATACTTTAGAAAGACATCAGATAGAAGTATAAAAGTATATACAGATGCTGATTGGGCAGGTTCAAAATCAGATCGGAGATCAACCACAGGATATTGTACGTACGTATGGGGCAACCTAGTTACATGGAGGAGCAAGAAGCAAGGAGTGGTAGCTAGGAGCAGTGCAGAAGAAGCAGAGCTAAGGGCGCTGGCTCTAGGCGTGTGTGAAGGAATGTGACTCAAGACAGTCTTAACAGACCTCAAGCAACAATTTGACAAACCTATCCAAGTATATTGTGATAATGTGTCAGCAATTAACGTGGCGGAGAATCCAGTTCAACATGACAAATCTAAACACGTGGATGTGGATCAACATTTCATCAGAGAAAAGATCGAAGACAAACTTATCAGTCTGAAGCATGTCCCAACAAAAGACCAGATAGCTGACCTCCTTACAAAACCAGTCTCAGTCAAGATATTTCAGCATTTATTGTCCAAGCTTAGATGTATTAATATCTACATCTAAGCTTGAGGGGGGTGTAGAAATATTCGGGATCCCTATTAATGCACACGGCATTAATGTGATACATGTGATACAATTGTAATTAGGGAAGAGTTATGATAGTCAATAATTGTAGGAATATATTAACCACCAAAGATAGACATAGAATAAATAGTAGTATATTGGTTTTCCATAATTAGGAGATAATATATATAGTTACCATAAATACAAAGGTTGGATTGACCTCTCATCAATCTATAAATAGAGGTGTATTGTAAACAATTCTTTTAAGTCAATCAATAATATTCGATTGCCTCCAATTCTATATTTATTAGTAGGATCATATATAAATTAACAAACGAAACTGATGTATAACATATGTCAGGCCTCATATGAGTTAAATAGCTTAGTTTTTTACTAATTTTTTAATAACTCAACCTATCTGCAGGTGTTTTATCTCATGATTCCTAACGTTTATGGCCTGGCTCTACTGGTGTAAGACAGGCCTACAACCAGGTAGTCTTGTTTCTTGAAGTAGATCCAAAACATTTTTTTTTTGTGATATACTCATTCATCCTTGGTTTTGCTTACTTCTATACCTAGAATATACCTCCGTTAACCTAAATCTTTACTCTCAAATCCTTAGATAACTGTGCTTTAATCAGTTCTATACCCTGTAAATCATTTCTCATAAGGATGATATCATCAATATATTATCATTGGTATATACAATAAGAATAGTTAGTGAATAAAGTGTGATCACTTTGACACTGCTTAAAGCCATGTTTTGTGACAGCTTTTGTAAATTTATTAAACCAAGCTCTAGGAGATTGTTTAAAGCTACATAAGAATTTCTCAAGTTTACCTGCCATGTTTTTTTGTAATTATTTTACCTGCCATGTTTTCATTTGCATTATTACTAAAACCAGGTAGGATATCTATGAAAACTTCTTTCTATAGGTCCCCATTTCAAAAGACATTATTAACATCTAATTGACATAACTCCCAGTTCGTGTTAACAGCTAGTGAAAAATAATCCTTACAGTGTTTGATTTTGCTACAAGTGTAAAGTTCTAAATAATCAATCTCACATGTTTCTGTAAAGCCTTTTGCCACTAATCTTGCCTTAAATCTATTTAATGTCCAATTATGTTATATTTAATAGAAAACAGTCATCTACAATCTACTGGTTTGATTCCTTTAATAATAGGTACTAGTTTCCTACTTTTATTTAAGGTGTGCTTCCATTTCTTCATAGAGCTAATTTCCAATGTGACATACTGAATGCCTCATGTATAGTCGTGGGTATGATTGACTACTAAAGAACTAGTAAATAGTAAAAGCTTCAAAATGTGGACTAAGCTGGATATGATAAAAAAAATTTGTACAAAGGGTGTTTAGTATATTGTCTTGTATCCTTTCTGAGTGCAATGGACCTCTTATATATAACAGGTTCTGTGTGTTCCTCCTAGTATAAACTCTGTATAGTTAAGCACTCATGACAGATTTTCAGTATTTTAAGATACATCTCCTGCAATTATTTTCATAATGTCTTCTATCTTTTTTTTTCTTTTATTAGTATTGGGGCATGTCCTCGTCCATTAATGTCATCTATCTGAGTATCACTTCCTAATAGTGTTGATCTTACAATATCAATTATACTCCAAAAATTATAACGTGTAGGTGCAATATTGTCTGATCTAAAGATCTTTGAATAATAAGCATGTTCTTCATCAAATGTGACATCTAAAGTTACAAACATTTTCTTATAAATAGGACAATAACATTTATATCCCTTCTAAGTACCTAAAAAACTAAGAAAAATACACTTAGTTGATCCACAATTCGGTTTACTCCTAAGGTGATACTTTATATGAACATATGCAATAAACCCGAAAAATCTAAAAGTAACACACAAAGCAAGTCATTATTAAGGAAAGTATTATAATAAAGCTTGTTTAGGAGTCATAAAGGATAACTCTCTAGATATCATTTTGTTGATTAAATAAGTAGAAGTAAGAACAACTTCTCCCCAATAAAACTATGGAACATTTATGGAAAATACGATTGTTTGGTAACTTCTAACAAATGCCTGTTCTTCTTTTCAACTACTCCATTCTATTATGGTATATATATACAAGTTTGGTGATATATCTCAGTTTCATTCATAAATTCTTTGACTGATTTATCCAATTATTCTGACTAATTATCAGACATTAAAGTCTTAATTGTACTCAAAACTAATTTTTAACAAAATTGACAAAGTTTCAGAAGATTTACCCTACTTTTGACTTATGTTTTTATCAGATATATCCAAGTTACTCTTCCATAATCATCAACAAATATAACAAACCATCTCGTACCAATAATATTGGCAACTCTATAAGATCCCTAGATATCATAATATATTAAAGTAAAATTTGAGTTGACTTATATACTTTAGCAGATAGCTAGTTTTAGTATGTTTTGACTAACTGACAGACTTCACGATGAACATCCTTTGGATCAACTGTTATAAATAATTATAGCATAAGCCTTTTCAACTACAAAAAAAATTAAGGTGTCCCAATCTTCTATGTCATAGCAAAATCTGGTCACTATAAGACCCCACATTACTACATGAATATACTCTAGACACTCTGCCTTCTTTCTTGAATTATCTTGCTCTTCAGCTTGTAAGATGAAGAGTCCATTTAGTTGTTACCACTGTCAATCATCTTCAACATAGTTCTCTCCTGAAAACAACACTCAGAATGTGAGAACCAGGTAATA
Organism: Eustoma russellianum; assembly: GCA_036186865.1. NCBI lineage: Eukaryota > Viridiplantae > Streptophyta > Magnoliopsida > Gentianales > Gentianaceae > Eustoma > Eustoma russellianum. Next base: position 41,156,999 of record AP025045.1, read on the forward strand.
CAATTATTATCTTGTGTTATTTTTCTATTGATAGCAAATTGAAATTTAGGCAAGGTATATGTAGCACATCATATAGAACATCATATAGAAATACTTTATCACTTAGTCTAACTACTCATTTCCCAATGACTTGTATGCATAATCTGTTTGCTATTTTAACAGACTTACGACTACTGAATGATTTATAACAAAGTAGGATACCTTTAAAATGTGTCATAAAATATGATGCTCCTAAATCAATTATCCAGAAATAAACCTTATTGCTTTATATGTTACCTGCACTTTGCCATTGTAGCCTGTATTCGTGTGTGAAGTACTGCAAGTTGTTGACTTAGCACATGAAATAGAGCTTCAATTAAACTCTGAGTTGATAATGTTAAATTCTCATGTGCTAGTCCAGTGCTGCTATAATTGCTTATTGTATTAGCAACACGAGTTTTTGCAGGTCTCGAAGCATTGTTGGTCGGTCTTGGTGGCCTTCTTTCTCTTGGTTTCCCATGTAGCTTATAACATTCCTTATTATGTGTCATGGTTTCTCACAGTATCTACAAAATTGTCTATTGTTATCATGTTGTCCAGGAGTTTGTGTTCTTCTGAACACAAAAGCATAAGCTTGACATTAGTGGGAGTGGTTGTTTGAACTCCAGATGTGTCAGCAGAAGTAGAACTTTCATTGGTAGTAGCAAAACCTTCATCAGTAGCAGTAGAAGCTATATCAATTAAAAGGATTGACCTTTCAACTGATAAAGTAGATAAAGTCTCCATCATAAGTTCTATTATACTTCCTTCATGCATTATTTCAGAGAATGCATTTTTGAGACTTGGTAAATGTTTGATACCAAAAGTTCTGCTTCTCATAACATCAAAATCCTTAAGTAACATAATAAGGAACCTGAAGACTCTTTTTGCTTTAGTAATCTTATAATAGAGCTGATCATCAGATTGATAAGTCCACTAATGTACTTCAAATATATCAATCTGTTGTCAGATTCTAGTCAGTTGTGTATAGTATTTATTAACAGGCATGTCTCCTTATTTTATCTCCTGAACTGTGTTTCAAGTTCATATAGTTCAAATGTATTATCCTTCTTGAAATAATCTCTTTCGCAAGTGACCATATTTCAACTGCAGTAGCATAAACTATAAAATTGTCGCTTATGCCATGTGTCATTGATCCAATCAGTCAATAAATGATCATATTATTTTTTTGATTTCAAGGCTCTGAATTTTGTGTCTGTAGTGACAGAAAAAACATCTCCAACGAAATAGTCCTCCTTGCCTCTACCAGTGATGAACATCTCAACTGACGTGGACCATGACAAGTAATTATTTCCAGTAAGTTTATGATTTGCTATCATAATAAGAGCTCCATCATAAAAGGAAGAAGATGAGGCATTAACTCTGGTCTTGAAGGTTGTTCAAGAATAGAAGTTGCCTATGTTTCACTTATCTCAGCAGGACATGTAGCTATACTTGAATGCTAATGGACTTACATTAATGTCTCTCTATCCTGTTCCGCACATCTCTCTAGTTCTGATGGAGCTGCAGGTCATTAGAGATGAAACATTCAACTTATTCAGCCATATGATGCTTACAAAAAAAATGTAGCCATACTTCAAAAATACAAGACTCTTATGAAGATAGTTCTGATATCACATAGAAAGAGTTAGAAGAACTGGATTATTTTCAGACTAATCTTGAGTTACAAAATTGATCCTCTTATATAGAGGAACTATACACTAGCCTTTAACGCCTGGAATTCCAATGGCTATAATCTTGCAACAGCCTGATTCTATTCTAATGGCTGTACTGTGAACAAATCATTGAAATTGTGATGTACAGAGGCATGTAAGCATGCATATCTATGTGTGTATATACAATGTATACGATTTGTGTGTATTTTATTGTTTATTTCTACAAAGTTACCGAAAAAAGGGAAAGGAAAAAAAGGTCTCGTATAACTTGTTTGTCTCAAGGCAAAATGCATCTCACATAATCTTTTAGACAGCAAAAGAAAGCATCCAGTTGGACAACAGTTAACATTTGCACTTCCAATATTCTAGCTAAAAGATATCCTATGTTTGTATTCCATATTTTAGATGTGAATATATCACCAAATACAAGGACCAAAAAGAATAGTGTCAGCCGGGGGGGGGGGTGCGAGGGGGAGAATAGAAACATTCTGGTCACTCAGCTAGGACCCCCCCCCCCCCCCCCCCAAACAAAGAGATAAGCGAAAAAAACACATACATTAATAAGGCTTCTGCTTGAATACAAAAACACTACTTGAGACAAAATCAAAGAGAAAAATCCATAGACTATTTTGAAATCCCATATTTGCCAATCACAACAATCAGTGAACTTGTATTTTTTCCTTAAGCGCCTCCATCCCAAAGAGTCTATTTTGGAAGGTTTAGATGTTGCAACATGTGAACGCAAAATGGGGTACAAGTTAACTAACTTTTCTGAGTGAAATGAAGGATGCTATTCTTTCGCAAGTAGAGGACAATTTGCAGATGGTCCAGTTGCAGAATGGTGGTTGTCAAAAATTGGTCGTTAGAAGTGTTGGTGGTTAATATGCGTCCTTATGGAGGAAGATGGGCCAGGCTCCAAAATTAGCAGCTTCACAGAAAATCATGATGGCCTATTTGACAAATTCCGAATTTTCGCTTACCTGGATATATGTAGGTACAATAATTATTGCCTTCTGATATCTCAACATTCTACAGCTCAGAAGGCAGCCTAATCTATACAGTTGGCAACCTCAATAATACAACATAAAAGGAAGATCCTTGATCTGAAAACAAAAAAAGAGCTCTAGATTCTCAACCACAAATTAAATTCTCTTTTAGATAAAATTTCTAATGCGTACATAATGAAGGCAAGGACATTAATGTAAGAACAGCTTGCAGTATCACAACTAGAAAACTTTGATACAACTGGAACAAGGATGAGCATGTAGATTTCAAACATGAAAATCGAATACAGTGCATGATATACTAGAAGCAAGACAATGCCTTTGATCACAGTGCAGCATATAGTAGTACCTGATTTTCCTTTAGCTAAAGACGGCTGAACAACAGCATGCATTGTAATTACGCCTTTTGGTAGCTCCCCAAAAAGTGTCTTACAATGGCCAACAGTCCTGTTATTCTCCAAAAATTTTCCACCGCATATCAATTTGACATCATTTGCCGCCTTGGGTGAAATTTTCTTATCTGGATTACAAAAAGCGTGCACATGTTGGTAGGAACAGAGGATGGTAACTATGAGCGTGTAAGCAACATGTATGGAATATTGGAAGTGAAGACATCCACACGTCAATGTTAAAAGAACCGTATTTCACACAGTGATTGGTAACAAAAAAGAGACCATAGGTCTTCAGTATGTTATAATATGAAGCCACCACACTTAGCAAGTAGGTACCAAATATGCCCAGTGCTCCTAGCTTCATCTCCTCCGTCTTTTTTTCCTTTAGAGTAAATGTATTGCACACATTTTATAGCAACAAAAACAGCAGTTATGGACTTCATTAACGAAAAAATTTCTAATAAAAAATAGCAAATATTATTTAACTACAGAGGATATGCTTAGGCAAACACCAAACCTCAAACCCCCCCCCCCCCCCCAACACCCTTCTTTTGATAAGATGTAACTGATCCTAATCTACAAGCATGAAAAAAAATATCCAGCTACCACCTACTCTCAAAATGCATGAACAATCTTTCAATAGGAAAATATCAATCACCATAGTAACAATCAGAATTCAACACTTCCATTTGAGCAACTTCCATCACACTAAAATGCAAAGCCACTGAGGACCATCTAAATAATAAGAAGTGGACGGCAACACAACTAAGAAACCCAAAATCAAAAAGGGCCATTATCAATGATGGAAAGGAAAAAATAACAAAGATAGGAATACATCCGCGAAGACTATGGAATTGTAAAACTAAAACCTTTGGGCCACTCGAACACGATTCTTTCCTTAAGCATGGAAACAGTGGAGGCCGGTGAATATCTGAAGGGGCCGATGTCGGATCCATCATACAACCGAAACTTGAGCTCCACCAAATCCTCTTCCGGCATTTAGAAACGCCTCGACCCCCGCCCTTTCTTTCTAGTGCCCGCAGGTCTTCACACAACCAAACAAACACCTCTACTCCCTACTCCTTTATCAGTTCCTGCACATACGTTTTTTAAGGGAAAAAATGGGGAGGGAATATCCCGAAATAAAATAAATGTTGCTCAAAAGCGAAATATGGTGGTACAATCCTGGATGGAGAACAAAACAACGTATACTAACAGCAGCAGTATGAGATTGTTGAGAACGAAAATCAGATGCTGAAATCAGAATTTCAGAGAACCCTAGCCCCAAATGCCTTCTTTCTAAAGTTTCAGTTTACTGAGAGAAAAAGAAACGGAAAAAGAAATATCTATGTCGAGGTGTTTTTCGCCTTTCTTTCAGGTGTCTTTCCCCGGCTTTGTGATAACGACCCGCCTTTCTTTTGAACTTTTTATTTCGAGTTAATTATCTTTTATCTATATATTTTTTGTTATTATATAAATTATTTTTATTGAATAAAAACACATGATTAACTCTTTTTCTTTTTAATGGGAAAAGATGAGAAGGAGGAGTCAATCAAAAACCTGTCAGTGAATCAGAGGACTATAGATTCCACTCAAAACTTCACAACTCTGCCTCTACAGATACGCATTGATCACGCTATCGTATTTATACCTTGATTTTTCCCCTCGAGGCCTGGAGATGTAGGAGTTAAAAAAAGAAATAACACACTAATGAATAATTTGTTAATCAGATAATAACTGATTAAATCATTATAATACATTTTTTATCAAATTACTTTTAACACATGGAATAAGCCAAATAAACTACTAGGAATAATTTTGCAACAATAAATATTTGAACTTATTATCTCTTCGTTTTGGAACAACCACTCTAACTACTTGAAATATAATTCATGGGATGTTGTTTAAGCTAACTAAACTTGATGTTAGCCTCTTTTATTAATTAATAAACTTGATGTTGTTAGAAAACTGAGATGGATAGCAAACAAACAACACAAAATGATTGCCGAGACGTGATCAAGATCACTGTCCTTAAAAGCAATTTCGCCTCCACCGGTGAGCAAGGTGAACTACAAGCGAATGCTTCCCATGATTTAACGGCTTCCCTTGTTCCTTTGCTCTAGAAGAAAGGGAATGAACTTGCAAGTAGAAGAGTATGAAAGTAGAGGAGAGGAAGAAGAAAAGTACGGAAAAATTTCCTGCATTAGAGAAAAAACAAGATAATTTTCTATATGTTGTAAAGTAGAAAAGCCTTGTATATATAGGCTTTAGGGTAGAAGAAGACAATGTTTTAAATTTGTTTCAGCAGTTTTCAGACCCTTCAAGTTGGTTGAATAACGTTCACTTTTGAAAGGAGATGATTCTTGGACCAAAAGATGCAACTCATCATGAAATGTTCTGGAGATGTAGATGAAACGGCCTAGTGGGAGAAGTCCGCGATGGTTGTCACCGGTGGGTCTGGTGGCGCTACAGAGCCAAGTGGCACGGCTCTGGTGAGGGAAGTCCCGGCTATGTTACTCGAGACCTCCTCCGAGGATTTGGAAGTCAAAATGCATCTCAAACCTATATACGACTATCTTGCTTGGTATTCGGAGCCTTGGATAGAAGGTTTCCATCTAAATCTATTCAGACCAGCTTCTTTCTTTGTCACAAGACGAGCTGATGGAACTTTATAAAGTCTACCAGATAAACTGTGATAAGTATGGTCTAATTCTCCCATCTCTGAATTGGACTACTATGACCTCCTTAATGGTTACGAGGCAGTCTACGAAAAGTATTTCAAAAGTGTTTTTGGTCTATTTGTTCCTGTTCCCATATGTTTTAAGGTACTATCACATTAGGCTTTCTCAAATTGGGTTCAACGGTGTTAGACGGCTAACTTGCTACTTTCTCTTTCTCCAAGCTTTTGGAGCTGGATTTGACGTAGAAACCTTTAGTGCCTTTTTCACCTGGAAAATCTCGGTAGCTGGTTTTATCTGAGTAGGAGGGCCCTAAACAAGTCCGGCTCATGGACAACCCACGAGCTCGACCAAGCATTGGAACGGTCGATTTTTTATATAAAGAGGAATATCACCACGAACATTGGTTTGTGGAATACGTCAAAAGCAAATAACACTCTACTATACCGAAAGTATAGGTGCAGTTGAACTGAGCCTTTAGCGAACCATTCGAGTTTGATTTGTTTAGGAATCAGTTCGAATTTGATTTTAGTGAATTCGAATTCGAATCATAATTTTAGTTTGAAATGTTTTACGAATCGAATCCAAGCTCAATGTTATCCAGCTCGAATGTTAGACAAAGCCTCAACATAATGAGCTTCTTGAAGGCTCGATTCATTGGCTCGATTCAGCTCGACTATCAGATTATAAAGGTACAATTTCTTACATATGCCATTTACCCTAGCCTGCCCTATCTTTCTCGTTTTTTCTCAGGCTTCAGCCCCTCTGCCTCCCTTGACCATCGCCTCTCTCATTTCCCTATTCGATCATTCTGCACAAATTTTTTTGTTTTCCAATTCCACGTTTGCACACAAACACGAGATTATTCACTTTCTCTTCGTAGTTTCTGCACTTTCTTAGTATAATCATAAGGTTTGGTTCGTTGTCTTCAAGTTTTGATTTTTCATTTTTCCTTTTCGCTTTGCGTGGCTGAAGTTTTGATATATTGATATGCATATGCTTCTTGCTGTTTGGTAAATCAATGGATCGAATCAATTTTTCTTTTCGAATGATTCTTCATTCTTGTTGGTTGGTTAGATGCAATATTTTGTCTTTATTAAGTCGATATGCTTATTTCTTAGTTATTTCTTTCTGAAATCGATTAGGTAATACTTACAAGACAAAAAAAAAGAAATCGATTAGGTAATCAACACATGCATGTGCTCCTTGTTTTTTAATCGATTTGTTTCTTGAGTGATGCTTTCTGCAAATGTGTGTGATGTGATGCTTCTGTTATTTCCTCTAAATGCTGCTTAGGATTCTTTTCATGATGGATTTTTCATTTGAAAATGAAGAAGGATGTGCATGTGATACTTAAATTTGAGGGTGACTAAACCTTCCTTGACCATCAGTTCATTTATAATCTCATGTTTTTTTCTCATTATTTTGGAAAATGCAAGAAAGTAGTAAGGATTTGGAGGTTTCTTTGCAACATCCGGTTACTTTTAGCTCAGCAGTTGCTATACGAGGATGTGACCTCGATGATGAACATGCAAATGAAGAACAACATCCTCCTACCATAGGAGAAGAACCTGCTGATGTAGATAATCTTTTCAAAAAAAAAAAAAAAGAATACATCAAAAGTTTAGGATGAGTTTGTACAGATTGAACTACCAAATAGGGTAAAGAAGCTATAGGTGTATGCTGCAAAATGAAGTTGTCTGTTCAAAGAAATGGGTTGACTACTCACATGGATAGACATCTGAAAAACGTTTGAATTATACGAGCATTAAAGTTGAAGAAACAATCCAAGCTTATCTTTCAACCTTAAGATTCAAAAGTGGAAGCACCAAATTGGGTTTTGGGAAAATATAATCATGTTAAGTAAAGGAAAGCGACTGCTCATTGGACTATCATGAATGAGAAACCTTTCAATATTGTTGAATAAGATTGATATAACTTCATGATGCAAGTCAACCAGCCATAATTTACTAATATTTATTGAACACAAGTGAAGCTAAATTGTTTATCCATTTCTAAATAGGAAAGAAAAAAGTTGCAAATTCTTTTGAGAGGTGCGGGTAGGATTTCGTTGACTACGGATATTTAGACTTCAACGGCATAAAAGCTATCATATATGTGTCTCACGGGCTACTTTGTTGGTGCTGATTGAAAGCTTCGAAAAAGAGTCTTAAGTTTTGTTAAAATACCTCCTCCACATTCATGTATTGAAGTTGATGAAACCTTAAATAGATGTGTCAAAGATTGAAAACTGTAGTGAAGTTTTGAGGTTTCTGTTGATTATGCAAGTTGTAATAATGTAGCAATTAAGATTCTTAAAGAAACATTCCTGAGAGCTAAAAATTTGCCATTAGGAGGTAAAATTTTTCATGTGAGATGATGTGCTCACATCATTAATATTATTATGCAAGATGGTCCAAAATCAATTAAGGATGTCATTTTTTATGTTAGAGAGACAGTTAAATTTATTAATTACCCAACACGCCTGAAAAGATTTGATGAGATTATTAATCAAATGAAGTTTCCAGTGAGAAAAATGATTCTTGGTTGTCCTACTCGTTGGAATTCGACGTATGATATATAGGTGGTGGCTTTACAATTTAAGAATGCATTACCAGTTTTTCAATAATTTGAACAAGGATATGTAAACTGTCCAAGTGAAGAGGAGTGGGAAAAGGTTGAACAAGTTATTAAAATACTTAGATTTTTAGTGAAGCCACAAATATGATTTCTGGAAGTGAATATCTAACAGCAAATAAGTATCTTCTTGTTGTTAGGAGGGTAAAAGAATTTATTGAATCTAGAAATGATGTTCCGAATGTTTTTGTTTGGAGAATGATTATGGAAAGGAAAGAAAAGTTTGACAAGTACTCGAAGGAATCTAATCTTTTAACGACTTGCTGTTGTTTTGGATCCAAGGTCCAAGATGGTGATGTCTAATTTTGTGTTTGACACAATATACACAAAAGAGGATGTTGAAATTCACGTTTTAAAAGTAAAAAATGCTTTGGTTGATCTCTTTAATGAATATAATGGCATGAATGATCTTTTATATGAAAGTTCTATTATAGGGAGTCATATATTTGCATCATCTTCAAGTGACTTGTTATGCAGCTCCAACTGGACGAATGTTGGTTGGTCTAGATTTGATCAATTTGTACAATCTGTGGAAACTATTCAACTTAAGGAATCTAAATTAGAAATTTACCTTGAAGAGGGACTATGTAGGATGATATATGGAGATTCAGTCTTCGAATTTTGACTGTTTAGAGTGGTGGAAAAGTAACGAGTTAAAATACAAAATTTTGTCAAAGATGGCATGTGATATCTTAGCTATTCCAACAATTGCAGTTGCATCTGAGTCTAATGTTAATGCTGAAGTAGAGTCGTTGATCATTATCGAGCCTTTTTATCTAAAAAGACCGTTCAAGCATAGGAAGCTTCATGGGATGAACAAAAAGGCGAAGGTACTACGTGCAACATTTACTTTCATACATATCACTTTTCTTTTACAAGTTCTCATTCATATATGAGATTTATTTTTGTTGTATGTTGATGAAGAACTTTCTTGAGATCTATTTGGCACAAGAGCAATAAGATGGGAGTTCACTGTATGTAACTTTTGGTTTAATATTATTGTTATGATGATTTCCTTATTTGTGTTTGTATTTCTTTTGATGGCATTTTCTCAGTTTTTGGTCGGTTTTGCATACAATTACAATGAAGTCTCTCCCCTTAGTTGGGACACAGCATAACAATGTTTCTCTCGTCACCTGATTAGTCAATATCTAAAAAACACAACAATGTTTGTCTTTATATGATTTTGCTTCATAGTGCTCTAGTGAAGTTATAGTGATTAATACTTTGAGTTCTGATTTTACTTTGAAACTGAGGCATGTATTTTGTTTTTGAATCATATGAATGATTGTGAAATTGGCCAATATATTGTGATTAACTTTCTCAATTCTAGGATTAAATTTTAAGTAGACTTCAAGTGAGTATTTGTCGTTTCTAATGTTTTTTTTACTATGAATCTGTTTTTGGTTATATTGCATTTATGGTGCGATCATGATGGCTTTTGGTGGAGAGAAGCAAATAGACTGTTATTCGGCTTTATTATTGAGTTATGTTAGCACAACTGGCCCACAAAAGATGATATATTTTGTGAAATTAGATTAGATTTATGGTGTAATTACATTGGATTTATGATGATATCTTTTGCGTAACAGTTTATGGCACAGTGTCACTATGTCAATGATCATACATGCTTTGATATAGAGGTTGACATGTATATCGGTTTTTAGTTCATCAGATGGACTATATCAAGAGCGATATGAATCATCATCTGCTTACGAAAATGACAGTTGACATAAGGATTAATTTTTTTTTGCGATATGTGTCGTTTACAAGCAATTACCATCGTAATTCTTAATTTATTGTATGGTTAGGAGCATGTTGAAAGAGATGCTTATTTGTTGTATCATGAAGCGTTTTATAGTACTTGGATAATTTGTATTTGCAAGATTGCGGTTTCAATTTCAAACTATGCTCTAGATTTGCGGGTCTGGAGCCAAAGTGTTTTTTAAGAGGCGATTTCAAGAATCAATCAACCTACAAATCTTGTAGCCTGATGACTCATAACCTCTCTCTTTTATTGATCTGAATCATCCAACCGTTTAACTTAGCTTTTTAATTCGATTCTAAGGTTCCCCTTCCTCTTTCCTTTTCTGTATCATTATTCCATTGGATCCAATCTAAATGGATTTGTCCAAACCATCAAATACTTATTCATGGGTTACAATTTTTAATTATTGATGTACATTATGATTTAATATTGGTTCATTTATACAGGTACATATAGAGTCGGATTCTCACCGCAAACAAACTTTCTATCTTTTAGGATATAAGCATTGTTTGCCTGTCACTTACACTCTTCAAAATCTAATGATAGTTTTTGCTTCTGTTGTGATATAGTGGATATGATTAATTCATTATTGATTAAAAAGTTTCCATAAATAAGATAAGAAATTGCCGAAACAGTAAAACCCCTCCGATTCCAATCTGAACAGTAATCGTCCAAAAGGTCTCAGGCTCTTAGATGTATGAAAGCCTTGTATGTCGCGTATGCATATACTCCTCTATTTTACTAGGAAAAAAGGGGAAACAAAGAAAAGGAGCGGAAGAAGAAAAGTTTTAAGGGTTGATTTTCTTTTAGGGATAATGAAGGCGATGGGATGGAGACGAAGGCGGGTGAACTTGGTCCAATGGTGTCTAAGGTCAACCGTTGCTTTAACCGGCATCGGCTTATTGCTAATCTGTCTCCGGTCCATCGAACCTTCTTCCGACATCAGCAAGATAACCACCGGAATTTCGTCGCCAGAAGAGATAAAAGAAGCTGGTACGGACGAAATGGACAAAGTGATCAGGCATCCAGCTCAGGAAGCTAATTCTAAAGGATGCGCAACTGTTGAAGAGATGGGCGAGATCTTTGCAAGAGGATTCAGGGAGGAAAGTCTTCGAGCCAGGCTTCTTATCCACAACCACTTCGCATTTAATGGTCAACTCCCCCCCCCCCCTCCTCTTCATTTCGACTTTAGCTACGTTCTTGCAACTTATTCACGTTCCCTAATAAACTGCTGAATTCATAAGTTTTTCGTTCCTCAGTCGTTTTTTTTATTTGCCTAGTTCAAATCGCTTTGCTAAGAAAAATGTTTATCATGGTGGTGGTGGAGATATATCAGATTTCCAGCTATACCGTCCTCTAATAGCTTTTGGATGCCCGACCTTTCCTCTAACCCCTCTCTTATGGTTGCTGACGAAGCTTTATTCACAAGACTGCATAGCATAAAATCTCCCCGACGCTCGGAGTTTATTTTATTTGTTTCTTTATTATCACCAAATGTGCCTGAATTATATGATTAGTAGAAAATTAATGCAATATGCATGGGCCTGCAGCGGATCTGGTCGCAGGAGTAGCCTCGAGAACCCTTTTCTTTCACTTTTTTACTTTACAAGTAATATTGAGTTTTATTTATTTACACGAACTTATCCTGGTCAGTGTACCGGCTTTTCCTGGTTGTATTGCTCGGAAGAAGAGATCTTAGCCATCCGACAACTGATGCGTGGCATTTTTCTTTCAGGTGCAGCAAGAATTCGAGCACTGCCTCCAGAAATGTTTTGTAAACAAGGTTTTGTACTGGGAAAAGCATCAGAAGCAGGGTTTGGCAATGAAATGTACAAGATCTTGACTGCTGCTGCTCTAAGTGTGATGCTGAATCGATCCTTGATAATCGGGCAAATCAGGCATATTGGTTATCTCTCCAGCCTTCATATTCATATCTATTAACGGTTTAGATGTTTCTGCCTTCAGTAAATATAACTCCTTACCATCATTTGTGGCGTCCTTTATCTTGAATGTTGATGCTGCCTCTAGTTCTTTTCCAAATAAAACATACGGACGACATTCGGTGCAGCATAGGTTCACTACATGTATAGTTTAATCAATTACCTCATGTCTAAGTAGTATGATGCATTTGTTGCTTGAAGAGCAGAACGCATCTTAACATGTAATCGTAATAAACCAATTTTTTGGGTATCTTATACGAGAAAACATATTTATAACTGTTTCATGACACATTGGGCTGGCCATTTCAGGGGGAAATATCCTTTTGGTGATTATATTTTATATTCCAATATTTCCTTCACCTTGAGGGAAGTCAAGCATCTATGGAGACACAATGGTTGTGTGACAAAATACGGAAGACATCTTGCTATCAGGATTGATGATTTCCAAAAGCCAGCGCGTACCAGTGTTCTATGCAGTGACTGGAGTGAATGGGAACAACCCATAATATGGTTAGATTGGGCATTTTGGCGTAGAGGGTTTCGTATTCCTATCCGAAATAATTCATCAGTTATCTCTCTCTTTTGCCCATAGGTTCCAAAATACAACTGATGCTGTGGCTGGTCAATTTTTCTTGAAGAGCATACATGAAAGGATGAGGGAAGCAGCCTTGCATTTGTTTGGGAGTCCTGAAGATTTGCAACATCGGCCTAACGTGTTTGGGGAATTGATGAGAATTCTCATATCTCCTTCGGAAAAGATTGAAAGAGCCATTGCATGGGCTCTTAATGGGAGGGATGATCCAGATATTGCAGTGCATATGCGGATGCTTATGAATAGGTAGCGCAACCTTGAAACTTGAATAAAGTAAAGGCGCCTATATATAATCCTAATTTATTTTTCTTGAATCAAACAGAAAGTCAAGGTTTCCTTATAAATTAGTTGAATTACAAATATTTCGTCTTTGAGAAGCTATTGGCCCAACTTTTATTTGGTATAGTATTTGTCTATGACCATACTCATTGACCATGCAGCGTTTCTTTTGTTCACACTGTATAGCATGCCCACCTGACACACACACATATATATATACAACAACAAAAATATTACCTCATTACCTTAGAGGCTCGCGTCTGTGGCGGGGTAAAGGAGGGTCGGATGTATGCAACCTTATCCATTTGTTGGAAACATACAGATGTTGTTTCCGGATGACCTATAATGATAATTGCGTCAAGTTGTGTCGGTTGATTGCTACTTCACAATACAAGAAGCACAGACAATTTAGTGAGTTGTTTTGCTTTATTCCACCATATTCCTAAGTCAAAGAAGAGTATGTATTTGACTCCGTTGGGAGTGAAACGATATATATATATATGTGTGTGTGTGTGTGTATTTATGTATGTGTGTATATGTATATATATAAATATATGTATGTATTTATGTATGTATGTATATATATATATATATATATATATATATATATATATATATATATATATATATACACACACATTTTTTTTGCCAACTTGGCATATTTTTTTATTTTTTTTGGTAAGTAAAATTTCTTAGGTAGCCAAAGTTGCGCATTTATAAAAGACATTACATCAAAATGAATAGAAGAAACTTTGCTTTAGCTACATAGATGGCTTACATCATGCTATCCATACTCTAGTGCCAACCTTTAAGTTGTCAATAAATGACCTTCTATGCCAAGCAAAGTTAGAACTATTTAGGGTGTAACCTAAGGGGAGTGCCATCCTATTCAATGAGAGAATTTTCTATTTTAATCAGAAACTTCTTGGGTGCAATTATAAACTCCCTGAATTTCATGGGGCTGTTAAAGCAGTAAATGATTGTTAACTTGTCAGAAATTGTTTCAGGTCTTTTGGAGCAGTTCGATCAGTACTGGATTGCATCAGGAAAGCTGTTGGTCAACTTCAAGTCTCATTCAAACCCAAAGTAGTATTAATCTCTGATACCCCTCGGACGGTGAAAGATATTGTTGCACAGCTAGAGGAATTTGCCGAAGTAAGTGCTGTGTACCTCATTATATGCCACTATAAGTTTCTGAATTATGTAACTGTAACAAGAACCGATTTGTAGGTAATGATGCAAAAATGGACTGATCATTTTTGATTGGATTTCTGTAGGTTCTTCACTTTGATTATGAGCATTTTGAAGGGAATGTATCTGGCAGACAGAGTGGATTAAATACTCTGAAATTTAGAATTAAGGATTGGGGCCCTGCACCAAGGTGGGTTGCCTTTGTTGATTTCTTTCTTGCTTCTCATGCGAAGAATGCTATCATTTCTGGGGCTCATAGGCGTGTGGGAACAACATATGTTCAGCTAATTGCAGCATTGGCTGCAGCGCAGAGACTTGGTAGTACTTCTGACTTTACTCCTTGCTTCTTCCTTTTGATAGACGTTCTGTTTGCAATTAAAAATTTTTACTTAAAAGTTGTGTAGAAACCCACCTATACCCTGTGTCCTTCTGTGCTTTGGATTGTGGCTGGTTGTCCAGATAATTGAACTAACCACCCTTTTGAACTATATATATTTTCGTTCCAATCTTTAAATTCTGTCTCTATGTGCTTCGGGTTGTGACTGGTGGTCCAGATATCGAAATAGCCATCCTTAAATCCACCATTAGCGTGCATATTCCAACGCCAATTTTCTCATATCTTTTGGGAAGGCATTGATGTTGCAAATTCTGTAGCTGATTACATTGTCATCAGTCAATCTTCTAACCTCTTTCAGTTTGAAATTTTATGCCAAAGTTGCGATCCTTGTAGGAAAGATTTCGTTTATTCAGTGTGGCTATAGTATAAGTTACAATGAAGAAGAAGGAGGAGAGAAGAAATTGAAGTAGAAAAACAAAAACAAATAGAAATATACTATTTTATTATCATTTAAAGATTTTTTGATTGAAAGGAACAACATCACTCAAGTCTTTTCCTACTATGTGGGATCGGCTACATGGATCCATCATTTCTCTTACGTTTTTTTTTGTAGCCTAAATCTTACCCTCCTTGTGTGTCTATTAATACATAATGCATAATATGCACCTTTAGAATATGCATATTTCAAAACTATCATAACATTTTAACTGCAATTCGCGCCTAATTACCAGATGAGAAAGGAGCAAGTGAAAAATTTACTGAATCAACTTCAATCTTTGTAGAGTGAGATAGATGAGAAAGGAGCAAATGCAAAATCTGATATCAAGTATTCTCAAATCAAAGCTAAGTGCCCCTACTCCACTTGATTCCTTTTTCATCCTCTTAAACCTCATTCATATCGATTTGGGTTTTTCCGCCCCATGTTTTGATTTTTCTAATTCCCACTTAAATATTATACTCTATACATGGCTCGGCTACATAAGTCGACTGTCTACACGGTGGTCTTTCACTGACCATATGTCCTCAGTTGTCATATAAGTCATATAATTTCTTATTGTATCTCTCTATGTCTTCTTTGGTCTCCTTCTCTCAGGTTTAACATACACCTCATTCATTGTCTCGTACCGCCTAATAGGTGCATCTACAAGATGCCTTTACATATGTTCATACTATCTTAACATTGAATCTCTCATCTTCTCACCTATAAGAGCCACTCTAGCCTGTTTCTTTATATGTTCATTTTTTTTATTTTATCCTTGTATGTCCACACATCCATTATCGCATTCTAATTTATGTCACTCACATCATTTGTTGATGCTTATAATTGATTGTCCAACATTCAGACCCGTACAACAATGCGGGTCTTAGTATCGTCCTGTAAAACTTTTCTTTAAGCTTTAAAGTTACTTTTCCTATTACAAAAAACGTCTGACGCACTTCTCTATTTTAACCATCTCGCATATACCATATGATCCACATCTTTGTCAATTCTTCCATTTTTCTGTAGTATAAATACTGAATATCTAAAACTCTCACTCAAGTGAATCTGTTGGTCTCGTAATTTCAATAAGGTTCCAAGATCATTCTTTTTCTCTAGTATCTCCCTTTCAACATTCCAGCTTATCATTGACTCCTTCACTAGTCTCATCTACCAATACGATGTCATATGCAAATAGCATACTCCACAAAACTCTATATTGAATATGTATATATATCTTAAGCAAATAAATATAGATTTAATGCAGATCCCTGGTGTGAATCCTTTGTAATAGGAAAATTTGGGCTTAGTCATCCTGTAGTCCTTACGCTTGTTATCGCGTTCTCGTACATGCTTTTAATAATTTATACATATGCTACTCTAACATATTTCTTTTCAAGAATTCTCCACAGGATCTCTCGTTGAACTTTATCATATAGCTTTCTATTAATCTTCTTGAATAGCCTCTATTGCTGATCTTTCCTGCGTAAATCCAGATTGATCTTAGATACACTAGTCTCTTTGCGAAGTCTTTTCTCAATCACTCTCTCTCATAGCTTCACTGTGTGGCTCATTAACTTAATTCCTCTATCTTGTACACGATCTTGTACATCTTGTTTGTTTTTATACAAAGGTACTAATGTGCTTTTCCTCCACTGGTCAGACATTTTTCCGGTCTTCACAATCTTGTTAAAAAGATCTGTGAGCCACATAATACCTTTTTTTTCTTTGGTATTTCTAAGCCTCAATTGGAATACCATCGCGTCCAATCGTATTACCATTTGTTATCCTTTTCAAAGCATCTTCTACCTCTAACAATTGAATTCTCCTACTATATGTTACGTTTCTATCATTTTCAAAGTTACGTAACTCGCTCAATACGAGTTCATCTCCCACTGATTAATTAAAATTTTTGCAAAGTATCTTCTCCATTCGTCTTCCATTGTTATTTCCTTTACTAAAATCTCTCTATCTTCGTCTTTAATGTATTTAACTTGAGTCAAGTCTCTTGTCTTTCTTTCTCTCGCTCTAGCAAATTTATACACATTTGTTTCACCCTTTCCTTTCCAATTGCTTATAAAAATCTTCAAACACCTTTTATTTTGTTTCACTTACAGCCTGTTAGCTTCTTTCTTGGCAATCCTGTGTTTTTCTCAATTTTCTTGATTTTCAATTACATTAAAGTGCCTTATAACTAGTTCTTTTGGTTTTTTTTTTACTTTGTCTTGTATTTATTCTTTCCTGCACCAATATTTCTTATTTGTATATGCTTGGCATTTTGACTCGACAAGTAAATTTTTGTTATTTCTTTATCTATACCGTCACATCCTCCCCGCACTTTATTTGCATTACTATTTGAAATTCTTAAGACTTATTGCTTTGATACTACTTTTTCTAAAAACTACTTGCTTGGCTTCCTTCAAATTTGTAGACATGTATAGTAGAATATGTTGTATAAATATATATATGTACACACTGTACACATAGATTGTACTGGCACATAAACATAGATAATCCACACTTGTATAGCTAATATACACTTGTATAAGGTTTACTGGCTAAACCAATATGGCCGTTGCTGGGAGAATATAGCCGTTGGAATTGTGTCCTGGCTTTCTAGGCCAGTCTGAGCCACTTGAGGCTCCATTATCAGCGGCTATATAAAGGGGATCATTTGTACATTGAA
>AP025045.1:41190802-41348129 GCA_036186865.1 Eustoma russellianum
GAGCTGTACATTCGTTTCACCGTATTCGAATTCGTATCCGAATAGTATTAGAAAAACAAATACGAATATGGTATAGTCATTACCGTATCCGAATATCCGTATCCGAATAGATATTTTTAAAATTAAATAAAAATATATAATAAAATATATAATAATATATAAAAAAATATGTAAAAATAGTTATTTTTAAAATTTTAAAAAAATATATATGAAAATATGTATACCACAGTTGTAAATTTGCTGATTTCGAATTCGGATATTCGGATTCGAATATTCGAACAAATTTGAAATAGATATAATACGGATTCGGATATCCGGCACCGAATTCGAATCCGAACAAATTCGAATTCGGATGACTTCCTAAACATCCGTCCGGATTCGGATACGAATTCGGATATAGTTAGACAAAAACGAATTCGAATACGGATACTGTGTTACCGTATTCGTTTTATCCGTTTGACATCCCTACTTCGTCCTCTAAAATTCGATTTGTTTGTACTCGAATGACAAGTTTTATGATGAATTTGGACTAATTTATTTTCTTAAAATTGAAGTCAAGTAAAATTGAACCAGCCATGTATTTGTTAAATAGTTTGTGAAAGAAGTCGGTGAATATAGTTTTATTTTATATTGGAAGATGAGAACTTGAAGCCTCCCATCGCTTGAAAAATTGCGTGTAGCTCTCTCTCTCTTTTGAAAATGTTATATCTTTTACTAACATTTAATAGTCTTATATAAGAATGTCATTATCTTTTTGCATACTTACAAAATTAGAGTTTGTTGTATCATAAATGATTCCATAATCGCAAAAATCAATTTTATGAGTGTTTAACGAGCCTCAAGCAAATATAATTTTTGGCATTATTTGTATCTATCTAGGACCGTATAGGCAATACCTTTGGAAAGCATACAAGTTTTATAGGACAAACCACATCAAAGTTGAACATCGTCTAGTAAAGGTGGGTTCGCCTCTTGGATCAAAGGAGTAACCTGGATGACAACATGTTGAATTTATTACTGAAACATGAAAAAATTAGCAACGTTAAAGGTACCAAAGTTGTTATTCTAAAATAAATCCTTTGAGGCTCAAGTCAGTTATGAATTATTCTACTTTTGACTTTTTTTAATGATGCAATATAGAAGCCTGTCTCATTGTGAGAATATTATGTAATTTGATAAGAATATTTCAAAACTTGTCAGTCTCAATGTCTCAAAACGTGTCCTCTGTCTGGCGACAAAAATGCCTTTTGTTGTCATTGATTGAACAAATGCATGCTTAGGACTGTCATATGCTGCAAAATGTTTGGTCCATCTTATGTATATTTGTCAAGTGTCAAAGGGGTTGCACCATGTGTCGTAATATTATGCGAAGCTATATGCATGACAAAAGTTGCCTTGGTTGAGCCGATTTAACTTTGCTTGAGCTTAATGGGCATACCGGTGTGGTCAACCTACTGGTTGAGCCTAACCTCATACGGTGGCCGACATCAATAGAACGTCTTGTGTTCCTTTGATAAAGCCGACCTGATTGCACGTTTGGGCCGGTGTGGCTGACCTCCACGTTAGAAGACATGCGTCCTTATAAGGCCAGCTAGTGCTAACTCTGAGAAGACAGGCCAAACATGCTACGTGGTTGTGACTATGTCCTCAGATGGAAGTTTGTCTAGACTCTAAATATGCCAACCTGATTATATTTGTTGAACCTGAGATTGCATATTTTTACCTCATCAGATGCCTTCAAATTAGGCTTGACAATTCGGATGACAAGGCGGATTCCTTGGTAACAGACAAAATCTCTAACTGACCAACTATTGCATGCCTATGACATGTCCCTCCCTGACAAGGTAACTTGCGCACACTATAATGATAGAAATCTGGTAAAATTCTTGGTGATGTTGTAACTGCATAATTAACTACCTCGTCTGCACACGTTTTGAATATTGCATTCGAAATTTCGAAGAGTGAGAATCTTTATTGGGATCAAATTTTATCCCCTCAAACCATATATAAGCTATTGCCTTTTCATTTTCTCTTCACTTCTTGTCTTCATTTTCCCCTCTCGCTATTTTCCACCAAAATTTCTTCGGTAAC
Organism: Eustoma russellianum; assembly: GCA_036186865.1. NCBI lineage: Eukaryota > Viridiplantae > Streptophyta > Magnoliopsida > Gentianales > Gentianaceae > Eustoma > Eustoma russellianum. The sequence continues at coordinate 41,192,894 of AP025045.1, forward strand.
TTCAAGTTGCCATCTTCTTCCCTATTTCGCCCGTCCAGTTCTCTTTCATCCTCAACTTTTTATCTGTCCCAACCAAGTAAGTCTCCTTCCTCTCATTTTATCTTGTAGTCTTATCTTCTAATTCTGACTATGAAAATATCTCTGAAGAAGCTTTCTACGCCGACAGTGTAGATGAGGAGCTTGGAACCCTCAGCTCTTGGAGAAAAATGTCTCTGATGCTAAATTACTAAGGAGCAGAAAGGGGTAGTAGAGACTCTTGGTGAGTCAAGCGGGGTTGCTCTGCCCACCGAGTCGACGATTATGCTCCAAAACCCTTTTCCAGGCAGCAGCCAATTATTCATTCCTCACATCCTTGATTATTCCACTCTTTCATTTGACAACATTGATAGAGGCTCACCATCTCGGCTTGTCTAACAGACTTTCTGTAGCTTGAGTGACACTGACCCACGACGTATTTACGAAATCTATTATATAGATTGCCTTAGGATTGATTCCATTTTGCCCCCTCTAAGACAGACATCCTATGACCTTCCAAGGTCATCTATGAGGAGTATTTTAAGATAGGTTTATCTCTCTCCATACTAGGTATCTTGAAGCTGAATTTAGGGTATTATCAGCTCAGATTGCCTCAATTGGTCCCTAATGGCCTTTTGACAATTCTATGTTATCTTACTTTCCTTAGGTCCATTCAAAACGCCTTCGAACTTTAGACCTTTAGAGGTTTTTCACCAGTAAGTCCTCTGAGTACTATATCAGCAAGCAGCCCTAGAATAAGGAGTCCTCATTTTTAACCAATATAACGACCTTCATCAAGAGGTGGAATGATATATTCTTTTACGTGAAGAAGGTTAGCATTATGAGAAACAATGTGTGGACGATCTCCAAGGCCAAAAATGCTAAGCCCAATAAACATCATACACAGATTGTCAAAAGCCTTCATTACATAGATGGAACCATATGCCTACTTTGAGTAGATAGGTCTGTTTTAGAAAGGGCAACTTGGACCATATAGTGAGTGGTCTAAGCTATAGAGAGCTGAGCATGAAAGACCTAGAGACTACCAGGGAGTGTATCTGAACTTATACGCTTGTAAACTTTTGCCCTTTTAGTTCTTCTGACTAATAATTGCACAGTTTTGCAGATGCCATGTCATCTAGTGTGATTGCCCATTTGAGGGCACAGAGGAAGAACATGCAATTGAAGAAAATGACGGCCCTAAAGACATCGGTTGCTGAGATGACTGTGCTAATGGCTAGGAGGATGTCAGGTATTTCAATAAGGGAGCCAGGTCAGCCCATAGTTGCTCCTGGAGCACACCAGTTGCACCAGCAGTCATAAGAATTGCCCGAGCACTCAAATCATCTTCCTTCAAGTCAGATCAAATTTGCTTTTCTCCTCATTCTTTTTTACTTGACCTAATTTGTATTTGCCCCTCATTAGATCTATTGAGAAAAGTTACGGTCGTCCCTATAAGCACTGGCCAAAAGATAGCCATCCGAGCTAAACTCGTCAGCATGGTGATAGCCGTGGAGATTGTGTCGATGAAAAAGGAGAGGAGGATGATCTGCCACTGGCTCACGAGGGGCCCAAGAGAAGAGATGAGAGCATTGTGTCCCCTATTAGGGCAGAACATGTCGGAATTGGAAAACTGCTCGATGCCTGAACAGAAAGTTCTTTTGGATGACCTAAGAGAACCTAGGCCCTTATTCAACAGAGCAATGGTGGACTCACTTCATAAAAATATGGTAGTGCTAAGTTTAATATGATTATTTTTTATCATCCCTTAGATCCTGGAACATAATTCATCTAACCATTTTGCTTATCTTTTTTAGCTCAGAGCTAATCAAGTTGATCTTCTCAATAGATTTGAGAAGATAGTTGACCTATGGAGACTGAAACAAAAAGAGAACTAATCATGTGATATCATCCAAAAGAGAAGGGCAAGAAGATTACCGAGCTCGAGAGAGAACTTGAAAAGTTACGAAAGGAGAAAGAGGAATCCAGCGTGACCCTAGACACCTCAACTCCCAAATAAATGAGGTGAAGAAGAGTGTCTCGAACTTGGAGCTGACCTCCATTGGGGCATAATCAGAAACCAATCCTTGAAGGAAAAGCTTGACGAACCTGAAAAAGACAAGGCTAATGCTGAAAAGAACAATAATGAACTAAAAAGGCAATTGTTAGAGTTAACATCAGAGAAGCAGAGATTGTCGAGTTCATGAAGTATGACTTCTTTACAGAGAACCTAACAATCTTTCAAGGCTACATGCTTGAAATGGGGCAGGCAGAAGCGATGGGCGCATGCATTAAGGTGGAGCCCCTTCTAAACAAGGAAAAACCTCAGATAACAACCATGCACAACTTGACTCCCAAGCCTAATTATGAAGAGCAGATCAAGCTATTCACTGAGAGGGCAGACATGAGGGGAATGTTTCAGTGATCCACCGATTTGTTTATTCTTGTAGTTTTCTCAGTTTCTGTTTAACTTTCATTTCCTCAGCAATTTAACGATTAACTTTTGAATGAAATGAAAGTTTTTTAATCTTAGCTTTTGCAATTTGTTTAATCGCTTCTAACCTGCTAACAGTGACCATTAAATGGAAAAAATCCATTCTAATTTTCACCGAGTATAACCACCTCGGAACTTCTAAATATGAGCTGGAGAATAATTTGCAAAAGTCTACTAATTTTTTCAAATATGGTCACCTCTGATCCATTGAAGATGAGCCGTGTATAACAATACAATCCTCTGAAATATAGTGTAATAACTAGTTGAACTACATTTCCAGCCGAGAGAACATACTTCGTGGGTCGCGTCGGAAGCTCTGCTTCATTTATATTCCTTGTCAAGGGAGACGCTCAGACATGCTGAGGCTTAATAGGAAAACCTGTTCTGCTTAGCCCCTTTGTTAGAGAAGACGCTCAGGCCTACTACGATCAAGTCGGAAAACATGTTCCACATAGCCCCTTATTAGGGGAAGAGTCTCAAGGTTATTGAGGTCAAGTGAGAAATTCTATTCCGCTTAGCCTCTTTGTTGAGAAAAGGATGATTCAAACCTACCGAGACCGTCACCTTCAGGTCCTGCCCCGAGAAATTCCTTTGTACAAGATAAAATTGAGACATACCCTATGGCCGAGCTATTTTTACTTGGAAATAATTGGGCAATAATAAACATAAAACTTGCACTTGATTTTTTGGAGAGAATATTTAGAAACATCATACATGGAAAGACTTTAGATTAGATACGTGCCATATATTTGACAAAGTTCTACCAGCTAAGATTTCAAATTTAAAAGTTCCATAGGGAAAAAATTGATAACACGGTACGAGCGTTACCATTTAGGGTTGAATTTTATAGATGGGCCGACTTGACTTGTTGAATTCTTCCGAAGAATGAGATCTCTAACCTTGAAAAGTTTATGTCAAACCCTAGTATTGCAATACAGAGAGATCAAGTTATTGTGCTATGTCATGTGAATATGACCGTGTTCTCTTTTTTTCTCCAACTTGTTCAAGTTGAGGATCATATTTTGCGTTTTTCGTGGTCACAATAATTTCTTATACTATGTCATGTAAATATGAGCTTGCTCTCTTTTCTTCTCCAATTAATCCATGTTGAGGAGCATATTTTGATCTTTTCATGATCAGAGTAATTCTCAATTATAGTAAAATGAGGCATTGATTTCAACCAGTATTATGGCTTCAGATTCATAAACCAAAAAATGGAGTTTCTTTTGTTGAGGTGGATGGAATTGTGCAATATTGCCCACAAAATGATGAGAGGTCCATCACCCCATCCTACAACTGCTCACTCTAGCTGCTTTTTAATCTCTTTCAAGTTTCAGTTGGCAAGCTTTGCTTGACTGTTGACTTGAGGATGAGCCATCAGGTGAAGTGTTGCATAAATATACAGCTCATTGCACCATCTTTTGACCAGATTCTCAGCAAATTGTTTCCTGTTGTCGGACACCAAAACTCTTGGCTATCTATAACGACATATAATATGTCTTTATAGAAATCCTTTCACATTCTTCACTGTTATCACCGCTGGTGGCTGTCTCAATCCACTTGGTGAAGCAGTCAATAGCAACGAATAAACTGACCTTGGTGCACGTGGAAGAGGTACGATTACATCAACCCCTATTGGACAAACTGTTGTGGACTCATGATGAGAATCATCTCTTGATTAGAAACATGAGTTAATAGGATGGGCACTTAGCAGGCCTGAAATTTCGTTGCCAACTCAAGAGCTTCATGGTGCAAGGTCGGCCAGTAGTATATGGTTAAGAAGCATTTCGGTACTAACAACCTTGATCTAGAGCGGTTTCTGTAAATTCCTCTGTAAATCCATATAGGATGTAATCTCTTTCTTCTTTTGAGATGCACTTTAGCCATTGTTGGGAAAATAATCTCATATAAAAGACCCAATTAAAGAGAGCGTATATGACCGTCTTGATCTGTACCTTCTGATCCAATTGCTTGTATTGTGGCTGTATTCCGTATTTTAAGAAATTGACAATCTCGTTCAGTGAAGTGTTGGGTAGTCAACTTAAAGCACCTCAGACTGCTCGTAGGCTCGGTTCTTGATAAGTTCCACCACAATTTTCTTGTCCAATGTTGTTGGAGTTGAAGATGATAAATGAGAGAGTGTGTCACCCTTTTGTTGACCGACCCAGAAATGTGTCTGATTTTCGAATTTCTTGAACATGGTCCTGAGCTGCTCGACCTTTAGTAAATATTGCTTCATTTCATCTTCTTTCGCTTTATAATCCCCATTAACTTGCGCTATGATGAGTTGAGAGTCACCGTGCGATTTAACTTTTAGAGACCCAGTCTTTATCTGAGGCTTAGGCGAGCAATCAAGGTTTCGTATTTGGCTTTGTTGCTAATTGTTTCAAAGTCAATCTCAATGTATACTTGAATTCCTCCCTTTTGGGACTTATGGTAAAGGACCTGCTCCATTGCCATCTCAGAAAGATGATCGATCAATGTAGATGGTCCTTTGAGATTCCTAGGGTTGCTCATCTTCTACGGAAACCCGATGTGTGATGAAGTCGACCGATGCTTGGACTATGGATGAAATCTATGCTCGATAAATGATATCATACTTAGCTAAGTCTACTACCCATTTTCTTGTCCGACATGAGGTCTCTGGCCTTGATATGATTTGTTTGAAAGGTTGATTTGTTACAACCACAAGGGGATGAGTTTGAAAGTGTGGTAGAGTTTTCTCGCAATTACAACCAGTGCCATAATTATTTTTTGCTATTCGAGAATATGATCTAAGGTCAATGTAAAGATTTATGACAAAATAGATTGTCCTCTGAACACTGTCCTCCTTCCTGAGCAAAGCCTCCATAACAACTTCATGATGAGCGATCAAATATTTGTACAACACCTCACCATAAATGAGTGAGGTTAACGCTGACAACTCTGCCAAGTAGCTTTTTAGGTCGCCAAAAATCTGTTGACACTTATCGTGCCACTGGAAGATAGATTTTTTCTTTAAGACTTGGAAGAAAAGGAGAGATCTCTATGCCGATCTAGATAAAAATTGATTCAAAGCCGCATCCTTCTAGTTAATCTTTGTACCGCTTTAACGTTCTTTTTAAGACGCATAGCCTTCAAGGCTTCAACCTTGATAGGATTTGCTTGAGTCCTTCTTTCGATACCATGCACCGTAATAATTTGTCACTGCATACCCCAAAGGTGCACTTTTTGGGGTTTAACTTCATCTAGGAGTCTCTAAAGATGGTGAAGATTTCCTTTAAATTTTGAATATACACATCAAGAGATCTACTTTTGATGAGCATATCTTCTATGCAAATCTTCATAGTCTTACCGGTCTACTCCTTGAAAAGAGAGTTTATCAGCCTCTGGTAAGTGGCTCCGGCATTCTTTAACCCAAATGGAATGCTGATATAGCAACAAGTGCCAACCTCCTTAATGAAAGAGATTTTATCACAATCTTCCTTAGCTATGACTATTTGATGATAGCCATTGAAAGCATCAAGGAAATCGAAGACCTCATGTCTTATTGTTGAATCCACTAAACGATCGATTTTGGCAGCAGATAGCAATCTTTTGCACATGAATTGTTCAAGTCTATGTAATCGATATACATTCTCCAACTCCTTTCAGATTTATACATCACCATGAGATTAGCCAACCAACTCAGGTATATGACCTCTATAATAAATTTGATGGAAAGCACCTTTCCAATCTCTTCTGCGATGACCTTATTTCCCTTAGCAGCAAAATTTCTTTTCTTTTGCTTAACTGGTTTGAAGTTTCAGTCTATGTTAAGCTTAGTTCCATAAGAGTTGTTGAAATTCCCAACATATGTTTGGTCGTCCATGCAAAGATAATCGCGAACTCTCTGACCAGATTATGGAGTTGGCTTACAAGTTCTGCTAGCATCCAAGTTTCAATCTTGATTACATTATCCAATCTTTCTAGATCTAAGATGAAATCTTAGACCGCATTATCACAATCCAGTTTTTTCTTGATTGATGTCACAATATCGTTAAGGCTAACCAGCTACACAAAAATTTTCCTTTGACTGCCACTGCATCGCAAGTTTGCACCACTAGTAAGTCCCTATGCAAGTTGGCTACACTTGCTCAAATTGGAAATTTCAGGCTGACGTGCAATGGAGATACAATTGACTCTAACTCATCAAGGTCGACCTACAAAGCAAAATGTTGTAGGCTGACCTCTCCTTTAACAGCGACAAAATCAATCCACAAGATTTTACAACTCGAGCATACACCAAAAGTCACTAATAGCGTAATCAATCTTGCTGGCTGAACTACCTCCCCAGAAAACCCAAATAATGGAGTTTTTACAGTGTAACGAGTTGTCCTACAATCCAAGTGCTTACAAAAAATTGTGGTACATGATGTTGGCTACCATGCATGTATCGACATAAACCCTGCATACTCTAATAGTGTTTTCTAGGGCTAAGTTGATGAGGGTATCAATCACCAAAATTATTTGTTGACATACCCTTCTGAGATTTGATCTTCATGTATGTATGTTAGTTCATGTAATAACTTGGCATTCTTTTAGACGACCTGTCTGAGCTTTCTGCTCTCTCGGGTTATGGTCTTAGCCTCAAAAGACCAGGTCTACAAGAGATTGTGTATATTATAACATTCACCTGACCTTGACCTGCAACATCAGAATCATCTTCATCTTGCCGATGAGTTTCGCCTTCCTGGAATTTCTTTGTAAGAGGATGTCCACAAAAATCTAGTCGACCATGCAATCATGACTCCAGGTCATAGAATTTTTGGATATGACCTCTTTCAATCAAACCTTCGGTTGCCCTTCACAACAGCCCATAATTTTCAGTATTGTGGTCGATATTTCAATGGTATTTGTAGTAGAGTTTACGGTTTCTTTTGAACATTAGGCCTGCCAATGGTTATGGATCCACCCAAAATCCATTTTTCTCTATGATAGACAAAATTCATACTTTGGAGGTTAGTAAAGATAATCATTCCTTGCATCAGCCTCATATCCGATCAAAGGCACTATGTTTATCTTTCAGCTCTTCACGCCTCTTTCTCTGATTCAACTCGGCCTTTCTTTCTATCAGTGCTTGACTTCTCTTATCAATCTATTTGTCTTTTCACCTCAGACAAATTGATGGGCTTTTGTCCAGGCATGTCCTTAGAGATTTAGGATTCTCATCGGCAAGCTAGCAAAAGAGGCGACCTAGTCTCAACCCGTTTATAACCACTACAACTATAACTCCATCATTACAGTCTCCCACCTCCAAAGACTTGTCTGTGAAGCGTTGCATATACTTAAGAATAGACCTTTCAATTCCTTGCCTCTAGAACATCAAATAAGAAGAATTTTTAATGAAGTGTTTTGAGGACAAAAATTATATCTTAAACCACTGAGCTAATTGCATGAATGAGTAAATAGATTGGGATGACAAATCCTGGAAACATCTGCAGGCCTTCCCCCTAAAGTACACAGAAAGTTTTACACCTTAGAAGATTCAACACGTTCTTCACACTCATTGCCGCTTGAAACAAGACGAGGTGATCATTCAAGTCTGAGGCACAGTCATAAGTCTGAATCTTTGGGGCATTAAAATTCTCAATGGCAGTAAACTCAACAATATCTTCATAAAATAGAATTTTTTGCATAGCCCTAGTATAATCTTGGTGGTCTGAAGATGACTCATCTCTAGAACTCTCATGATAATAATTAGACTGTGAAGTCTAGTGCCTATACTTAGATTGACGTAGCTTGACTCTTAATGGCCTTCTCTTGGAAGGTGGAGCGTCGTTTTTAGATTGTTAACCTTTTCCTCTTATATATTTCATAAATTCATCCCTCAACCTGAAAGGATATTCTCTAGATCTTCGGCCTTTCAGGCGGTTGTATGCAAGGTCTTCAATAGCATGCGCTGTCTCTGGGGCTTTCCTCTTGATATGTTCTTCAAAAGCATGAAATGCACCCATGTTTTGTAAACATACTGAACCACTTGCATATATTCTTCATAGGTAACTCCCGATGTTTGGTCATGGCACCCAACTTATTCATTAAAGTCATGTTCTAATGGACTGTTGTCGTCTCTGCTTTTGTGACAGCGAGAAGATTCCTTAGTTTTATGCTGGTTTGTTCGTTATATACATTGGTAAGAGAAGTATGAAAATAAAGGCCAAGTTGACCCTTTCTCTACCGCTAAAATGACGAAGCTGGTTCCACCTCATGGATCAAATTAGTGATTCGAGAATTTCTTACTGAAACCTGTAAAAATCAGCAACGTTGGAGGTTCTGAAGTTGTTACTCCCGGAAAAACTCTCTAAAGCTCAAGTGAGTTATGAGTTGTTATGCTTTTGACATTTTGTGTATGTTGGAATTTTGATAACTAGCCTCGTCGTGTGAATATTGTGTAATTTGAAAAGAATATTTCAAAACTTGTCGATCTCAATGGCTCAAAAAGTGTCCTCTATCTGGTGGAAAAAGTACCTTTTGGAGTCGTCGATTGGACTTGGGGCCGCCAGGCATTTCCAAGTGTCTGGTTCCGCTTATGTATGTTGGCTATGTCGATGGATTGGCACCACATGTCATAATGTTAGGTGAAGCGGCCTGCATGGCAAAGATCGCCTTGGTTGAGCTAATTTAACTTTGGCTTGAGTTTTTTGGGCATACTAGTTTGACCAGCCTGCTAGCTGAGGCTGACCTCAGATGCTAGTTGATGTCAGTGGAACATCCTGCATCTCTTTGATGATGCCGACCTGATTGCACGTTTCGGCCAATGTAGTTGACCTGCACCTGAGACGACATGCGTTCTTATAAGGTTAAATGTTGATAAGTATGGGAGGACCGACTCGAACATGCTTGGTGGCTATGACACTGTCCAGATTCTGAACATACCGATTTGATTATACTTATGATATTGAAAGTGCGTTGATTTTTATCTCGTCATCGTCTTAGTGCATAAAAGTTGGTTGCTATGATAACTAAATTGTAAGTCAATGAATGTGTTATAAGCGTCGAGTAGACCACATGGCCCATTTATAAATGAGGCAGACAAGAATTATGGATGGAGGTAAAGGCGTAAAGCATGCTGTCCTCACACTGTAGCTCATCTGATACTCAGATGATAGATTGCATTTAAAATTGTCGGTTCGAATCTTAGTAGTTGTAGTGTGGGTGATTTGGCCTGTCATCTCTTTATACTAGAACATGTTTGGGCTCAGATACCTTATGGACACCAAGTTATGAGTCTCTCATCTAAAAGATCGTTAAGTGACATGATTTACCTTCTCTTAAAAATCATTAAAGCTACACACCAAGTTCTGAGTCTCTCATCTAAAAGATCATTAAGTAATATGATTTATCTTCTCTGAAAAAAATTTTAAAGCTAAAGCGGTAGACGGTGAGAATAAAAGTATACATTTTGCATGTAAGAAATTATAGTTGTTGCAATACAAGAAATTGTGGTTGTGTCGGGGAGGTCGGGTATCCACCTCATCCATAGGAATACTCCAAGTTGTGTAGTAGTCAACAAAAGGTTTAGAAGAAAAAAACGTTTGACGAGGAAGACAGGGGGCAGTTGCGGAACACGTGGGAGTGGGCTTATGTTATGCGTTTAGGATCACATGAGGTAAGAAATGAGGTAAAAAATGAGGCCTCCAATCACGCGTTGCCACGTGTACAAAAGTGGAAGAAGTTTAAATTTTTTTTGTTTTTAAAAAATAGTTACTTGTACACGTGGCAGCGCGTGATTGGAGGTCTCATTTTTTACCTCATTTCTTACCTCCTGTGATCCCAACCAGTATGTTACATTGTCCTTCTGGGCTTAGGTTATCCTTTTCATCGGTTCGGATCACATGAGGTAAAAAGTTAGGTAAAATATGAGGTCTCCAATCACACGCCGCCACGTGTACAAACAACCTTTTTTAAAAAACAAAAAAAATTTAAAACACTGTCCTTTTCGTACATGTGGCGGCTTGTGATTGGAGACCTCATATTTTGCCTACCTTTTTACCTCCTCAGATCTCAACCGCCTTTTCATACGGATTGTGTTTAATGTGCGTTTAATTCCCCAACACAATTTATAACGTTCTCAGTACGGTCAATTTCCCATTTTCTTTTGTGTTCTTTTTTTTATTGCAGTTTTCCAGGGGAAAAAAACAAAATTGAATGAAAATGTGTCTCAAATTCATCATTATAATCAGAAATGAATACATCTTTAATAGGTTAAAAGGTAAACTTGTATTGATGACTGAATGTTTTATGATGCATTCAACAACTTATCTAAAATAATTGAATTTCATCAAGTTATTATATTTTTGTATGAAATTATAAAAAAATCAAATATTTTCCTGACGATAATAATTTGGCGGCACGTAAGATACAGTCACAACCAGAAAATGGAGAATGTCATAAAACGAAACAATACTACGGTGAATATTAGGCAACAACAAAGAGAAATAAAAAAATAGCATTATTGTCCGTGGTGGTTGGTGTGAAGTGTCGACAAGATTGATTGTGAAAGAAAAAAAAAGGAAAAAGGGAATATCCATAATCATATGACGCGAATACAGAAGAATATTCGAGGTGCTCATCCATGGCTTCTCCTTCTCCTTCCCCATTACTTATAAATTATATTCTCTCTCCTTGTTCATCCATCATAACACAATTATATACATACCCCTTCCGCTCATTGTTTCTCTTCTCCCCTTTCCATCTTTCCTCTTTACTACATTGTACTATTTTATATAATCAACAAAGAGAAAGAGAGGGGGAAACAATAAGATGGCTTTGAAGGCCGCACATGTCTCCGACGTCCCTAATCTTGATCATGTCCCTGAATCTCCCTCCTTCGCTCCCTTTTCTACTCGCTTTCACAAAGGTATTGTTTCTCCTTTTTTTCTTTTCTGCTAATCACATTGTATAGTTAAAGGATATTACTTCTTCTATTTTGATTTTTATCGAAAGCATAATATATCTTCTTTGTTTTTTTCCTCTGAAAAAAGATATTGATGTTGGGCAAGGAGCATTCAAAGCGCCCAAATTCCTTGTGATCGGTCATAGAGGGAGTGGAATGAACATGCTGCAGTCTTCCGATCGCAGAATGAAAGCCATGAAAGAAAATTCCATTCTTTCATTCAATTACGCTGCCAACTATCCTCTGGATTATGTTGAATTTGACGTTCAGGTATATTTTTATTCATTTGCTTGCCTTTTTCTGTTTGAACGTAATCTTTTATTTGAGTAGTATTAGTCTTAGTAGTATTACATAATCAACGGCAAAGGTGATAGCTTGGTGATTTGGGCTGATTCGCGCCTGGGTTTCTTGATGGTGGTTTCTGCATGTGTTTCACTATGTCGAAGTTCATAGTTTTATCCTGCATCTCTTTTTTTGATTGTGAGAATCTAACCAATACTACGGGTGCACATCTGAGATGGGATCCAACCCCTTGTTGGCATCTTCAGCTAACGGAACATGGATACGTTTCATAATTTTTTTATACCAAAATCACTTAAACAACTGAATACTGATTGCCTTTTTGTTTCCCCTTGTGTTCCCCTCATACTTGGTAAGTAGTAATACAAGAGGACAAGTATAGATGGAAAAATGAAAACATACACTCACCTGATGTTTTGCAGGTCACCAAGGACGGCTACCCTGTCGTTTTCCATGATGATTTCATCTACTCCCTGGAGAATGTAAATTTTTCCCGTAAATAGTTGGTTTGTTAATTTCCTCCTCCCGTTCAAATCGACATCATTGTCTTAAATCTGACAAACTTGATACTTCCCTTTCAGGGTGTGGTCTGCGAGAAAAGAATGACCGGCTTGTCTCTAGCTGAATTCTTTGCCTATGGTCCTCAGAAGGAACCAGGGAAAGTGGGAAAGTCTCTGTTGAGGAAAACAAAGGATGGTAGGATTATCAAGTGGATAGTTGAGACGGACGATTCTTTTTGCACTCTACAAGATGTATTCTTGAAAGTTCCTCAGCGTCTAGGATTCAACATCGAGTTAAAGTTTGATGACAATGTTGTGTACACGGAAGAATCTATGGTCCCTGTTATTGAAACGATCTTACAGGTTGTATTTGATAATGCCGATGGCAGGCCTATACTCTTCTCTAGTTTCCATCCTGATGCTGCTCTGTTGGTTAAGAAACTGCAGAGTACCTATCCTGTAAGTTCAATACGATGCACTGTTCACCTGCATGTTTCCTATTCAAAAATTAAACTGCTTGATCAACTGTGCTTATTGCTTAATGGTTGATTGAATGTGATCAGGTATTTTTTCTCACAAATGGTGGTTGTGAGAGTTACTACGATCAGAGGAGAAACTCCTTGGAGGAGGCCATAAAGGTTTGTTTGGATGGTGGTTTGGAAGGGATTGTATCAGAAGTCAAAGGGATCTTCAGAAATCCGGGTGCAGTAAACAAGATCAAAGAGGTCAACCTTTCTTTGATAACATATGGCAAGTTAAAGTGAGTCTCCTGCTCTTCCTTACATTTCTTTCTTTTCTTTTCTTTTTTTCTTTTGGCTTTTCCAATTTAAATTATGTGTTAGTAGTGACAGTATCCGTTAAAAAATTAACATGACTTTATTCAAAAATTAACCTGCGACCTCTGGATCCTCTGTGTTTCAGCAATGTGGCAGAGTCGGTGTACATTCAACAGTTGATGGGCATTGAAGGTGTAATTGTGGATTTTGTTGAGGAGATTACAGCAGTGTCCCATTTGACAAAGCAATCGAATGAGGGTGAGGAGGAGGAGGAAGACATGCAAATGGCAGAGAGGCCCCAATTCTCAAAGAGGGAGCTGTCGTTTTTGTTGAAGCTAATTCCTGAATTGATACAACAATAATAAATGGAGGGGCCATGTGGTGTCTCTTATTGTTCCATGTGAGGGAGTTGTAATATATTTACTTTATTCAGGTTGAGCTGCATAAGCAAGTGTAGTATTACTCAAAGTTGATTTTTTTTTAATTTACAGTAGATGTTTCTAAAAGAGAACAACTTCTCTCTTAGCATACTAAAAGCAAAATATGCTAAGATCAAAACACCCATGGCTATTGTCATATGCTAAGATCAAAACGCCAATGGCTATTGTCAACATGTACAGAGGTTGTAGGTGGTTCACTACACGTTTACATATATCCAATATCAGTAATTTGTTCATCAACTAGAAAAACTAGAAAGAGAAGTAATATTACGCACTGGATGTTTGAAGAGCTTAGAAGTGGTGCCCGTGTGACTATAAGAAGCAGCAGTCCATCCACCTTAGAATCTTTGGATCCCAGTATGTTATACTTTCCAAGTCCCTTGAGTAGAATTTTAGAAAAACTGTAGCAGATATGCTCAATTCCATAACTATCTTTTAGTTGATTGGTGCATTTATAACCTCTCCAAGTGCTTGCATAGTAGTTGATCAGGATATTTTTAGTAGTGTCTTCTCGACTTAGAGTGACTTATTTGAAGAGTCTAGCATTCATTTACCTCCATATGTGATATACTGGTGCTGAAAAGCGAATAAGTGCAATATCTTTTTGAAAGTTCAAGGCCCAATGATCAGATTTCAACCATCTTATTATGCTTTGCCATCAATTGGTTCTGTGTGTACACTTTAATTTCTTGAGTAGCAATTCCAAACTGTAGCTGGATACGAACACTGGAAAAGAAGATGCTCATAACTTCTCTAAGAACCTGTTACATAGGACACAATAGTTGTAGTAATTATGCGCAAGTGTAAGAGTTTGTCTTGTGTATCTATTCTGTTTTAACATGCAAGCCATAAAATGATTATGTATCATGGAAGAGAATGCTTACACCAGACAATACTTTTTCATTCTACTAACGGTATGAGTGCCATAATGGCCTTATTGACACTTTTAACTGAAAAGCTTGAGGTAGATCTCTATATCCAGTGGTCCTCTCCCTGTATGATTTGGACTGTTCTGTATACTTGGCTGAACTGCACCACTTGTTCATCCCAACCACTCTCATAAGGAATACTCCGTGTCCTATATTTTATCATTGTGGGCACCTTTCTATTTTTTGGAATGTCTAATTTTCTTTCAGTTCCAAGTGGATGTTATTAAGTATACCCTAAGGGTACCATGGATCATGCTAGAAGGAAATGGTTTCACCATTCCTAACGGTCTTACTAAAGAAGGTTGAATACTTATCCCTAATCCCTAATATTGTTTTCCAAGATCAGGAATCTGATAGTCTAGCATTGGTCTCCCATAAGGATTTCTCTTTCAATATGGCTGAGTGTACCCACTTAACCCATAACTCTTCTTTAAGCTAACATATATTCCATATGTTTTTAAAAGCATATACATCATTTATCAGAGTCAAGTCGGGATGCTAAGTCCCCCTCTATCTTTTGGTTAGCAGATATTAAACCATTTCACTTTAGCCTTTCTTGTCCCTCCCTACAAAAACCCTTTTAGCACTTTCTCCACTTCTCTTATGACTTTTCTAGACAAGAAATATAAGGCTGTATAATATCTACATATGACTACTAGCATAGAGATTATCAATTGCAGTTTCCCTTCATATAAAATGTTTTTAGTAGTCCAATTATTCACTTTACTTGCTAGCTTATCTATTAATCTTTTACAGTATGAATATGAGAGTTTCCTAGGCACTAGTGGCAAACCTAAGTACCTTGTTGGGAGGATACCAAAAGAAGTACTTAAGATTTCAGACAACCTAGTTTTCTCTTGACTAGATATACTTGAAGTGAAGACTTCACTTTTCTGCAGATTTGGGCTAAGTCATGATTGGTTCTAGAACACCTAAAGGGTTTCTTTAATGGCTATGATGGATTTTGTATCTGCCTTAGATAAAATGAACAAGTCATCAGTAAAGACAAGTGAAAACAATTTGGTCAACTCACATTTGGGATGAAAATTAAAGCTAGAGTTCCTAATTTTCTTTTTCTGGGCTTGCGTAAAGCCTTCCATTATTAGAATGAAGAGGCATGGTGAGAAAGGGTCACTCTGCCTAAAACCTCTAGTGGCTTTGGAATTTTCAATCAAAGCACCATTGAGGTTAATAGAGAATGAAGTTGTAGATTAGCACATCCAAATCCAATTTAGGTACAATACAAGAGAATTCATAGCTCTCAGAATCATCGTGAGGTAGTGTTAGCTTACTGTATCAAATGTCTTCATTATATTCACCTTCAAGGCACAACATGTTGGACTCCTTACCCTCCTATAGTTTTTCACGAGTCTATGCATGAGCAGGATGTTGTTTTGGACGGTCTTGCCCTTTACAAAGGCTACTTGGTTCTCATATACAAGAAAGCGGATAAGTGGTTTGAGTCTTGCTACCAGAACCTTGGATACGAATTTATAGGTGACGTTGCAGTATGAGACATGCCTGAATTCACTCATCTTAATTGGGTTGTCCGTCTTAGGGATCAAGGTGATGGTTGTGACATCGATACAGAAATACATAAAATTGTTCCTAAAGAAGAACTCAATGGCTTTTGTGAAATCTTTTCCAATTAAACTCCATCTATCTTTAAAAAAGTCTATTGAATATGTTGGGTGCAACAATTGTCCGGTGGCGCATAGGCCGTGTGGGCCAAGTCACAGTCGAATGACGTGGACGCTTGTATGTGTTGATTGCACTATAAGGCTAGGGTATGCGCATTCCCTATTACCAATCGGTTTTGGGAGAGTTGATAGCGTCTGATGTCTTACAAGCCAAGGTTATGGGTTCGATTTCCAGCGGGAGCAATTCCTGAGGGGGAGATTGTTGGGTGCATCAATTGTCCTGTGGCGCGTAGGCCGTGTGGGCTAAGTTACAGTCAAATGCGTGGGCGCTTGTGTGTGTTGAATGCACTATAAGACTAGGGTATGCGCATCTCCTATCACTAATTAGTTTCGGGAGAGTTGGTAGCGCCTGATGTACTACAAAAAGAATACATGCATCATATACTTTATTTGCGAATGAGGACCGGTATATTTTATTTATTTTGTTTTATTATGTCTTTACCCCGTTCTCTCGTATATGATCCCATAGTAGGTACATGTAGGTACTTACAGGTGACGTAAATCGCTCATAAGTCGTTGTTTCTATTTTTCTTTGCAGAGGATCCATGTTAGGATATGATATTTATAGAGGATGATGCTGAATGACCACAGTGGGAACCATAGTGGTAGATGCGTTAACTTTTTGGAATACATTCATGGAATTCGTATTATTGTTATTTCGAGTTTGTAGAGTTTTGTAAGTTAGTTTAGACTTTTCAGTGACCTTGTTTAGGCCTGGTCAGCTTTGATTTTGCAGTTTGATATTTAGGATGGAAGAATTTTTTATTGAAGTTTTAATTTTTATGATGTTTCTGAAAATAAATTCCACTTGTCATGTTGATGTGTAAGAAATTTATATCGACGCCTTGTAGTTATCGTAGTAACTTATAGCAGGTGCATCGTTTCCGATGTTACGGTTCGAGACGGGCGCTACATATGGTCCTAGAAATCCCCACTTGAAGTCGAGAAAATCCAACATTGAATCGATCGACTCCAGGGGCGGAGGGAAGGGGGGGCCTGGGGGGGCACGTGCCCCCCCAACGTCGGTGGAAAAATCCTATAGATAGGTAGGTGTATTTGTATTTTTGGCCATTCAGTTCAAAGTGTGCCTTTGCTTGACAGAACACTAACCCTCTGTTAAGTGGTCACATAGTGTTTAGCATTCGGAAATTCTCTGCTAAGTGATTAAAATATGTCTAAAACTTACCGGAAGTTCGGTCTCTTAAATATATTAAAAAAATTCAAGATTTGGAAAACTAGTAGTCTTTTTTGCATGTAAGGTAATCGTTGAAAACTAGTAGACTTTTTTGCATTAGTTTGCTTATGAAAATGAAAGTTTCTTTTTTTAATTAGTTGCTAAACTTACGAATCCTGTAAGGGCTGATGCTCGTTAGTTGAATATATATTAATTTAAAAACGACATACGGTTGTGCCACTTCGTTGGGGAAGATGCTACAATTACACAGCTTTTGTTATTTTATTTGGTTGCTCTAAAATCGTTTCAAAGTTGAGAGCTACACATACCTTTAGGTTGCATTTAAATCCTTAGTGTTGGTTGTTGCTGGTGTGAAAACTATTTTACAATTTCTAGGCAACTATGTACATCGTATATGATTGGTTCATTGATTGAGCATCCAGACAGTAAACTGTAAAAGGTAATATGCTTTTCCAAATGCTCATTGTTAAACACTAGCTTTTGTGACAGTTGTTTGTTTCTAATTTTTCTGTAATGAATATCGTCAAAACTGATCTACGCAACCGGTTTGGAGGTGACGTACTATCGGATTGTTTATTGTGTTACTTTGAGCTTGAAATTTTTAGCACCATTGAAGATGAAGATATTATGCAATGATTTCAATCAATGTCATCTCGAAGAACCTTTTTGCATCCATTGGCAAATCCTTCTCGTTTTGCAATAGGCAAATAAAAGGTATGTATTGATGTATATTACTATATTCATTTAATAATTATGATCTGCATGTTGTTTGTTGTGTATTGTTTATTTTTTTGTACATTGGTTGGTAGAATGTGTTTTTTTTCACGTATTTTATGTTATAATACAAAAATATGTCTAGAAGAATTTGTTGGTTTTCTCGGTCCGAAACGGTGACCCGTGGTATTCCTATTGTGAAGCCTGTCAGTGCCCCTCCAAGAAGGGACTCCTGGCTCCGCCACTGATCGACTCCTTGTGCTTGATTATGCGTTCATATTGAATATAATTCGTTTTTATGTCCTCTCTTAGACACACCTTTGCTCGTACTCTCTTTTATTGCATGTACAAGAATAACCAATTATATAGATGTCACAACCTCATTCTTAACTGCACTGTAGTCTTCAATCAGCTTTTCAGTATTACAACCGCATATTATAATATCAAATATTATGTCTATAGACTTTTATATTTAAAAAAAAATATTGTTGTCACAAACCCGAATATTTTCCAGGATCATGATTGGAAATACTGCTAAAGGTATTTTTACCAAAAAAACATTCAACCTCGTGGTATGTAACATAGTAGAAGCATTACAAACTAAACTTAAATAACAATACATAAAACCTTTTAACATCTAATATCTCATTACATCTCCAATTCCTTGTGAAACATAAACATCAACTCGATGTACACCATAATTGTACAAATAACGTAAACTTATGCGTCAACTGATGAAGCCGGATCTTCACTAAGGGTCTAAGATGACCTCAAATAAACGTCGTCAATTGGTTTGAAGATTGTAGCTGGAATAGCTTCCTGGAAGTCCTGCACAAGGAAGCAAAGATCAAAGGTCCCGGGGGGATGACCCCGGGTAAAACCCTTCGACGCTCAAGTCAGTTTGGGCCATTTCTCCCTGAGAATATAGTTTTGTTTGTGGAGTCAGAAAGTTCTCACAGTTCTTTGGCTGAGGAGAAGATTCAATGTATTAGCTCCAGAAGATATGAAAAATGGTTTTTTGATCGGATCCCCTTTCTGGTCTGCGTTAACTTGCTTTTATTAGTTTTCCCCTTGTCCTCGGCTTCTGACACCGGATGGGACGTTTGCTTGGGGCAGAAGACCTATGACACCGTAGGTCTGCTGATATGACCGGTAGGCCGGCTGATGTGACTAGTAGGTCGGATGAAGTGACCTTGTCGTGTACAGGCTGAATAGCCAGACGTGTATTCTTTCTGTGAATTGCACTTCTGCTTGACGGTCCCATGATGTATTGCTGTGCTTGACCCCTTCGCCGAAGTGCAAAACCAAGCTTTGCCGAAGTGCAGTGTTGAACCTATCCGAAGTGATCTGAAGCGTAACACAGGCTGAAGTTAAGGTTGAAGTTGGATGCCGAGGTGCAACTCTTGTAGTATATTCTTCGATAATAAAAGGATGCCATGGGGCATAGCCGGAGTGTAGTCAATTCTGAACAGCAATGCTTGGGTGCTGAACTGCAGGAATTGTACCGTTGACTGTTATTGACTAACAGACGATTAATTCTGGTTTATCATTTGCCCACAGATTTTGTGTGGCTGAGCTGACCTGGGAGGGGCAGACAAATCTATTCTGAAGGGTCCGTGACGTGTCTTCATCAATCGGGCAGTTATCCTCTTATCCGCGCCGTAATTCCCACTAATTGCGTCCTTATCCTCATAATTGATCCGTTATTCCCCCTTCATCTCTCTCACTACAGCTTGAAACACACCCGGATTTTGAGCCACATATCGTATGGCTCGTATATGCCCTTCATATGTGAAGACGACGGTGGGAGTTGAGGACTTCCCCGCTCCGAGGAACACTGTTCAGTTTGTTGTTGAGAAGATCTCTGACTTCTCTTAGATGTCATATGTTGCTTGGACCCTTTTCCATCCTTTTTCTCCATCTTTCCTACAATAGTAGGGTAGGATCAAACTTAAGAAAGCCTTGAGAAACTGTTTTAAGGAATTGAGGGCCCTTCCTCTAGTGCCAAATGATGAAGCCGGATCTTCACCAAGGGTCTAAGATGACCTCAAATAAACGTCGTCAGTTGGTTTGAAGATTGTAGCTGGAATAGCTTCCTGCAAGTCCTGCACAAGGAAGCAAAGATCAGAGGTCCCGGGAAGATGACCCCGAGTAAAACCCTCCGACGCTCAAGTCAGTTTGGGTCATTTCTCCCTGAGAATATAGTTTGGTTTGTAGAGTTACAAAGTTCTCACAGTTCTTTGGCTGAGGAGAAGATTCAATGTATTAGCTCCAGAAGATATGAAAAATGGTTTTTTGATCGGATCCCCTTTCTGGTCTGCGTTAGATTGCTTTTATTAGTTTTTATTTTCATCAGCTTCTGACACCGGATGGAACGTTTGCTTGGGGCAGAAGACCTATGACGCCGTAGGTCTGCTGATATGACCGGTAGGCCGGCTGATGTGACTAGTAGGTCGGCTGAAGTGACCTTGGCGTGTACAGGCTGAATAGCCAGACACGTATTCTTTCTGTGAATTGCACTTCTGCTTGACGGTCCCATGATGTAATGCTGTGCTTGACCCCTTCGCCGAAGTGCAAAACCAAGCTTTGCCGAAGTGCAGTGTTGAACCTATCCGAAGTGATCTGAAGCGTAACACAGGCTGAAGTTAAGGTTGAAGTTAGATGACGAGGTGCAACCCTTGTAGTATATTCTTCGATAATAAAAGGATGCCATGGGGCATAGCCGGAGTGTAGTCAATGCTGAACAGCAATGCTTGGATGCTGAACTGCAGGAATTGTACCGTTGACTGTTATTGACTAACAGACGATTAATTCTGGTTTATCATCAACCATGAGTCTCATCAGATAGAACGTCACCTGCAAAATAGATAATTATAAAAAGATATGCTATTGCATGCTCAGTAAGGAATATCAGTCCTTTAGATTCTCTTATAGTTTCTACTTTTTCTTATCACACCTTAAGCATCTTCATATTAATACATATACAATCACATGCATTCATACTCGTAAAGTCGTACATACATATATTGCATTATCATATTCCTTCCGTTCATGTCGTTTGTTTCATTAGTATCATTCTTTCGTGTCATACTTGTTTTTCTTCTCAGACAAGTCATACTTGACACGCTTTTATTTTTCATCCCATACGTTCATGCGTACTTACATGGGTTCATTTATAATCTTTTAGACCCTCATACCACATAGATACCAACGGCTCACATACATAACCTCCAGTCTTATGTCCCCTTGTGTTGTGTCATATATATTTATGGCTTAGATACCCATCCATCCATACATACTAATGGAGTAAAACATAGACTAAGGTCTCTATATACCATGACAAAGAGTCACCTTGCCACTTTGTGAATATATCGATACCTTTTGCTACGTTATTAACTTCATCTAGAGTAGCTACTTTCACTTCTCACAAGAGGTTAGTATAACCTTCTTGTTTCATTTATCTTCGTGCCTAAAGAGATAACATTCTCTTTTGGAGTATTTATAGATGGATTCACTTTTTATTTGTAAGATGTTATGAATAGGTGGGCAGACATAAACACAATATTGATAGGTTTAAAACACTTGTTTTAACATGCTCAACATTACTTTATTTAATATCAACATGAACATTTAACTAATCAAGCATACTCTTCATTGATAACTTAGTATAACGATATGATCATAAACTTATGCAAATAAAAATAATCATGAATTTAAGAACCATAGAACTTGATGAAAATATTCTAGAGTTCTTTGAATCGTCTCAACTAGAGTCTGAAAACTATTTTACACTAAAAAAATCTTTAGACATTTTCTGGATCTCACGGCAGACCGCCAAAAACCCCACGTTGGACCGTAGAGAACATCCATTTTAGGGGTGTGGCAGTCGACCGTCATTGTTCTGCGATAGACGCCTACTGTTGTAATCCAAACTCACAATTCCGGTATAGAACAATTTTTGCACCTTTTCAATTCATCATCCAACTCAACTAGAAAAGAGAAAATCATCTTTTGCACCTCTGTGTTTTGGCTAATCTGACGTTTGCCCCCCTTATGTTTGAAATTATATATTTAACACCCCTATGCTTTTGGAATGATAAGAAAATCTCACTTTTCAGGTGATACCGTCGAAAATGTCTTAAAAATAAGGGTATTTCGGTCATTTTATATCTTTCATCTCCTACATTCAACCTCCACCTTCAAACCTCTATTTCCACCCTCCTTCCATACCTCTCTACAGGAGGCACCGGGAAGGATAGAGGGAACAGGCACCCAAAGATTGGGCAGGGGTTGTGATAGGTCAGGGGCTAATTTGTTGGGTAATATTAGAATTGGTGAAGGGGCTAAAATAGGGGCTGGATCAGTTGTGTTGAAAGAAGTTCCATCTACTGCTACTGCCGTGGGTAATCCTGCTAAAGTCATGCCCTTTAAACTAGGGTAATATAATAACTCCATTACTTGAGATCAATAACAATTTAAATTTTTATTTGGATTACTTTCAATAAAATCCATTCTATAAGTGTCAGAATGTTCCATTTTCACAAGTGACTGATTGATAATGAAGGTGGATAGTGGAGAAAATTTTAAGAATATTGATAAAATCAATCAAATTTGTATAAACATTCGAGTTCTCAACAAAATTATGAAAATAATGAATATACACATGCAATGCGTCCAGAAGTGGTCCTTGCAATTGTGAGCAAGAAAAAAGAAGAACACACACATTCGATTTCCATGAAAAAGGAAACATAAAATCTGGTACTGACACATCGGTTTTGGATGCAAAGAGTTGTACTCTAATTCTTAAGGGCCTCGTTGTATAAATTGATTCAGCTAGACCAATTAAAAAAGTCTAGGACTATTACCCTGCACTGAAGACATGGAATGCTGCAATATCAAGTGCACTTAAGGGAGGAAAAAGCGACATTGTCTCGGAATTATATGGGTATATGGTGGAATCTGGTGTTATGGCAAATATAGACACCACTACATACTTGATTTATGCTTTTTCTGTAGAAAATAATATTTTGAAAGGTGAAAAACTTTTTAAAGATTCAATTGGATAACGAGTTGCCAAAAAAAGCAATGCTTGTATAATAAGCAGCTAGATGATGAAGAGTTGACGTAGATGGGAGGAGGGGCTGTAGAGAGGTATGGAAGGATGGTGGAAATGGAGGTTTGAAGGTGGAGGTTGAGCGTAGAAGATGAAAGATATAAAATAACCGAAATACCCTTATTTTTCAGGCATTTCCGGCGATATCATCTGAAAAGTGAGATTTTATTATCAGTCCAAAAACACAATGGCATTAAGTATGTAATTTCAAACATAGAGGGGGGCAAACGCAGATTAGCCAAAGCACAGGAAGACAAAAGTTGATTTTCCCACTAGAAAATGTCACAAAACAACTATAGATATGTCTTCTTCACCCCTTAACATCAAACCATCAAAAACTAATTCTAAAACATATATATTACTCATCGAATCCCCTTTCATCATAAATCAAATTTAACTTCATAGATTTCATCAAGTAAAAGAATATCTTGCTCTTATAACTAAAAATACTTTTCTAAGTCGTCAGAGCTGTATTCTTATATCACTTGTTAATATTTGTCACGTTAAAGATATGTACTCATTGAGGTATGTTGCTAACGTGTATAATCAACTGATTCGACCATCCGTTTTCTTTATCCAACATACATAACATACCAATGCTAAGGTGATACAAATGGGTATGCAAATAAAGGGATAAAAGGTGTAATAGATCCATACAGAGGATCATGAACGCTATCTTTTTGTGTCTGTTTGATAAATATTGTGCAAATATTTTAAAAATTACGTAGGTTATTTATCTTTTGAATATGATAAGTTTTGTTTATGTTATGTGAGTTCTCCGAGGAACCAAATAATTACTGCTAAGAATGACTTATTAATGGGTTAGAAAAGAAAATATAAATTATCAGGCGTTTCTGCTTACTTTCAGCGCCACCCCCAACCCTCTCCATCTTCCTGGCGGTACCAGTTGGAGAAATTCTCACTTGATAATACAGGAATCACCGCTCTCTTTTCAGTTGTTTGTAATTGATGATATCTCTCCCCATTAGAAACTCATCTTCGAGCTTCCTGGTCGCTTTATATGCCCTCCTATTACCGGAAAATTCAAGTTTGTAGCCGATGATGAAGTCATCGCTAGGGAAGCAGCTAAAAAGATTCGCACTTAACAAGAGTGATGCCAAGGAAAAGAAGGATCACCAATTGACGGTCCATCTTGATGTGCTTGCTCAGGCCTCCCAGGTGGATTTCCTTGCTTCTTTCCTGCTTTTTTTTGTTTTTTTTCCGTCGGGGATTAGGGTTTTAGTTCCTTTGTTCGGTAGCTAATCTGGATTCTCAATGCACTAGACTCCACCCCGAAACTATCTGATATAATTTTGAAAGACGAAGCTGGCTATGCCAATCATTTTCACCTTATTTGCGCTTTTACTGCATCATCTAGTTACGCATGTGTACTCCTAAATGAAGTGGCGGATTTAAATGCTTGCCCTGCTATTATTCCCTCTTTGCGTGACAGTCCCCGTGACTTCTAGAGCTAATCGAACTTTTGAATTGGTTATTTTTGAGCCCTCCATGGATGTTGACAGGCAATACGCGGACACCATACTGATAATGTCTGTTCCTGCATTCCTCATTTTTGGGATGCTACTACATGCTAAGATACCATGTGTTTGAGATCATATAAGCATTTCTATTGTTATGTTAGGCAAACTTCTCACCTGAGACAAATACTTGTGGCTACACGGTCTTTGCACTTTAAATTCCTGCTCATTGATGTGGAGCTTTTACTTGATGTCTGACATAGCTGGAAAGATTTAAACTGAACTCAAACACGTCTTCCTAGTATATTTCTTTGTTCATTTATTGACAGATAATGGAAAGGTTAAAGTAAGTTTTGCTTTTGAAAAAAGTGGAAACTTAAAGAAGACATGTAAAAGCAATTCAAACATGTAAGCAAATACGTACGCTTTTTTTTTTGGGTGCGTATGTACGTGTCTGTACACACATATATGCATGTATCTAGGTATGTAGATGTGTAATTTAAATTTTTTCCCACTATATGGGGCCGGCTATATGGATCAATCATTTTTCTTGCGTTTTATTTGTTTGTTTGTTTCATTGTTTATTTTGCTTTTTTTTTGAGTCGTAACTTAAATTCTATCCTCATTTTGTGTCTCATAATATATAATTCATAATATATGTCTTTAAATACACATTTTTCAGAACTATCATATGATCTCAACCGTGATTTCGGATTAAGTACCTAAAATTCTCATTTAAATCATATACCATCTGCATGACATTTGCTACATGAATCAATTGTTTCTACTGTGCTCTATCATTGATCATATGTTCCTAAATTGTTATATAAGCCATATTCTTATTCTCTTTCTCCCTATGTATTCTTTGGTCTCCCTCTTCCACATTGAACATGCACCTAATTCATTGTTTACTGTGTATGCATGCACATGCAAACATACATGCTCTAAATCATGGCAATGATAAGTTTGCGCCTTGTTATACTTTCTTTCTTCCCTGTCCATTTGCTTCATTAATTTCTTTTATCTCAATGTCTTGGAGGCACACATGAGGGTTCATTCTGGACATGATCAAACCTTATCAATCATCTATTGCTCATTTTCTTGCTAAAATTCTCCCTTCAAATATTACTTCATAGTAAATTAGCTTCTTACTTTATCCATTATCTTATAGTTGGATATCCATTTGAGGACTCTTATTTCCACTGTTGACATTTTTTGTCAATGTTTGTGATCACAACATTCAAGTCTTTTTTTAATGTGTGAGGTTGGCTATATGGATCAATCATTTTTTTGCACTTTATTTATTTATTTATTTATTTTTGTTTGATTTTCTTTGTTTTTTTGTATTATTATTATTATTATTATTATTATTATTATTATTATTATTATTTTGAGCCGTTTTTTGTAAGTATTTTTTAAGTTGTAACCTAAATCATACCCTCTTCTGTCTTATAGTATCTAATGGATAGTATACGCCTTTAGAACACGTCTTCTTCAAAAATATCGTATCATCTTAACTGTGATTATTACCTAAGGACTTAAAATTTTCACTTAAATTTTATACCTTTTATATTACATCAGCTATATGAATCAACTATCACCACCGTGTTCTGTCTGTGACCATATGATCCTCGATTGTCATATAAGTCATATCCTTTTATATTGTCTTTAGTCATGTCCTCTATTGTCTCCCTCTTCCACATTTAACATGTACCTCATTCATTGTCTCGTGCTGCCTAACAGTTGCATTGGTGGGACGCTTTTGCATATGCCCATAACATTTTAAACTTGACTCCCTCATCTTTTCTTCTACATGAGTCACATAATCTTTGTCTGTATATATGCATTTCTTATTTTATCATTCCTTGTATGTTTATACATGCATCTTAACATTCTCAATTCTGTCACTTGCAATCCTTGTTCATGCTCGTAATTGACTCTCCAACATTCACACCCGTACAACATTACGGGTCTTATTGCCGTCCTGTAACTTTTCTTGTTAAGCTTTAAAGGTACTTTCCTATCAGAAAGAAGTCATGACACACTTCTCCACTTTAATCACCCCTCCTGTACTCTATGATTCACATCCTTGTTAATTTCTCTATCTTTCTATAGTCGTCATCATTATCATCATCCGTATCTAGTATATCCTAACGACAACAAAAGCTATCGCTAGGGTCTGGGGAGGGTAAGTGGTAGGCAAACAATACCTCTGTCCCAAGGGATAGAGAGTCTGCTTCCAGTGAGAATCCCGACTCTAGATGTACCTGTATAAATGATATAATAATAGAGATATGATGTGCTAGTGTGTTAGTGAGGGAATTCAGGAAATACAAAGAAGAGACTTTCGATATTAAAATACACATAACGTGTATATGTGTATGTAATGCAAAACAGCGGTAAAACATAAACAAACAAGTGTAAAGTCAACTTAAAGCGTATATAGTGTCTACGTCTATCTATGTCCCTAAATATACTCTAAGGTGTCCCTATATATGACCTATACCTCGTTAACCTTAATCTTATGTCTCTATGAACTCCTATCCTGTACCATATCCTCAGAGATGTACAAATCTAGTAAGTCGTGCCTAATCTGCTCATCTCAAGTCAGTTTGGACCTGCCTTTACTTCTGTTCCCCTCTACAATGAGGCTTTTAATTGCTCTAACCGACGCCGTTGTGTGTCTCCGCTTGACATGCCCAAACCATCTCATTCTTTCCTCCCTTATCTTATCTGCTATAGTAGCCACGTCTAACCTTTCTCGAAACACCTCGTTTTTGAGCCGGTCTAGCCTTGTATGCCCACACATCCACCTCAACATCCTCATCTCTGACACTTCCATCTTCTGCAATTGTGACCTCTTGATGGTCCAGCAGTCTGTCCCATATAGCATTGCCGGTCGCACTGCCACCGTATAAAGTTTTTCCTTTAATTTAGTTGGAAAATTCTTGTCACACAGCACCCCTGAGGCCGCCCTCCATCTACACCAGCCTGCTTGAACTCGATGTGCTACATCACTATCTATGTCCCCATTTTGCTGCACAAATGGTCCTAGGTACTTGAACTTACTTACCTATGATACCACTTGACCATCGATGGTGAGCTGGCTATTCTCACTGTCGGCTAATAAATTCTAAATACCTAAAACTTTGGTCTTGGCCCTCTTGAAGTCTTCACGCTTGTGATCGCATTCTCGTAAATGTATTTAATATTTCTATAAGCTACTATAACACTTTCTTTTTAAGCACTCTCAATAAGATCTTTCGTAAAACTTAATCATGTTTTTTCCAAGTTAACGAAAACTATATGCAAATCCTGCATCTTCTCTCGATATCTCTCTATTAATATTCTCAAGAGATGAACGACCTCCATTGTTGACCTTTCCTGTATAAATTTAAATTGATTTTCAGATACACTAGTTTCTTTCCGAAGTCTTTTCTCAATCACTCGCTCTCAGATCTTCATTGTGTGGCTCATTAACTTAAATCCTCTATAATTTGCACAATCTTGTATATCTCCTTTTGTTTTTGTACAAAGGTATTAAAGTGCTTTCATTTGGTTAAGTATCTTACTGGTCTTCACAGTCTTATTAAAAAGATTTGTGAGCCACATTATACCTTTTTTCCCTGGGCATTTTCAAGCCTCAATGGGAATACTGTTGTGTTCATTCAATTTATCATTTTTCATCCTTTTCAAATCATCTTCTACCTATGGCAGTTAATTCTTATACTATTTGTTATGCTTCTATTTTCTTCATAGTCACGTAAATGGCACGATACGAGTTCATCTTCCACTGATTCATTAAAAATATTCTCAAATTATTTTCTTTTTCTATCTTGGATTGCTCTTCCCTCTACGAATATCTTTAATCTTTAATGCATTTAAGTTGAGTCAAATCTTTTGTCTTCTTTTCTCTCGCTCTAGCAATTTTATACACCTCTTTCACTTTTCGTGTCCAACAACTTATAAAGGTCTTCAAATGTCTTTGATTTACTTCACTTACAGTATGCTTAGTTTCTTTCTTAGCCAACTTATATTTTTTTTCACTTCTCTTGGTTCTTGCAATGTTGAAGTAACTTACAACTAGTTCTCTTGTTTCTTTTTACTTTGTCTTGCTTTTCTCATTTTCACCATCAAGATTCTTTATTTGCAGGTGCTCGACCTTTTGACTCACCAAGTAAATTTCTCGCTACTTTCTTTATTTTATCAATACATCCTCCCACGTTTCATTTATATCACCACTTGAATTTCTTAAGACTTCTTGCTCTAATACTACTTTTCTAAACTGTTCTTATTTAGCTTATTTCAAGTTCTAGCTTATTTCAAGTTCAACTATTTTATCTTGGGTTTTATAGGTTTTTGTTTTATCAATCTTCTACGTCGGATATAGACATCCAACACTACAAGATGCAGTTGTATTGTTAAAGTTTCTCATGAGATCATCGTACAGTCCTTATGAGCTCTTTTATCACTCATGCGTGTCTTGAAATAGTCTATATGTGACTTATTTCATTCACTTTTGATTATAATCAAGTGGCCTTATATTTTTTCTTGGAAGAATGTATGAACATCATATGTTAATACAGAATCATAAATTGATCTTCCTTTTTCGTTCCTGTACGCAAAATCAAATCCATCGTGTACCTCATTGCAATTCTTATTCTATCTACCTACATGTCTATTTAAATCTTCTATAGAGATCTTCTGTTTGCCTTAAGCTTGTTTTTGCCTTAATTCCATTTTTGAATCTGGTTTATTTGGGATACATCTATATATGGCTAGTCTATTCACTACGTTCACTCAATCCCTAACTTGATGACCTTTTTGTATATTCTGACTCCGTCTTATTTTGTAACCATCTACTGTCCAGACTATATCTTGACATACTGTACTAGACATTTTCCTTTACTCCTATTGTACTATTAAGAGCAAAGCTTGGCTGTTGCAAAATACTGGTGGCTTACACCATAATATCCAAAGATTGGTGTCAACCTTTACAAAAGATTGTCTTAGAAAGGCCACAAGAGCCAAGCATCTACAAAATACAAAGATACAGATATCTAGTCTATAATTGGCCTTTCCCCTATACATTAACCATTCAAAGACTACAAGCTCAGTACATGGAAGGAAAAGATACCATTTAAAGTACATTAACCATTTCTTGTCTTATTCTTTACTGGCATATGAGTTCAAATCCTGATTTGTCTACCATCATAGCTTTCTCACATATTTACTTTGTCTATTGCAAATATAAAAAATTTACTTTTTTCCATATCATCGTGTACCATCTTAATTGTTTTCCCGTTACTAGACGAGGTTGGTTTGTATGTCAAGGATATGGGATCTCTCACCTTGTATTGGTCCTATGTTTGATTTGCACCTATTTTCAGTGAGTTTCACGGTACTACTTCCTCCTAACCTATGGTTTCGAGAAATATTTGAAAAGAGGACATTTTGTAAATTTGTTGGTTTGGCCTTATATGAAAATTTAAATTACAAAAAAAAAAAAATTACATAGAGTAGTGTATATTTCCTTGTCGACATTGATTCCCTCTCTGTCTCAAAAATGTTGTCACAGTTGGCTTGTCAACATAGTGTAATTTAGTGTAATTTACATAGTTGACTTGTCAATATAGTGTAATGTAAACTATCACTATTCAACTGTGACAATATTTTTGAGACGAATTTTGAGACAGAGGAGAGTATAGAATTGTGATTGGGGACCTGATCATGAGAATTACTTAACTCTTCTAAATATCTTTGAATACCTTTGAAATAAGATTTCATGTTAATTGTTATAGAGATGTACATGCACTAAGGTGTGCACTTGACCATGCCAAAATTATTCACAACGTTGACAACAGAGGACATGATGTCATCAACTGACTTGCTTAACTATTTTCCTTTCGACCTCTTAAGCTAGTATTTCATGTTACAGTTGTTGAATTGAAGCCTGAAATGTCTATATAAGATTCACGAAACATTTACTCCATCACAAGTTGTACATATATTATTATTCATCATTTATTCAACTTTTGCCAGGATATGAAAGACATGAGAAATTGCTGTGATAGCCTACTCTCTGCAGCAGCTGCAACTACCAATAGTGCCTATGGTACTTGTTTTATATGCTTCAGGGAAATAGTACATTGTTGTTCACCATCTTGATATCGAGCAATTCAAGTCCCGGGTTTGGTTTTTGTTGTGTTTTCTTTATCTTTTGGGGGAATTATGCATACACATGGATTTGATTTGTTCAGTTTTATTCGCATACTAAGTTTTCAGAGATTCGTTCTTTCCCTCAGAATTTTCGGAGTCACTGTTGGAAATGGGTAGCTGTTTCATGGAGAGGACAGTGATGGATGACAATGGGGAGTGCGGTAAGATCAATTTCAATATTAGTTGCGGTTTTGCTCGACTCTCCTCTTGTACATGTAACTTTAACAGCTCATGTTGATGCATAGTATCCCATCCTACCATGGACAAATCAGTGGCTGAGCTTGCCTTTCCTTTCTTGGTTCTGTTATATAATTCCCGTTTATGTGCTGGTACTGTAATCAAAGTCTAAAGGAAGAGGATCATATTTCCAGTGACTCTGCTCCTTTAGTTGAAAGAATTTTCTTTGAAGACCGTACTTTCTTCTAACTTAGTTGTTGCCTCTCTGCTAAGTGTTGTTACGAAGTGCAGACTTTGATTTGGTGTATAAACATACACCAAATTAAAGTCTTTCAATATATTGATATATAACTGCTGACATTTGAATAAGAGACTTTCTGAAGTATTAGTTATACATTCTTGTATGCAGGGAGGGCGTTGTCATGTTTAGGAAAAGTACAACTGGAGCTGCAGAAGCTTGTTGATCTTTATGTATGTCTCCCTTTGTCGTTTTATTTATTTAAATTTATTTCAGATATCCAAAATTGTTACGTAGACTGTTCTCATGCCTGTCGGCATTGCAGCGTGCTCATGTTATCCAGACTGTCACAAATCCATCAGAGTCTCTTCTCTCTGAGCTTCGGAAAGTAGAGGTTTGCTTATATTGGTCTGAAAAACTCTTGACGTCTGCTTATTTCAAGTTTAAAAGTAGTTTTTTTTGTGCTCTCAATCTGTTCAGATTTTTGTATGAAGTTCTTATAAATTACAAATCTTTGAGCTGCTGGACTCAAAATCTTGGGAGTGGGTAATCAATAGTAAGGTGTTCAATAAATGCTGACGCATGTTACCGAGGAAAAGAATATAACTTATCATATGACATTCAAGGCAGTATGAGTAACCCCATCAGTTCCTGTTTGATTACTTCTTCCAATATCTGGTGAATAACTAGAAATGATTCTTTATACATTATTAAGAATTCAGCCGTTAAATAAATTTGATAAAATAGCAAAGCTTAACTAGGGTGAACAAGGTGGATGTTAGGAGATTATTGATACTATCCACACAGAAGTGCCTAGACAATGAAGAAGCCAAGACAGAAAACCCATCTGGAGAATTAAGCAAAGGGATTTACTTGTCGAGTCAAAAGGTCGAGTACATGCAAATGAGGAATTTTGGTGGTGGAAAGAGAAGTGCAATACAAAATAAAAGCCATGCGAACTAGTTATAAGACACTTCAATGTTGCTGAAATCAAGAGAGTTGAGAAAAACATAGGTTTGCTATGAAAGAAGTTAAACAAGCCGTAGGTGAAGCCAAAAGCGTAAGAAGATTTTTATAAGCGGTTGAACACAAAAGAAGGTGAAAGGGATGTGTATAAAATTGCTAGAGCGAGAGAAAAGAAGACAAGAGCTTTAACTTAAGTTAAATGCATTAAAGAAGATGATAGCAAGATCTTGATAGAGGAAAGGGAAATACAAGGTAGATGGAGAAGCTAGTTTGAGAAACTTTTTAATAAAACAGT
This sequence comes from Eustoma russellianum, assembly GCA_036186865.1. Taxonomy (NCBI): domain Eukaryota; kingdom Viridiplantae; phylum Streptophyta; class Magnoliopsida; order Gentianales; family Gentianaceae; genus Eustoma; species Eustoma russellianum. Next base: position 41,225,357 of record AP025045.1, read on the forward strand.
GGGAGATGAACTTGTATTTTAGGGAGTTACGTAACTCTGAAGATGATAGAAGCTTAACATATAGTAGGAGAGTCAGATTGCTAGAGGCAGAAGATGCTTTGAAAATGATGAAAAATGGTAAAGTGATTGGACCCAATGTATCCCAATCGAGGCTTTTTTTTCGTAAATAGAAAAAAAACTTTATTATATGGTTCACAGGTTTTTTCAATCGAGGCTTAGAAAAGCCTAGGGAAAGAATTTATTATGTGGTTCACAGGTTTTTTCAATAAGATTGTGAAAACCGGTGCGATGCTTGACCAACGGAGGAAAAGCACCTTAGTACCTTTGTATAAAAATAAAAGAGATATACAAGGTTGTGCAAATTTTAGAAAAATTAAGATACTGAGCCACACAATGAAGCAATATGAGCAAGTGATTAAGAAAAGAATTCGCAAAGAGACTAGTGTATCTAAAAATGTAAGCCACGTATATTTTGATCAAGCTATGCTTGATGTTGCTTTTCTAAGCAATCATATTTTGTAAATTGCTCTTCATGGCTTATTTATGAAATTTTTACTTACAAAAAAGTGTCTGAAAATCAATTTGGATTTATGTCATGAAGGTAAATAATGGAGGCTATTCATCTCTTGAGAAGTTTAATAGAAAGATATCGAGAGAAGAAACAAGATTTGCATATGGTTTTTATTGACTTAGAAAAGACATATGATAAAGTCACCCGAGAAGTCCTTTGGAGAGTGCTAAAGAAAGGTGTTAGAGTAGCATATATAAAAATTATTAAAGACATGTATGGGAACGCAATAACAAGCGTAAGGACTCGAGGAAGACTAATCCCGAAGTTTCATATTACATTGAGTTTACACCAAGGATCGACATTAAGTCCGTACTTATTTGTTTTAGTTATAGATGAGTTCACTCGACACATTCAACAAATGATGCGAGTGGTTGAAATGAGAATATTAAGATGGATGTTTGGATATAAAATGAAGGATAAAATAAGAAATGAACATATAAATAGAAACGTTGGGTGGCTCCTATGAAAGAGAAGACGAGGAAGTTATGGTTAAGATGATATACATATGTGCAAAGATGTCTTACGAATGAACCTGTTAAGCGGTGCAAGACAATGAAGGAGGTGCATGTTAAACGTGGGAGAGAGATCAAAGAAGACATGGAGAGAGACAATAAGGAAGGATATGACTTTTATGACAATTGAGGAGCATATGATCACTGATGGAGTACATTGGAGATAGTTGATTCATGTAGCCGATGTCATGTTGAGGGTATAAGATTTAAGTGGGAGTTTTAGGTACTTAGTATGAAATCACGGTTGAGATGATATGATACTTTTGAAAGAGGCGTATTCTAAAGGCGCATATTATGCATTAGATACTAGGAGACACAAAAAGATGGTAATATTTAAGCAACGACTAAAAAACAAAAAAAAAATAAAAATAAATAAATCAATAAAATGCAAGAGAAATGATTGGTCTACATAGCCGATCCTACATAGTAGGAACCGATGTTTGCTAAATGTCGGATGTGGTGTGGTCTACTACTTTGTGTGGTTGCTTGCCTAATTTTCGTGTTCTTGGGCAGGAGATGAAACTGCAGTGTGATGGAAAAAGGTAAATTATGTTTTTCAACATTTTGTTGTTATGTTTCCTCTCTCAAAAGGTTAAAGTCTAATCGTTCTAGTGAATGGTAAGCAGAGAGATGTATGAGCACCTGGTGACACAACAGAGAGAGAAGGGAAAGTCCAAAATTGGAAAAAGAGAGAGTTTTACAACACAACAGCAGTTGCAAGCTGCTCGAGAAGAGTATGAAGAGGTCGCAAGGCTTTGTGTTTTTCGTGTAGAATCTTTGAAGCAGGGACAGTGCCGTAGCCTTTTAACGCAAGCTGCACGTCACCATACAGCCCAGGTATTCTTGTAGTGTATCTTATATATCACTCTTTAGAAAAAGAAAACAAATTTAAGAAGGCAGCCTGTAATTCTTGAGCTTACCCAGTTTGTTCTTTTGGTTTCCTCTTTCTTTGGCCTGAAATTCTGTGGAAGCAGTTGATTTTCTTTCGTAAGGGACTTAAGTCCCTTGAAGCAGTCGAGCCATATATAAGATCTGTTGCTCAAAACCAACATATCGATTGTGAAGTAGGTGAAGTAGCTGATGCAGAAGATGTCAATGATGGAGGAAATAGCTATGGCCCTCAGGATGATGGAGAATTGAGTTTTGATAACAGGCTGAGTAGGCAGGAGCAAGAAAATGTGTGCACATCAAGGAACTCAATGGAGGTAAAAAGCATGAAGCATCATGGTAGTGCATCTTTGAGATGAAGATGCTTCAAAGAATATAGAACTTTCATGAAGACGAGCTAGCTACTATTTAGCTTGAAAATTCAGATCCGTGCATATATATTGGCACAATATCTATTTTGTTGTGAAAAGTTGTTCTATTTCTTTCCTAATTCATGCAATCTAGTATAGAGGCGTGTAGTGTGTTTCCATGATGTGTTTTGGTAGGTTCTTTCGGTTTCACTCCTGAACTAAGCAGAAGAGTGATGATTATTTCCCGAAACGCCTCTTGCTTTATGAAAGACTGCTGGAAATGACTTGTTTGGTTAAACACAGACTGATAACATTCTGATTGAATTACAAAAGAAAAAAAAAGATAACATTCTGATTCTACGGTGTTTGTTGTTTGATTTGTTGACCTATTGATCCTTTGGACACTTTGTTAGCACAAGTCTTCTTGTTTGCTTGTTGGTTGAGTTCCTAACTTCTTGAATATAGGCTTTGCTAGTTAGATTATATTTTCCTGATTGGTCGTTATATCGGATTATCCAGGTGGACCAGGAAGATGCTCCAACTACACAGGCTTCAGGGTTGGAAGAATTTGAGGTTAAATTTTATTTTTTGCTTTGGTACCTGAAAACTTCCTGGCATGTTAAAGGAAATATTTGCAGTAATTAGTTTAGAATGGTCGACTGGTTTTTCGGCTACATGTATATATATGTTATTCACCATGCAGCATGACTTTGGGAGGAAGAAGGCTGATCACTTCATTGGGCGAAGATCACATGTAAGCAGTCATTCTGCTCCTATATATGCTGAGAAACTTGATCTTCTAGAAAAGCAAAAACAAAAGCAGACGCCCACACCGAAGATCCTGGCCTATGCACTCCCAACTCCGTCTGATGCAAAGAGTTCAACATCAAAAACAGCTGGAACTGCCCTCCACTCATCTGGTGCTAGTATAGCTGGAAACAACAGCAAGATGTGGCATTCATCACCTCTTGACATGGATGAACCCAGGAAACTCATGGATGAAAGCTTCGGTGCACGACATGTTTCCAAAGCACAAGCAGTAGTCAAAGACAGAGATAACAGATATCCCTCTGTTCCCCTCCCCTCACCACTACTTGGAGGAGTATCTTCTTTCCAAGTTGATAGCCAAAATGGATTTGATTTCTCAAAAGTTGAAAGGCAAGCCTTTTCTGGTCCATTATTGAGTAAGCCGTCATCTGCCAAACCCATATCGACCAGTAGTGGCCCAGTTGCCCTGACGGAAGTACCCCAGTCATATTCTGGAATGCTTTCAAGGTTAGCGGTTCCTCTGTCATCTTCTACCCCTGGTGCATCTCAAAGTGTGTCTCCTCCTCTGGCATCTTCACCAAGAATCAGTGAGCTTCATGAGCTCCCTCGTCCTCCCGCCTCTTTAGACTGCAAGCTAGCTGGTTTGGGTGTAATTGGCCACTCTGCCCCTTTCTTCAGTAGAAGCCAGGGGCAGTCTGCCACTAATAAATTTTCATTGCTGGTGTCAGCTGCGGGATCTTTGCATCCTCTTCCTCCTGTGAGCCTTGCTCGAAGTTTCTCAATACCCTCTAGCAATAGTGGAGCAGCTGTGGTGCCTGTGGCCAAGTTAAAGGATTCTCCTCTAGGAGATAAGGTTGAAGGATCACCTTCTCCTCCCCTGACACCAATATCCTTATCAAGCATCGCGTCAACAACTGTTTCTGCCCAACTTCCCTCGGCTATTAGTAATTTCAAAGGTAATGAAAAGGTTGTTGACTTCATCTTCATGCTTGATGAATTTGAGCTATCATTCACCTTTCTCATGCATTGCATGTAATTCATCCTTGTTGTCCTTCATGTTGACGTACTTTCTAGTTTTTTTCCTTTCTCCAGTTTCATCTCTTTGGCTGTTCTGGTCGGATTGGGGAATAGGAATGATGTTTAATGTTTCTTTGGACAGAGGCCACATGTTCACAGTTTCTTTGAGCATTGTTTGTCCTACAGACCGTCTCAAATTATGTTTGGTTGGGGTGGGGTGGTGGTTGTTCAAATAGCTGCAGTGGTAATAATGACACGTGGGTGACGGTACATCTTGTATGCTAAGAAATGGCCTCTCTGTTGAAATTATGTTTGGATTGTGCTTAATTATAGTGACGGAGGACTGCTGTTATTCTTGCTGATAAGAGCTGTAAATTTGACTTGCAGTGGTGGGCAGGTAATATCTGACGTCGGATGTCAAGAATGCAACTGATCGGACGTGGGCCCGCCTGGCAGACACTTCTTCGAGTTTGGAATAGGGGTGTGAGTAAATTTAATGGATAGAGTATTGATGCCCGGTTTTGGTTTGACAAGAATAGGTCACCCATCAACTCTGAATTTTGAGGTGTCTGGCTGTCTCTGAGAGGGATAATGTGAGTAATTTAAGTTGCTGGAATGTCGGTTATCACTTGGGAGTATCCTTTTCATGCAATGATATTACTACTCCCTAAAGGCCCTTTCATTCCACAAACTGAGGAAAGAGAAAAAGATGAAGTGTTTTAACAACTTTCCTCGAACCTTGGCTATGGTTTTGAGAAATTGGGTGGTGGTTTGGAGTTTTAAGCTATAGTAGTGGACCACCACTGCAGATTACGCGCAGGCTCTTATAAGCATATCCAATGCTATATCAATGCAATTCCAAGTAATGTTTTGTTTTATTTTGTGTGTGTGTGTGTGTGTTTTTTTTTTGTGATAAAGTAGGATATATATAGTGAATGCTGGCAAGTCTGCTAAAAAACTGAGCACTTGGGAAAAAAATTTCTATTTTCTGCCGTCTCAAATGTATTCATATACCTTTCAAAAGAAGAAAAAGTTGCATTCATACAATGCTGCATAATAAAGAAAAGATTGCGAGAAGCAAATGTTTAGCGTCTCAAATATATTTATATGATGCTGCGTGATAAAGAAAAGATAGCAAGAAGAACGTTTTAATTTTAAATAATTTGTAATAATTTTTGATGCGTAATAAATTAATAACAAGAATAGCCACAGATTAAGATGGTCTTAATGCTTTCTTCAAAAGGTATACATATCTGTGTATACATTACAAATTGTAGAGTGGTGAAAGACCATCATAGTCCGGATAAATGGAAGGTCTTTAATGGATGCCTTATATTTGAAAATGCACAAGTGTATTAGATTTAAATTTGCAAAGCTGTTGCATTGCCGACTACGTCGTTGTTTGGGCCAGAGGAGATTACAATTATTTTTGTCTTTTCATGAGAGGGATGAGGGAGGAAGGGCCATGAGAGAAGAATTAGTGTGTAACATAAAACCAAGGTAATTATTTGATACCAGAAAAGAATTACCGTGTGATTGTTTTATGAAATGTCATGTGGACTTACTATATTTGTTTCAACAAAAAATATGTCTTGTATTATGTAAAGTGATTATAACGATTATCGATCTCAACTCTTTATGTGACAGTTTATCAACAGTCGGAAGAAAAATTCTGGGGGTAGGCAGATGTTGACTGGCGTAGTAGAGGAAAAGGGAAAAATAATAAAGAAAGAGAAAAATGAAAGCTGGCAGGATGAGGATAGATAGAAGTATAGGGACACGTGGCGAGGAAGATGGGTTTATTAGATTATGGGCCGTTTAAAGGAAGCAGGCTGAAAGTATAAGCCCAAAAAACTCTCATGATTTCTCCTCGTTACTTGTATTTCTTTCTTCTTCTTACTTGTGCACATGAACTAATACTCCATTTTTCATTCTTCCTGTTTCCATTAGCAACAATAATAAATAATAATCTGATGAATGTCTTTTCCTTTTTAACTCCATGAATTGACCACAACCTGGGTTCTCATATCTTAGACGTGTATGCTGCTGGATTTTCCCTCTAATTCTGGTTTCCTTTGTTTCTGTTGTTTGAAATTTTGCTTCTCGAATTTTCCGCAGCTTTTTAATTTTTTCTCCCCCATGTTCTGATTGATCTTCATCTTGCTTGATTTCATTTAACGTTTTCTTCTACCTATTTACCTGCACTTTCAGCCGCTCAAAGCTTCGATGTTTGCGTTTCCTTTTCTTTTGCCCCTTTTTAAATTATTTTGTTGAAAATTTCCTTAATGATGACTTTTCCTTTATTGCCGGGATAACTTCCTGCAGGTATATGTTAGATGGAAGTTTATATATGCTCATGTTTTCTGGAACATGTGAATTTTTTATGGACTCCAATTTGGTACTATGCTAATTATAGTCATTTTTCATCTTCTTTACTATCTGGGATTCTTTTCCATCTCAACCTTATGCATTTTTGTGATGCAATCCTCTCTTAGATTGCCTAAATTCCTTTCCTTTTTTTGTAATAGGTTTCGTAAACATTTTTCTCCATTTAGAGTCCTACTCAAATGCAATGTTGTCGAGATACTGCTTTTCTAACTTGCTAAACTGGTTGCTTTTACGTTTTTAGGTTGACACACACTTATTCTGAAAGCAACCGCAGGCAAGGAGATCAACGTCTTGTTGTTAATAGCAGCTACCCAATCCTTCCTCACTCAATTCTGTGCGGTGAAGTTCTGCTTGTAGTATATAGGTAACCTTTTCATTGCATCAAGTTTCTATCCGAGCTAATTATTGTCTCTGATCTTAGTAGGTGATGTAATTGCCAACAGTTTTTTCAAGATCGGTAGTACTGGTACTTCCTTGCTATCAGTATATCAACAATTCTAACCTACTGCCATTGTCCTTTGTAATGAACTCAGCTTAGAGACACTGCTCTTGAGGATTGGTATGAGCCAGAATATTGATTTGAAGTCTGAGTAATGGGTTTGCTTCAAGCTTCCACCAATGCAACTTCTGACCCTGGTACTGAAAGCTTAAGTCTGCTTCCCTCTTGTCCACTTCAAATATCTGAATTTTAAACATGTCATCTGGATGAAATGCAATGCAGGAAGTATGAGCCAAACATTTGGAGGAGACTCAATATGTTCATCTATTGGAGATTTCCATCGGAAGACCTCATTGGAGGTCTAAAAGATTTCCGATTACTAATATATTTAAGACTTCATTTATGATTTTCTGGGACAAAATGTGTACCAATAATGAACCTCATTAGTAGTGTTCAATGCCTTGCAGGATATTCTGCCTCCTTCATCAAGAATCGTTGGTTTTGAATCTTGTACCAGGGGAGCACCCTCTGACGGAATAAGCAGCTCTTCAACTGGTAATGTTTGTTCTAAGATATCGCAGGCTAACTTGGATGCAGCTGCTCCCAATACCTCTTTTGTCAGAAAGCGAATGTTGTCACCACTTAACAGGATGCTTTTTCCTGGAGATTTTGATGATGATTGTACAGACACTGACACTAACTACCCTGCCAGTTTTGTTGGAGGTGGTCGTCATTGTACTTTTTCTTTGCAAGATAATAAGAAGGCTAATATTGGAACCAAAAACCACACTAAGTCTCACATTCAGACAAAACTCAACTTCATTGAACAGAATCACATGCTCTTCAAATCAAGTGGAGTGGCTCCGATGAGTTTTACTGATGGACCTTTGCTGGAGGGAAATGATACATTCTTGCCGGATTGTGGGCCAACTACTGGATTATATATTTCGCAAGGATCTACTGAAGCTAATTCAGTGTTTTTGCCCATACCAACGTCAAAGACTGGAAACTTGTTTCCAATTTCTCTGTCTCCTCTTGGTCCAAAAAATCCTGCGAAATTAAAGTGTGCAGGTCAGCAAATAAATATTAGGATTGCAAGAGGTATGATTGAAAATGGTGACGATTCGTTTATTGAGAAGGAACCTGGATTTTTGGCTTCTTCTAGAGAAGAGGGTCTTGCCATTCCATGCACGAAACTCAAAGATTGTGGCCTTTATGCAAAGGATCTGCAATCAACATTGCCAGAAGATAACTCCGGAAGGAGTTGGCCATTCTATCAAGATTTGGGGACTGCAAACTACTGTTTGAAGTCTTGCAGAAGCTTTAAAGGACTTCCTGTTAGAAGGTCTTTAGTTGGTTCTTTTGAGGAATCTTTATTATCTGGTCGACTTGCAACTGCAAAACTTAGCCAGGTAAATATGTTGAGAAAATATACCTTGGGTATATGTATTATTTACTAGGGTATGCTGGTGTAAAGCTGCCTATTTGTGCTCTCTGTGAAATTTTTAACTTACATAAAAAAGGGTATGCTGGTTATTTCTTTCATGTAACACTTATGTGTGTAGAAAATTTGAGGAAGATTGTGCTATTGTTTAAATTGGACAGAGAATAGATGGATTCCTAGCTGTTCTTAGCATCTCTGGAGGTAATTTTTCCCCCAAAGCACAGAAATTGCCATTTGGAGTAACCAGTGTCGATGGAGATAGTTGCTTATTATACTACGCATCAATTAGTCTTGCTGGAACTGCATCATCTAACAAGTCCAAAGGCAAATATTTGAAAAGAAGTCTTACTGGTGATGACTGTCATAGCGGCAACAGTCGTCTGCGTATCCCAGTGAAAGGTCGTGTGCAATTGGTAATTTTCATCTTCCAAGTTAAATAGTATTCGTTCAACAAGTTATTCCCAGCGTTGTTATTATATACTTAAAGTAGGTAAGTGTAAAATCACTGGACCAAAATTAGTTATCAGACCTTTCTAATCATCACATTTTCACTGGTAATCCCATGTATTGTCATGTCCATTACTTGTAGCAAAGCTATCAGACCTTTTAAATCATCAGATATACACTGGTAAGGACATGTATCGTCATGTCCATTTCTATGTAAATTCGTAAGGTGCTTAATTTGATGTAGAGTGCTTGATCAGTTCTATAGCTTTACCAGTACTTATAGCTAGGATTATTCTTCTGACACATGGGGAGGGGCAGTTCAAAAGTAATACTCGGTCTGGTTATTATTCCTTTTGTCTGCTTGTACATGCTTACTTCCTGTTTAAATATTAAGGGCATAGTTCTTCTGACAGTTTAGCTACCTGTTTTTTAATAGGTATTGAGCAATCCTGAAAATACCCCTATTCATACTTTCTTTTGCAACTACGACTTAAATGAGATGCCTGCTGGTACAAAGGTGAGATCTTTACACTCTTTGTTATTTCATTTTCCACCAGCCACCCATTTTCACCTTCTCCACTTCTGTTTGGTGCCTAGAACATTTGAAAACTTGTTTTACCTGTTTCATTTTGTAAATATATGCCTCGCAACACAGCTAGAAAAAGCGGTCGCTTCAAGTGCTTTTGAAGCGAAACACTCATGAAGCCCTCTGTAATTGCTTTTTCAAGGTAAATGAGGCAATTTGGATAACATCATGTCATGCGGTTAAAATGACCAATTAATCCTAATGAAGCAGCGGTTATCAATAATTTCTTTGCCAGGAGAAAGAAGAAACACTTACCTGCTAGTAGTTGATGACTTTAGGTCCCTTAGGATGATGAATTTTTCTTATTTTCTCTGGATAAAACAGCTAATTTCATGGTAGCTAAAGAAGTGACAAGGAAGCAACCATTTATGAACCCTTGCTAAGGTCTTAGTCACGGGTCTAGATACCTTGGATGAGTCATCAGACAATTCTTGCCGAGCTTGCCACGACCTATGGTGCCTTCTGGGGTGAAACTGCCTCGCAGGTCTGAACCCCCCTCTCACTCTCTTGCTCTCAAAGAATTTTAGATCAAATCAAGCCATATCTTTTTTTTTAATTTAAATTCATCGTAGTCTGTTAAATAGGCATCAGGATTAGAATCATTATTTTCAAAGATAGAAATTCAAAATTCAGCTAGCTAAAAGATAACTTTTAACCAGCGAGAGGATACCTCCTGTAAACTAGGAACGAATACAATCAATTAAATAACAGCCAAATAAAAAGGCAATCGTTAATTGCTAAAGATAGAATAGCAATAAGGATGATCACCCTTGTGCTTCACTTGACGTTTCACCTGATACATCTTCCCACAAAGGCATCCATACCACTGATCTTTGTTCACCATTTTATTTTGTTGAAGATGTTTTTCCCAAGGTTTATCTTGACATCTGAACAGAACCTCTTGGTAAGCTTGTGTTAAAGGTCATCTGGCTTGCGAGAATGGCATATCTTTTCCATCGCTTTGGTGTAAAACGACTATTCGGAGTTCCATCGGTGCTAGTACCTTTAAGTTCGTGTCTTCTTGTTTCTTACTCCTGGCTTATCACTATAGTTCTATCGTCCCATTGTCTCTTTTCTTTATAATAACACCCAAATTTTGTGGATTCAGACTTTCTTACGGCAGAAGATAACTTTGGCGTCTTGTGGAACAAATATTATGTGCCACAGAGAAGGGCACCAAAACATCGACTTGAAATCTGAGGGTAAGGTAGCAGAAAAAACTCATGTAGACATGAAACAAAGTAGCTATGAGCTTCCATGCCGTGTTTATGATCTAAAATGCAATGAGTTGGACGGAAGATGCCTTGAAATGGGTAAAAGGTCTCATACTTGTCCCAAGAAAATAAACGCAAGTACAACTGGTGCTGGCGCTCTCCGTTACGCCCTTCATTTGCATATCGTGTGTCCTCCTTGTAAAAAGCACCCAAAATCAGTTGCGACAAGTGAGGTTGATATTCTTTCTTCCCCTCAAGTACACCGACCGGATAATATTAGGGAAAGAAGGTTTTATCTATACAATGATTTGAAAGTGGTGTTCCCCCAACGCCATTTGGATGCAGACGAAGGAAAGGTATGTGCTTGTGATATTTTGTTAACATTTCTATTGATAATAGCATAGCTGTAAACGAATAGCACTTATTGATGGCTGCATGAATTTGTGATTCTAGTACGATGTGTAGACCTATAGCTGGCAGTCCCACTAGGATTACTTCAGTAGACTTAGTCTGTAAGGTGTGAGTCCTCAGTCTTGACTTTTTCCAGAATGTTACAGTTTAACATTATAAATACGTCTGGAAATGAATGAACCAAGTGTAGCATATTATCTGGGGGATGATCTTTTGTTTTAACCAACGTTTCTGCCTTTGTTTTGGCAGTTGAACGTGGAATACCACTTCCCAGAAGATCCAAAATACTTCGATATAAGCAGCTGATGCAAAGTTCCCCAACAACTGAACCATTGTATGTACATGTAGTTCCTCCCTTGTAAAGATCTAAAAATTTGTAAGAACTGGATTCCTCCCACCTCCCATGCCTAGGCACTCGAAATAAATAACCAGCATTGTGCTCTTTATGTTGTCTGATTCTCTTGTTGGCAAAGGACAAGCATTAATTGCATTACCTGAATACGGATGTCACACCCCACGCTGCGATGAGTTCTATCTAGGTTGTTTTGTTATCCTCGTATTTTCACAGGTAAAAATATTGTTCAGATCAAAACATATACTATAACCACACGGCAAATTTACATTTTACCAATAAATGTTTCTCCAAAACAACTTAACAAATCAAAATCTAGTCAACACTTCTATAATCCATAAAAACAAACATAACAACAGCCTTAAGTTGTTCACAATTTTTTAATAACCAAATAAAAGGTAGTAGTTGACTCTCATCCTTGAGACGCTTTTGTCGTACTCGGTAAAGAAATGCAAGACTTTTTCGTATGACGTCAATTTTAACTAAATAACTAAAATTCAATGAAAATAACTAAAGCTACTCAATATGATGCTCAAGAATAATACTCGGCCAAAAAAAAAAAATCTCCTCAATGGATAACAATATTCCAGGTCTAATGTCTTAGGAACTATATTGAACTCGATCAAAAATCGTTAAATAACTAATAATAGAGCACCCTCATGTGAACTGTCTTCAATCCTTCTTCACCACTCCCACTTATCATCATGCTCAATGTAAATATATTCCTAGTCTTTTATATCTGTAAAAATGGTAAGTGGTTGTCATACCCCATGAATTTTTAAGTTCGACATTAAATAATTTAAAAGTCACCTAAATTTATAATGTAAGGTGAACGTATGAGTTTAAGAGGCTTGGTTAAATAAATCGTAGGGGAGAAAATAATCAAAAAGATGAAATTAGGAAAATTAGGCCCACATAATACCAAAACTATCCCCCTTAATTAATTAGAAGGAGGGAGTTACACAATTAGCATAACTCCCTCCCATTGACCGTCGGTTATAAGGAAAAAGGGGAGGGGGAAGTCAACCAAAAAAGAAAAGAGGGAAGAAGGAAGAAGGAAGAGAAAGAGGATCGCGATCAACCCTAGGTCCAATCCATTCAACGTTCAATCCAATCATCGTAAGAATCCCTAGATTCAAAGGCAAGTAACTTTTCTATACGTTTTACGCAATTTTGATCCTTAGGCCCTATTTTCTACAAAGAGAAAATTGAATCACACATTGGTATCTTCCTTCTTGTCATGTTAATTATGTGTTTTATGTGTTGTATTATGTATTGTTACTATAAAGATTCCATCTTTGGGCCAAATCTTGAATTATTATGTGTAGAATTTGATGTGTGAAAATCATGCCCTAGAGTTGCTACTTTTCCTTGTGAAGAATGCTTGGTTTATAGATTTGTACAGTTGTGTTGTTATGATTGATGGGAGGTGACTGATGGTTGGGAGATGTGGTGAGCGGGATGTGATTTGAGGGTTGATTTGGGGTGTGAAGTGGGGATTATGAGGTGTGTGTGAGTGAGTGATCGGAGAATGAGTGGAGATCAAATCGTAGTTTGGGTTTAGGTTGGAAAGCAATGGGATGAGTGGTGACATAGGTTGAAATCACGTTTTAGGATTGAATCTAGGTGTTCTAAAGGTTTGGGATGATGGTGGAGGAAAGTTGGGTCGATTTTAGAGTGAAATCTGGAGAAAAGTTGCAGAGGCAGGGACTTGGATCGATCCCAGAGGGACTTCGATCGATCCAAGTGGCCCTGGGAGATGTTCAAAACGTTTCTACAGGACTTCAGTCGATTGACTGAGGGACATCGATTGATCGATATCCAGGAGACTGAACATCGATCGATCAGATGAACCAAATCGATCGATCGAGGTCCTGGGGAATTAGGGTTAAAACTTTCTGGAGGACATCGACCCCTTAGAAATAAGACATCGGTCGATCGAAGTCCGGAGGGTGAAAAGTCAAAATGTTTCTGGAGGACATCGGTCTCTCAGCATTAAGACATCGATCGATCGAAGTCCTTGAGACAAGACATCGATCGATCAGTGAGACCACATCGATCGATCGATGTGGTCAGTTTTGTAAGTTTTGATCCTTTATTCATACAGAAGTTAGGAATGAACGTTAAGCGGTTTAAGGATTCTCCCGAGTGATATTGGGCAATTAGTGAGCGTTGTGAAAGTTGTTTCTAAGGTTGAGGGCATTGTTCTCGAGGTGTAGATTTGTGTTCGCGTTTAGAAGTATGTGACTATGAGACATGAACATATGCATCACGACATGAGCATTTGACATTCGACATACGTTTGTTTTGTGAAAAGGTTACAAGTGTTACAAGAGAATCTAAAGTTTGCGAAAGACAAGCTATAGCTGCTTTTGATCACATGGTATAAAAGTCACGTCTGCATTAGCAGGGTATAAAAGCGTGACCTGTGGATCAATTGCAGGGTATAAAGTTATGTTATGGGGCCGTGAACATATCAGCACGGGGTATAAAGTATACGTTATGGGGCTGTGGACCTATCATCACAGAGTATAAAGTTATGTTTGCTGTAGACTGATCACCCACAGGGTATAAAGTACTGCTACGTGAAGAATAAGACAATAAGTGTTTTAAAAGTTTGTGAAAAGATGTGCATGACATGAATTACGAAAAGTCACATGTTTATGTTTGTTGGTCAATGTATGATTTTGAAGAGAGTACATGCATCACGTTGCACGAAGCATAAGTGTGAGTTGCAAGGGATGTTTTAGTCTGTATATGTTGATGTAATTGTGTTTAATCTAGTACGTGCTGTCTTCCCTTTGATGTTAAATACATGACTTGCGTTATCTTGATGTATGATTATAAAGATGTATTTGTTAACCCAATCACCTTATTTTGGGCATTGTTTATATAAGAACTTTGGTGACTCGTCATGTGTGGTTCCTTAAGATGTATAGACGAGTTACTTGCTAGCGTTGTTTCGCTAATAACAATTATTTCATCCTTTTCAGGTGAAACTGAGTACGAGATGATATTCGTAGAGGACGACGACGAGTGGGCTTATTGGGATGATAGATGTTGAATGAGGAATTAGAATGCTTTTGATTAGTAGCTATTAGTTGACTCACTTGTGGATGGCTGAAACTAGTCATGTAGTCAGACATATTTTTATTCTGCTGTATTTTAAATTAGAGTATTATTGTGATTGAGGTTTTAAATTGTCACGACGTTTCTGCTGATTCATACCACGTCATAGGTGATGTATGTTAGATTCGCTTGACGTTTCGTAGTTCTCGTAGTAGGCTACGGCGGGTGCACCGGTACCGATGACGACATCGGGCCGGGCCCCTACAGGTGGTATCAGAGCCCTAGTCTTCAGATCTATCTCGGAAACTTAAGTAATGATCTTTTAGCCAACTAAGGTGCGAACTCCCTTTAAGTTTGGTCATTAGGTCTAAGTGCTGGTCTGCTAGAAACTAAGTGTGATCAGGGTTGGGGTGTGTGCGAGCGCGTTAATCTACATAGTAATGTTCTGTTTCCACATCTCACCCAATCTCATGTATGCAACCTTTAGCAACATTTGATGTTTATTAATGTCTAACGAAACGTTGATCTTTCAGCAAGAATGCCTCCAAGGAGAAATAATATTGGAAACTCAGGAAATGGACGTGATGACCAGCCCCCACAAGTGGTATTACCTCAGGTACTCACCGATGTCCTGACTGTGATTGCTCAGGGTTATGCACAACAAAAACAACCTCCGCCACCTCCGCCGCCCCAGTATAACATCCGATTCTTCTATGGAGAGATGAGGAAGGTAAGAGTCCCGAAGTTTGGGGGATGCACGGACCCTGAGGAGGCGCAACACTGGGTTGCTGAAGTGGAGAAGTGTTTCCGGCTGGTGCAAGTGCCGGAAGAAATCAAGGTTGATATTGCCACGCCCCTTCTTAGTGGCAAAGCAGGAGAGTGGTGGGCAGGCACGGTTTTGAAAATGACCCCACCAATCGCTTGGGCACATTTTTGTGATGCCTTCTTGAAATACTATGTGCAGGAAACAGCGATTCTGAATAAGATCTGGGCATTTGACCGACTTGAACAAGGTCAGATGACAGTTTTAGAATACACGGACCGTTTCCATGCCTTAGGAAAGTTCGCTCATGCGATCATGTCTGATAACCGCCTCAAGATGGCCAAGTTTGAAAGAGGTCTGGATTCGAGGATACAATCGGCGATCGTAAACGCCGGAATGAAAACCTTTGAGGATATGTTAGATGCATGTTTTCGGGTGGAGAGCGATTTTCGAAGGTTAGCAGCAAGGGTGGCTGGCACTGGGTCTTCTGACAAAGGGAAGAGACTTAGGGAGGGGGTAAGAGTGGGTGGCAGACCCGGACGTTGGGTCAAGATCCCAAAGAGAGAGTCAGTGGAAAACTTTCAGAGACCCCCACCGCAAAACCCAATCGTACAGCAGGCCGTAGGAGTATGCCCGCATTGCAACAAAAGTCATGCGGGTGAATGTAGAAAGTTGGCAGGGGCATGTTATCGTTGTGGACAAGTGGGTCACATGATCAGGGATTGCCCCGAAATGAAGAAGAACACTCGAGGGGAAGCGGCCCAACAGCCCAGAGCAAAACCAAGAGCAAACGCTCGAGTCCGTCTCATGACTGACACTGATGCTTTTATACCCGGTAGAAGTAACAGAAATAATAAGCAATATGATAATAACAAAAAAACTCTTCAAAAACCCCCCACCCATTAATGACCCCCTTATCCAAATAGTCAAGGGGGGATGCAACTATTTTCCTCCCACTCTTAAATATATTAGGCCAAAAGGCCAAATGGACAAGCATAAAAAAAAGAAAAGAAGGTGCTGTGAGTGTGAGTGGAAAAAAAAAGAAAAAGAAAAGAGTGCTAAGGCTAGAAAGGAAAGGAAGAAGGTGGGAAGGAAGTCTATACCACCCATACACCGCCACATCAACACCACTTATTTTAGTCTACAACTAAGAGGTAGGTGGTTCTCTCCTTTTGAATTTATTTCATATATGAATTATTTATTATGTGTTTAATTATTGTTTATTTTGGCATGTTATAATTCAAGTTGATATGTTATATGTTCTAGTTGTTTTTCTTTGTTGCATAAAGATGTTATGTAAATGTTATTGTTGTTTTCGGATGTTCGGATGTAAAGAAGAAAAAGGGGTTGATTAGAGATATGTTTATATTGTAGTTGAAAGAAGAATTGAAATTATATATGTGGTTTGGGAAAATTGAAAGTAAAATGGGCTTAAAAGTTGAAGAAGGAAAAAATAGGGAAAGAAAAGGCTGATTTCCGGTGTGGGCTGGGGGAGTTTTAGCCCAAGCAGAAGGAAATGGAAAAAAAATAACAAAAGGGGAATTTTGGGCCATTCTAGTTGTTGGCAAGAAGAGGGCCGAAAAGAAAAGGAAAAGGAAAGGGGCTGAGGCGGGCTGGGCAGGGGCGCAGGGAGGGGCTGGCGGGTTGGGCGGGGAGCAGGGGCGGGCTGAGCTGCTGGGGGCTGGGGTTTGGGGATTTAATTTGGTTTGGGTTTTAAGAAAAAAAATATAGAGTAGATAAACTAATGATAGTCCATTTTATTATATTCTGAAATCCAAAAGAAAATAAAGTAAAATTAGTTCTCTTCACCGGGTATTAGTAATACATACATAAATATTAACAATATATATTTGGGGGTAAATTGAAAAGATAGGTAAATAAATAAATTTAAAAAGAGAAGTTAATAAATAAGAAAGAGTATTTATAGAGGAAATTGTGATGAAACGTAAAAGAAGAAAATGAAATAAAACGAGGAAGAGGTAAAGAGGAAAAACCGTAAGATGTGTGATGCGACATATGCATTTGCATTCATGGCACGAGCATTTCATTGGCCTATGAGCCGTGTTGCCCTACGAGGCGTGTTGCCCTACGAGGCGTGTGGCCCTACGAGGCGTGTTGCCCTATGAGGCGTGTGGCCCTACGAGGCATGTTGCCCTATGAGGCGTGTGACCCTATGAGGCGTGTGGCCCGACGGGGCGTGTGGCCTGACGAGGCGTGTGGTAGGATCACCTCGAGGTTCATGCATTGCACGGTAGAGAGACAGGCATTTGTATGTGGAGATGTCGTTGCGTGTGACACAAGCATGCATCATGACATCGCATAATTGTTGTGTTGTGCTTTTATTTGTTTACTCAGTTATTCATGTCTATACATGTGCTACGTGCTATTTGTTGCCATATATAAAATTGTTCGGAAGGAGGTGGGAACCTACTGGGTGATATTTCTATATCACTCACCCTTTTATTTTTTTTCTCCAGGTGAGCAGGAGTACGACTACATATACATAGAAGACGGAGCTGAGTTTGGGCAATGGGATAGTTAGAGCAAGAAGATATTTTCTATGGCAGTTTATCTTTTTATGATGAAATGTAATAATGAACTTGGACATGATACTTATCTGATGTTTGATTTGAAATATTGATGCGACATATGCATTTGCATTCATGGCACGAGCATTTCATTGGCCTATGAGCCGTGTTGCCCTACGAGGCGTGTTGCCCTACGAGGCGTGTGGCCCTACGAGGCGTGTTGCCCTATGAGGCGTGTGGCCCTACGAGGCATGTTGCCCTATGAGGCGTGTGGCCCTATGAGGCGTGTGGCCCGACGGGGCGTGTGGCCTGACGAGGCGTGTGGTAGGATCACCTCGAGGTTCATGCATTGCACGGTAGAGAGACAGGCATTTGTATGTGGAGATGTCGTTGCGTGTGACACAAGCATGCATCATGACATCGCATAATTGTTGTGTTGTGCTTTTATTTGTTTACTCAGTTATTCATGTCTATACATGTGCTACGTGCTATTTGTTGCCATATATAAAATTGTTCGGAAGGAGGTGGGAACCTACTGGGTGATATTTCTATATCACTCACCCTTTTATTTTTTTTCTCCAGGTGAGCAGGAGTACGACTACATATACATAGAAGACGGAGCTGAGTTTGGGCAATGGGATAGTTAGAGCAAGAAGATGTTTTCTATGGCAGTTTATCTTTTTATGATGAAATGTAATAATGAACTTGGACATGATACTTATCTGATGTTTGATTTGAAATATTGAAATAAAATGAATGTTTATTTTATTTAATTTGTTTCCGCGAGATTCTCTACGTCACTGCTGACGTGTAAGGGAATTGAACGACGCTTTGTAGTTCTCAATGCAGACTACGGCGGGTGCACCGTTTCCGATGTAGGGTTCGGGAGCGGTGCGCTACAGGTGGTATCAGAGCCGAGGCTCCAGATCCGCATTGGAAACGTAGGATTAACTAGATCACTTAGACGTAAGTGATAATTTTAGACTTAAGTCATGATCGGGATAAGGGGTGTGAGGACCGTTTGGTAAATCACTACTGTTTTACTTCTAGAGTATGTAAATTACCACAATACCCTTGTTATGAAACTGACTAAACTGTGAATTGCAGAGAGAAATGGATCCTAGTGGAAATATTGGATCGGGTCAGGCTCAGAATCAGAATAATAACATCGCTGAAGCTTTGGTCACTCTGACTAACATTGTTGCTCATCAGCAGCAACAACTAAATCAGCAGGTTCCTCCACCAGCACCACAGCCTGGGCTGAGGTTCTTTTATAAGGAGATGCAGAATGCTAGGGCTCCTACTTTTAGGGGTACATCCAAGCCGGAGGATGCTGAGATATGGCTGAAGGAGATGTCAGATCACCTTCGACTTTTGCAGGTGCCTGATGATCTCAGGGTGGAAGTTGTTGTACCTTTTTTGATTGGTGATGCTGAAGTATGGTGGCGTAGTGTTGAAATGCGGTTGACTGCACCAATTACTTGGGTGCAGTTTTGTGAAGAATTCAGAAGATATTATGTTCCTGATAGCGTGGTTCTACAGCGGATGGCAGAGTTTCAGGCTCTGACTCAGGGGAGTATGTCAGTGGCAGAATACATTGAGAAGTTTCATGCTCTGGGGCAGTACGTGCCACCCACTATGACTTATCAGAGACTGAAGATGTTAAAGTTCAGAACTGGTTTGCGATCTGAGATTCAGACTGGGCTTGTGAATGCAAGGGCCCGGACATTTGATGAGCTGCTCGAAGCATGCCGTGAGGTGGAAGGAGATTTCAGAAGAGTGAGTGCTGAGGATCGTGGCAAGAGGCCACGAGATGACTTTAGATCGGGGAAATCTGGACGCTGGGTGAAGGTTCCCCGACGACAGCCGACGGGGGTACAGTTTAGGCCACCGCAGCAGCAGCCGCAGAGAAACTTTGGTCTGCCTCAGGGGAATGTTGGACCACCAGTGCCATGTGTTTATTCTGGCCGGAACTATCCGGGTGAATGCTGGAGGAAGAAGAATGTGTGTTACAAGTGTGGTAAGACTGGACACTACGCCAGGGAGTGTTCCGAGTGGAAGGTGGTGCCACAGAAGCCGCAGGGTGGCCAGCCAAAGGGAATGCCGAAGACGAACGCCAGAGTACATGTTATGACTGATCCTGAGGTGGAAGTGACAAACGAAGTTGTGACAGGTACCATTTAAATAATTCAGTTATTTAATTATTATATATGTTCCATTATGTGATAAATATTTGCGTATTTAGTTAACTCATGAATTGCGATAGGATCAATATTGGTTAATGAAGTTCCGGCAAACGTACTTTTCGATAGTGGTGCGAGTCACTCGTTTGTCTCGAAGAGATTCGTGAAGTACTTGAACAAGTGTCCGGAATGGATAGAAATTCCGTATCAAGTGCAAGCTGCTGGTGATACAGTGATAATTTCACATCACCATTATAAGGGTTGTGAATTGAAAATTGAGGAACAGATGTTTACTGCTACGCTGATTCCGATTCAGCTAAGCGATTTCGATGTCATTCTGGGGATGGACTGGCTGGCGGAGCATCATGCGAACATAAATTGCCAGCAGAAGCAAGTCAGTATTAGAGGCCCCGATGCAAAAGAGATGGTGTTTCAAGGGAACTTTAAGTTGAGGAAGGTTGCGAAGAAAATCTATCTGACAGCAGTGCAGGCACATCGGATGCTGCAGAAAGGCACAGAAGGTTTTTTGGTATATGCAATGGACTCAAAGCAAGAGGTTCCAACAATTGATCAAATTCCGGTAGTGAACGAATTCAAAGCTGTGTTTCCGGATGAGTTACCGGGTTTACCGCCGAGTCGTGAAGTTGAGTTTGAGATAAATCTCATTCCAGGAGCTGAGCCGATATCAAAAACACCTTACCGTATGGCTCCTGCAGAGTTGAAAGAATTGAAAGATCAGTTGCAAGAGCTTCTTGATCGAAAGTTTATTCGTCCAAGTGTTTCATCGTGGGGAGCGCTGGTGTTATTTTTCAAGAAAAAAGACGGAAGTTTGAGACTGTGCATTGACTATCGTGAGATCAATAAGATCACGATAAATAATAAGTACCCGCTACCCCGCATTGATGATTTGTTTGATCAGCTGAAAGGCGCACGAGTATTTTCTAAGATTGATCTGCGGTCCGGATATCATCAGCTGAGAGTTAAGGCAGAAGATGTAGAGAAGACGGCGTTCCGTACCCGGTACGGTCACTATGAATTCTTGGTGATGCCGTTCGGTTTGACTAATGCTCCAGCTGCATTTATGGACCTGATGAATACTGTATTCAGGAAACAGCTGGACAAGTTTGTAGTTGTTTTCATTGACGACATTTTGGTGTACTCTCCGAGCGAGGAGAAACATGCTAAACACTTGAGAGAAGCACTGGAGACTTTGAGACAGAAGAAATTGTACGCTAAATTCAGCAAATGCGAATTCTGGCTGAAGAGCGTGACATTTTTGGGACATGTAGTATCGGAGGAAGGAATATCGGTGGATCCAAAGAAAATAGAGGCAATCACCGAATGGCCACGACCAACCAATGTGACTGAAGTCAGAAGCTTCTTGGGGTTGGATGGCTATTATCGAAAGTTCGTAGAAGGGTTTTCAAGAATAGCAGTTCCGCTAAGTCGATTAACACATAAAAAGACGAAATTTGAATAGACTGCTGAGTGCGAAAGAAGTTTTAATGAGTTGAAGAAGAGACTGACCACAACACCTGTATTGGTGCAGCCCTCTGGTTCAGATGGGTTCGTCATATACAGTGACGCGTCCAGGAATGGACTGGGTATGTATATGGTTTCAAGTTTGAATATTATATACATGTCAAGTTGTGGTCTAATTTTTTTTATTACAGGTTGTGTACTTATACAAGAAGGCAATGTTATCGCATATGTCTCTCGACAACTAAAGGCATATGAACGGAATTACCCAACTCATGATCTTGAGTTGGCAGCGGTGGTGTTTGCACTCAAAATTTGGAGACATTATCTTTACGGAGCAAAGTGCGAGGTTTTTACGGATCACAAAAGTCTAAAATATCTGTTCACACAAAAGGAGTTGAACATGAGGCAACGACGATGGTTGGAATTGTTGAAAGACTACGATTTGACCATCAGTTATCATCCGGGTAAAGCAAATGTAGTAGCTGATGCGTTGAGTCGTAAATCTAATCATGCAGGCCAGACACCACTAGAGAGAGAGAGATGGCTGAGTTCGATCTTAATATTGTTGATTCGACAGCAAGTGTCCTGGCTGCACTTACTATTACTCCTACACTGGTGGAGCAGATTAAGGAGGCGCAGAAAGAAGATGTTGATCTGAAAATGGTCCGTGATCGCATGTTGACTAGTCAGGTGGATGGATTTCAGGTACACGATGATGGTAGTTTGTGGTTTCAAGGAAGATTGTGTGTACCGAATAAAGAAGAACTGCGGAAGGACTTGTTGAAAGAAGCTCATAATTCCAAGTTATCTATCCATCCGGGAGCGACAAAGATGTACAACGATCTTAAGAAACATTACTGGTGGAGTGGGATGAAGCGTCACATTGCGGAATTTATCGAGAGATGTCTTGTTTGTCAACAGGTGAAGGCCGAACACCAAAGACCTGGAGGGTTAATGATGCCATTAGAGGTACCCGAGTGGAAATGAGAGCATATTACGATGGACTTTGTTGTCGGACTCCCGAGAACCCGTAATGGTAATGATGTGATTTGGGTAATCGTAGATCGGTTGACGAAGTCGGCTCATTTTCTACCTGTGCCGAATAATGTGACTCTAGAAAGACTTGTGACTCTGTACATCGACAACATTATCAGCTTGCATGGAGTGCCAGTAAGTATCGTATCGGACCGGGATTCGAGATTTACATCTAGATTCTGGTCGGCATGTCAGAGAAGATTGGGCACTGAGTTGCGTTTGAGTACGGTATTTCATCCGCAGACTGACGGGCAGTTTGAGCGGACGATTCAGACATTAGAAGATATGTTGCGAGCTTGTGCCCTAGATTTCAAAGGTAACTGGGACAGTATGGTAAAACTGATCGAATTCTCTTATAACAATAGCCATCACAGCGCTATTGGTATGGCACCGTTTGAGGCGTTATACGGTCGCAAGTGTCGGTCGCCGGTGTACTGGGATGAAGTCGGCGAACGAGCTATCGCTGGTCCTGAATTGGTTGAACAGACGAAAGAGAAGATCAAAATTATTCATGATCGGCTCAAAATATCTCAAGATCGGAACAAAAGTTGGGCCGATACTAAGAGACGACCGTTGGAGTTTGCAGTGGGAGAAAAAGTATATCTAAAGGTGTCGCCGATGAAAGGTGTAAGTCGGTTCGGGGTGAAAGGGAAATTGAGTCCTCGTTATATTGGTCCCTACGAGGTACTCGAAAGAGTTGGAACACTGGCTTACAAGTTGGCTTTACCACCGGCTTTGGCTCAAGTCCATAATGTGTTTCACGTATCGCAATTAAGAAGGTATGTTCTTGATCCGAGTCACATACTTGATGAGAGACCGTTGAAGGTTCGACCTGACATGACTTATGAAGAGGTTCCAGTGAAGATCGTAGACCGCAAAGATCAAGAGTTGAGACGAAGAATCATACCATATGTCAAAGTTCAATGGAGCAACCATACCGAAAGAGAAGCGACGTGGGAACTCGAAGAGCAAATTCGCGAGAAGTATCCGCACCTATTCGCTTAAGGTACGCAAGTTTTGAGGTCGAAACATATTGTAAGGGGGATAGACTGTTATACCCGGTAGAAGTAACAAAAATAATAAGTAATATGATAATAACAAAAAAAAAACTCTTCAAAAACCCCCACCCATTAATGACCCCCTTATCCAAATAGTCAAGGGGGGATGCAACTATTTTCCTCCCTCTCTTAAATATATTAGGCCAAATGGACAACCATAAAAAAAAAAGAAAAGAAGGTGACGTGAGTGTGAGTGGAAAAAAAAAGAAAAAGAAAAGAGTGCTAAGGCTAGAAAGGAAAGGAAGAAGGTGGGAAGGAAGTCTACACCATCCATACACCACCACATCAACACCACTTATTTTAGTCTACAATTAAGAGGTAGGTGGCTCTCTCCTTTTGAATTTATTTCATATATGAATTATTTGTTATGTGTTTAATTATTGTTTATTTTGGCATGTTATAATTCAAGTTGATATGTTATATGTTCTAGTTGTTTTTCTTTGTTGCATAAAGATGTTATGTAAATGTTATTGTTGTTTTCGGATGTTCGGATGTAAAGAAGAAAAAGGTGTTGATTAGAGATATGTTTATATTGTAGTTGGAAGAAGAATTGAAATTACATATGTGGTTTGGGAAAATTGAAAGTAAAATGGGCTTAAAAGTTGAAGAAGGAAAAAATAGGGAAAGAAAGGGTTGATTTTCGGTGTGGGCTGGGGGAGTTTTAGCCCAAGCAGAAGGAAATGGAAAAAAATAACAAAAGGGGAATTTTGGGTCATTCTAGTTGTTGGCAAGAAGAGGGCCGAAAAGAAAAGGAAAAGGAAAGGGGGCTGGGGCGGGCTGGGCAGGGGCGCAGGGAGGGGCTGGCGGGTTGGGCGGGGAGCAGGGGCGGGCTGGGCTGCTGGGGGCTGGGGTTTGGGGATTTAATTTGGTTTGGGTTTTAAGAAAAAAAGTATAGAGTAGATAAACTAATGATAGTCCATTTTATTATATTCTGAAATTCAAAAGAAAATAAAGTAAAATTAGTTCTCTTCACCGGGTATTAGTAATACATACATAAATATTAACAATATATATTTGGGGGTAAATTGAAAAGATAGGTAAATAAATACATTTAAAAAGAGAAGTTAATAAATAAGAAAGAGTATTTATAGAGGAAATTGTGATGAAACGTAAAAGAAGAAAACGAAATGAAACGAGGAAGAGGTAAAGAGGAAAAACCGTAAGATGTGTGATGCGACATATGCATTTGCATTCATGGCACGAGCATTTCATTGGCCTATGAGCCGTGTTGCCCTACGAGGCGTGTTGCCCTACGAGGCGTGTTGCCCTACGAGGCGTGTGGCCCTACAAGGCGTGTTGCCCTATGAGGCATGTGGCCCGACGGGGCGTGTGGCCTGACGAGGCGTGTGGTAGGATCACCTCGAGGTTCATGCATTGCACGGTAGAGAGACAGGCATTTGTATGTGGAGATGTCGTTGCGTGTGACACAAGCATGCATCATGACATCGCATAATTATTGTGTTGTGCTTTTATTTGTTTACTCAGTTATTCATGTCTATACATGTGCTACGTGCTATTTGTTGCCATATATGAAATTGTTCGGAAGGAGGTGGGAACCTACTGGGTGATATTTCTATATCACTCACCCCTTTATTTTTTTCCCCAGGTGAGCAGGAGTACGACTACATATACATAGAAGACGGAGCTGAGTTTGGGCAACGGGGTAGTTAGAGCAAGAAGATGTTTTCTATGGCAGTTTATCTTTTTATGATGAAATGTAATAATGAACTTGGACATGATACTTATCTGATGTTGGATTTGAAATATTGAAATAAAATGAATGTTTATTTTATTTAATTTGTTTCCGCGAGATTCTCTACGTCACTGCTGACGTGTAAGGGAATTGAACGATGCTTTGTAGTTCTCATTGCAGACTACGGCGGGTGCACCGTTTCCGATGTAGGGTTTGGGAGCGGGGCGCTACAGATGCCCATGTAGCCACTGATGTTGTAACAGGTGCGATTTAATTTAAGTTTAAACTATCGTTGAATTAAGTTCATATGTGTTTAACTTTCTATACAAAACTTGATGTGGTCTTAGATACTGTTTTAGTAGATAAGATGCCTGCAAACGTGCTTTTCGATAGTGGCGCAAGCCACTCCTTTGTGTCAAAAAGATTTGCTACGCACCTCATTAAGCTACCTGAGTGGTTAGTAATTCCATACCGTGTTCAAACGGCTGGAGATCAAGTTATGACTTCATACACAGTACCGGGATTGTGAACTAGAGTTTGAAGGACAAAGTTTCTCTGCTACATTAATCCCCATCCAGATGTATGACTTCGACGTTATCTTGGGGATGGACTGGTTGGCCAAGTACCATGCCAACATCAGTTGTCGATTGAAGCAAGTGACAATCAAGAACGCTAACATGGAAGAAGTAATGTTCCAAGGGGATGCGGAGCGAAAGAAAATTCCTAAGAAGGTGTTTATGTCCGTTGCTCAGGCATGCAGAGCCTTAAAGAAAGGTGCTGAAGGATTCCTAGTGTATGCAGTGGATGCTAGCCAGGAAGCACCCTCTATTGAGCAGATTCCAGTGGTCAACGAGTTTCCTGATGTGTTTCCGGAAGATTTGCCAAGAGTACCACCTCCGAGGGAAGTTGAGTTCGAGATAAACCTGATTCCCGCGGCCGAACCTATTTCTAAAGCCCCTTACAGGATGGCTCCGGCAGAGTTAAGAGAACTGAAGGAACAACTGCAAGAATTGTTGGACAAGAAGTTCATCCGCCCTAGTGTGTCACCTTGGGGAGCACCCGTTTTATTTGTAAAAAAGAAGGATGACAGTATGAGACTTTGTATCGATTACAGAGAGCTGAACAAAATTACCATTAAGAACAAATACCCACTGCCACGAATCGAGGACTTGTTTGATCAACTAAAGAGTGCTAAGATTTTCTCTAAAATTGATCTCCGGTCAGGATATCACCAACTAAGAGTAAAAGCCGAAGACATAGCAAAGACAGCTTTGCATACTAGATATGGGCACTACGAGTTCCTAGTGATGCCATTTGGACTAACGAATGCCCCCGCTGCTTTTATGGACCTTATGAACACTGTCTTCAGGGAACAGTTGGATAAATTTGTTGTGGTATTCATAGACGATATCCTTGTGTACTCTCCTGATGAACAAACTCATGCTGAGCATTTGAGAGTCGTTTTGAGCATACTGAGACATAAGCAGCTGTATGCCAAATTCAGTAAATGCGAGTTCTGGTTGAGGAGTGTGACTTTCCTGGGTCATGTAATCTCAGAAGAAGGGATTGCAGTGGATCCGAGGAAAGTAAAAGCTATCACCGAGTGGCCTAGATAACGTCACCGAGGTACGGAGTTTCTTGGGTCTAGCCGGCTATTACAGAAAATTCGTTGAGGGGTTTTCGACAATAGCAGTGCCTCTTAGTCGACTGACTCAAAAGAAGACCAAGTTTGAGTGGACAGCTGAGTGTGAGAAAAGCTTCACGGAACTCAAAAAGAGATTAACCACAGCTCCAGTACTGGCACAACCCTCCGGTACTGACGGGTTCATGATTTATAGTGACGCATCGAAGAATGGACTAGGTACGTAAATTATAACCTAAGTTATATTCATTCCACTCGTACTTAAGTTTAATCTAATAACCTGCTTGTAGGTTGTGTTCTAATGCAACACGAGAGAGTCATCGTGTATGCCTCTGGGCAGCTAAAGACGTATGAACAGAACTACCCGACTCACGACCTCGAGCTAGCTACAGTAGTGTTCGCTTTAAATATATGGCGACACTATCTATATGGAGAGAAGTGCTCGGTATTCAAGGATCGCAAGAGCCTAAAATATTTGTTCTCTCAGAAGGAGTTGAACATGAGACAAACGAGTTGGTTAGAGCTGTTGAAAGATTATGACTTAACCATTCACTGTCATCAGGTAAAGCTAATAAGGTGGCGGATGCGCTAAGCAGGAAATCCAATCATGCACGACAATCGCCATTAGAAAGAGAAATGGAATAATTTGGTTTGGAGTTGGTAGAATCCACAGTGAATGTTTTGGCGGCATTGACTATCACTCCAAGCCTCGTAGATAGGGTGAAAGAGGATCAAATGAAATCTCGGAAAAGCTCAAGAATAGCCAAGTCGAAGGATTTCAGATCAAAGAAGACGGGAGCCTATGGTTTAGAGGGAGATTGTGTGTGCCAGATGTTGATGAGTTACGGAAAGAAATCCTACAGGAGGCTCATAGCTCCAAATTATCCATACATCCTGGTAGCACCAAGATGTATAGAAATCTAAAACAATACTATTGGTGGTCCAAAATGAAGAGGCATATTGTGGAGTTCATTGAGAGATGTCTAGTTTGCCAACAGGTTAAAGCCGAACACCAGCGGCCTGGTGGGTTGTTGATGCCACTGGAGATACCGGAGTGAAAATGGGAACACATCACAATGGATTTCATAGCCGGTTTACCAAAGACGAGAAATGGATACGATATGATTTGGGTAGTAGTGGACCGGTTAACCAAGTCAGCCCATTTTATGCCTATCTCAAGCGAAGCACCTTTGGAGAAGTTGATAAACTTGTATATGGATAACATTGTTAGCTTACATGGTGTCCCAGTGAGCATAGTATCGGATTGAGACCCGCAGTTTACCTCCGAATTCTGGACAGCATTTCAAAGAGCTATAGGCACAGAATTGAGAATGAGCACATCATATCATCCCCAAACCGATGGACAGTCGGAACGGACTATCCAGACACTTGAAGACATGCTAAGGGCTTGTGTTCTAGACTTCAAAGGAAATTAGGACAGAATGGTGAAGTTGATGGAATTTTCGTACAATAACAATCATCACAGCGTAATTCATATGGTCCCTTTCGAGTCATTGTACGGAAGGAAGTGTAGATCCCCTATTTACTGGGATGAAGTCGGCGTAAGAACCATCATGGGGCCCGAACTCCTTGAGAAAACATTAGAGAAAGTAAGGGTTATTCAGGACAAACTCAAGACGGCTCAGGACCGTAATAAAAGTTGTGCGGACTCCAAACGACGACCCTTGGCATTCGAAGTAGGTGAAAAAGTATATCTGAGAGTGTCCCCTACAAAAGGCATTATGATGTTTGGGGTGAAAGGTAAGTTGAGTCCACGGTTCATTGGACCTTACGAGATATTGGAAAGAATAGGGGATTTGGCATATCGACTGGCACTACCCCCAGTGCTAGCACAAGTTCACAACGTCTTCCATGTTTCACAACTAAGGAAATATGTGACGGACCCGAGTCACATACTGGAAGCACAACCCTTGGAACTCAACGACGATGTGACCTATGAAGAAGTACTAGTGAGAATTATGGACCGTAAGGAGCAAGTGCTACGGAGACGGGTGGTTTCCTATGTCAAGGTCCAGTGGAGCAATCACACAGAACGAGAAGCTACGTGGGAACTTGAAAAGCAGATGCAGGAAAAGTATCCTCTACTCTTCAAATAAGGTAAGCAAGTTTTGAAGACGAAACTTTTTATAAGGGGGTGGAATGTCATACCCCGTGAATTTTTAAGTTCGACATTAAATAATTTAAAAGTCACCTAAATTTATAATGTAAGGTGAACGTATGAGTTTAATAGGCTTGGTTAAATAAATCGTAGGGGAGAAAATAATCAAAAAGATAAAATTAGGAAAATTAGGCCCACACAATACCAAAACTACCCCCCTTATTAATTAGAAGGGGAAAATTAGGCCCACACAATACCAATACCACTGTAGGCCGGGCCCCTACAGTGGTAGTGTGAGCAAAACAACATGCTCAATAAGTAGTCTGACTACCTTTTGTTGGATTATGTATGTCGGAAAACTAAGTTTGAAATAATAATAACTTTCATTAAATAATAAATAGAAAAATCAAACAACGCATCGAGTTTTTTATATTTGAATATTACATATAATATTTTTACTTTTTAGATCTTAATTGACTTATACTATTTACCAGAGTACGCTGTCTAAAAGAACCCATTTTAAATAGGCTAATGGATCCCATCATGAGAGGGCATGTGGTTAAACTCCCCCATGTTTTGAGCGCTCAAGCAACTCGTTTGCGAACATTGCCAGAACAACCTGAGTTCGAATCCTAGCTTGAACACTTCTTCTTTTTCTTTCCAAAACAACTAGTTAATAGATAATCATGTACTATATTAACGAAGTTCCTCGGTCCGGCCCCCATTCCATGCACTCCTCTGTCCACCAAGGTTCAATACCCTGGAGCAGCTAGTTTTTTCCTCCTCTTTTTCTCTTTCTTTCCAACACAACTAGTTAATAGATAATCCTTCACAATATTAACAAAGTTCTTCGGTCTGCCTCCATTCCATGCACTCCCCTGTTCACCAGGGTTCAATACACTAGAGCAGCCAATTTTTTTTCCTCCTCTTTTTCTTTTTTTCCAACACAACTAGTTAATAGATAATCATGCACTATATTAACAAAGTTTCTCTTGGTCCAGTGTTTCGTCCCCTACTCTATGTACTCTCTGTCAACCAAAATTCAATACCTGAGATGGCCAGTTTTTTCTTTTTCTTTTCTCCTCCACACGCGGCTTTTTTTCTTTTGTTTTCATTCTTTTTCCTTTTTCCTTATATCTCTTTTCCTTCCTTTCTCGCGGTTTCATCTTCTCCTTTTTTTGCATCTTCTTTCTCTTTCTCTTCTTCCTCTTCTCATGCTCTCTCGACCCATATTTTTTTCTTTTTAATGATTCTCCGATCCAAACCCCAAATTCTAAAAATTGAACAAGATTCCAAGATATCAACTTCTTAAAGATGGTATGAGCATACATGTTTACCTTGAATTTGACCAAATTACGAACAACCTTATTTTCTGTCGGCACACATCTTGCCGAACCAACACCTTTTCTTTTTTCTTTTTTTCTTCCTTGTTATGTGTGTTTGGTTTTGGAGTTTTGGGGATTGATCTCCTATTTATCAAGAATTTCTCATTAGGTTTTCAATTTTATTAAGACTACTTTTTCTATTATACTAATACGTGTTTATATATATCTCTTCTACTTGTAGCATTTATCTTTCTCCTTTCATAAGTATCACCTAACAAGTTTATGTCTCATAGTTATCTATTTTATTTGATTATATTTCTATTATTTTATCTCTTATTACCATTATTATTATTTATCTCTTTATAAAAGTACCCGATATTACATTGACTCTATTATCTTGGTTAAATATAATGTCTTATTTTTGTTGAGGAGGTGCTGTCATGAATGATCTCCACCCAAACTAACAAGTCTCAGACCCACCGACTACTACAAGAACAACATCATTACCTCATTGTCTTAGAGGCTTCTGCCTATGGCGAGGTATGGGAAAGTCGGATGTACGCAACCATACTATGTATCAGAAACACACAAGTAAACTAACTAATAATATTCATTATCTTTCGCCTCTTTATCAAAAGCTTATTTCAAGTTGTTAGGCTATATATTTCTTGGAGCATCCAATAGTGGGTTTGTTGAGACATATGTTTGAATAATTTGTCAAAGTCATGATTTTAAGTGTTGAATACTTAAAAATGTCACACATGGTGTTATAAATGATAAAAAGTTGAATAAGTAAAGAAAAATGATATCGATCTCTCAGGTAAGGATAAATCGATCGATCGATGTACATAGATCCTTCACATCGATCGATCAAAGTAAGGCAGGATAAATTCCAAACCTTACTGTGAGACATCGATCTTTAAACCTGAAACAAATCAATCGATCGATGTACATATCGATCCCTCACATCGATCGATTGATGTAAGGTAGATTCAAAATCATGACCTCACTGTGAGACATCGATCTTTCAAGCAGAGGCACTTCGATCGATCGATGTCCAGAGTTTTTAAGAAAATTTTTCTAAAATGTGATAAATGATTGTTTTCATTTGAATATGTTCCATATATGTTTATTGTGGTTTTATTACTTGTTTTTGATGAATATTACTATGTCTTATGACCAATATGACTTGGAAGTTTCTAAAACTTACCAAAAAGGACAAATGTGGTATTTTGAATTCTTGTAGGTACTTGACATAGAGAAAATCATACAAGGAATTATTTATATCTCATTCATCACTATGAAGGTGTTAATATATTTATTTCTGACCATCAGGGTTATTTTCGAAGTTTTCTATCGCCAAGGGTATTTTCTCATTTTACCCCCAAGGGCATTTTGGTCATTTTACTCATGTATAACACTTAAGTTGGATATTATCTTTATTATGAAGCTCATTTATGGTTTTCTTAAAGATTATATCATGGTGATATTTTCTATTCTTTATTTGGTGATATTATCGGCATCGGCGGGATCTATGACGGTTTTCAATATCACATTCTATTTTTCTTATTGAAGACTTTTATGATTATATTATTGGAGGCTCTCATTTACATTTTTCAGATAATTTGAGTGTGTTATTGGTACAAAATTCTCCACAAAATACAAGGAGAAAAATGTGGGAATTTTGAACTATATGTTGACAAAGCTTGTCAACTTTATCTACTTATTTTTCTTCATTAAATCCGATGTTGTACACATAGTATTGGGTCAAAAACGTGTATATACATGTGTCAAAGGTGCTTTATTCATTATAGGACTTCTATACAAGTGGACCAACCAAATACAAGCTAGTTGGCAAAACTTGCCAACCTGGAAACTTTAATTTGAAACCAACAGCTGGTTTGAGAGGTTGGAGCTGATTTTGGAGTCAACTTTTCAGCCATTACATGACCTATTATCATGCTAAGAAGTCGAGGGTTTATTGGAGGAATATGTCATCTTATCTTTGCCTATTATCTTCACAAATTCCACATCATTTTTGAAGACTAAAAATCAGCCAAACAAGAGGACATAGTGGACAAATCATGTTGCTTGAAGTTGCCAAGTTTACAAGGTGTGTAGGTGGCCAACCAATGAAATGAAGACACTTAAGCTTTAGTGATGAAGACTATGACATATTAGTATTCTTATCTTCAAGGCTCAATTCACACTATAAATATGAGGCAAGGTGAAGAAGAGAAAAACACAACACTTGAAAGCAAACTTGAAGATTGTCTTGCTATTCTCTCTTCTCTTATTTCTTGTTCATACTTTGTGTAGCTACGGTGTTCTTTTGAAAATTGTTGTAGAGCTACACTATACACATGTTGTTTCGTATTCTGTAAGATTGATTAGCCAATTTTATAAGGCTACATCAATAGGTGTTTGAGGTGTTGCAAACAAAGTTGCTTAGAGGTAATTATCCAAGTCTTGAACAGCGTTGATGTATAACACAAGGATCAAACTTGGTTCTTGTTGTATTGGTGTCGTTTCATAGTGAAATCCAAGGAAAGGTGTTCCTTGGGACTGGAGTAGGTCACATTGACTGAACCATGATAAATTCTTGGCGTTCTTGTCTAGCTTCTTCTTTTCTGCGTTTTGCCCGTTTTCCACTGCAGTTTTCATCCAATTTTATACGACTTGAAAAAATAACAAAAAAATTTCAAAATTCGAGAGTTTTGGTGGAGTTATACTTCAGACTGATAGCTTTTATGTGCAACAAGAATCACTAGAGTTGAGCAAAGGAAAGTTATTCTTTAGTCTTTGAAAGATAACTGCTCCATTCTGTCTGCAATCTGACCAGTTTCTAACAAATGTGCATTCTGATTTTATTCAACGCAGTTTCATTTTGGAGTATTTTGAAAACTTAAACTAGACATTCTAAAGAGTATTTTGATATAAAGATCAACCTTTTTGGCTGAGTAATTAAAGAGATATAGGTTTTCAAAGTTCAGCAACTTTCTGTCTAATACCGTCCAGATTGACAATCTGAATCTTTTTATTTGTTTGAATGGTCAAATATTTTATTTTATCTCATTTTGGGACAGAGTATAGTCAAGACCTTGAAATTGATTTTTGAAAATTTCATAATTTTTGGAGTTGTGCATTGTGACTTGTGAATTTTTCAAAAACGGGTACTCAATTTTAGTAGCTTTCAGATTCTGCTTTGAGGGAATTTTTTAAGAGTAGTAACGTAATTTCCGTTAACCACTATTCAACTCCCTCTAGTGGTGTTTTTTTTATGTGTTACGGTCCAACATGGTTTTCCTTGATTATGCCACTGCATGGGGGGCAGCGACCAAAGCAGCCTTAGACGGACCTATTTTAGCTGGAGATATGGTCGTTTGTTGCTGCTTGGCCTGGGCAAACTCCTTGAACTCGTCAAAATATCCCAACATCTACAACAACTTCTGAAGCGATTTCGCAGTTTGCAAGATGGAGGAGAATGTTGTGGTGGGCGTGCTCTCCGTGATCCTCATCGGAGCACTCGCAGAAGCTACAGCAGGTGCGGGTTCCTTCTCGCCAGGATTTTGTAGAGTGCTTTTGGATATATTTTTTCATTGTTTTTCAGAATGGTAAACATAAAAAGACATTTGAACTTTCGAGAAGGCTTTTTAAGTGGGTTTTCGTGGGAGAAACTTTGAAGAAAAACAAAAAACGCGTCCTCATAATTGGTGCCAAATGATGCGTCTCATATATGTTAGTGGGTTTAATCTGAAAGCACAATCATCAGAATTAGTCTTCTAGCCACTGCAAAAGAGAAAATGAGGTTATGACTGTTGAGTTGTCTTCTCCAAAAGTCCTACGAGGCTTAAGTTAGCAAGGATTAAGAAACAATTCAAATGTATGAGTAAAATTATAGTAGTGGCTAGAATCTTTTACTTGGAGAAAAACACCATAATAGTGTGAAAAGAAGGCTCGACTCTTTTATATGCGAGATATTGGACATGTTTGGTAGGATAGGTCTATATTTGGGTCTTGTTGAAAAGTTCAACAAGTATAACCCGATATAATGCCCTTGCGACACGTGTCATATATTTATTGATGATGAGATATTCATTTGTTACGAAGGAGACACACCTAAGAAATATCTATAATATAAGATGCATTTTGTGTCTAAAAACTAGTGTTCTTGAGTATGCCATATCTTGTCATGCGTCATAAAAAAAAAAGATGCTATCAGATAAAGCCGGAACCAATTTGGCGAAGTCCTCTATGGACTGTGTAACCCAAATGATTCCGTAGAAGTCATCATAAAGCAATAACTCTCTAAGTCTCACGTTGTATTATCTTTCGGTTGGCCAAAACATTCTTTGTTGCTTTATCAACCTTTGACTTAATTAATAATGATACGGAGGCACATCGGTTTGGTCTCCTGTTAATTAATGGGCATATCACAATTGCATTCCATGCATTTGATTGAAGAAGGAAACAAAAAGTTAGACAAACGCGGTCCTTTATATGCTGATGACTTTTAATTAGTTAGAATCCGTCACCAAAACTATATTAGATCATTCAGAGTCCATTAACAATCATCCTTCCTTTCTTTGACGTTGACAACACTTTGAAAGAGGGGGCGGGGGAGGATAACTTTCATGTTGCGAATGAAAACAAAATTCATTAAATGGGCATTTGATCCCGCAACCTCCAGCTGCAATTTGCCTTTACCTGGAGTTTAAAGCAGGACAAATAAAACAAACGAAGGCTATGGAAGCAAAAGCTGTC
This sequence comes from Eustoma russellianum, assembly GCA_036186865.1. Classification (NCBI taxonomy): domain Eukaryota; kingdom Viridiplantae; phylum Streptophyta; class Magnoliopsida; order Gentianales; family Gentianaceae; genus Eustoma; species Eustoma russellianum. The sequence continues at coordinate 41,260,405 of AP025045.1, forward strand.
GTGGCACCGTGAGCTTTTTCCTGAAATAGTACCACAAATTTTACAATGGTAAATGACCAAGTATGATTAGTTGGTCATTGACCAATGAAATAGGTAGAAAATTTATGGGCCCCTTGTTTTGGTCAATCACCCCCTTGCTTGCATGTAGATAAAACTTATTTGTCATCATTTTATTGGACCACTAGTTGATCAATTACCACAATAGTACATCCAAAATCCAAAATATGCTCGTTTATGTCCAAGGCGAACAACTTATGGCACATCCAAATGGTTACAGAAGCCTCAAGTGAGCATTGTCATTTAATCTCTATACTTGCCAACCCGTTCTCCATGAATGCTGTAGAACTGTCACGGAGGAATCCTCTATGCAAATCTTATGCGACATTGCAGCACTGCATCCAAGGATTCGCGTCTCAGAAGTCATTATTTCTGATCGCTGGCAAACTTCACAATGTCCCCGGCTCATCTCTATAAGTGCTTCCGAAGATCGTGTCTGTTCCTCTGGAATGTTCATCTCCTAAAACATTTGATCACGCCATTTGTTCTGTAGGCAACTATATAGACATTAAATGTTGCAAGTGCTACTGTTAAATTTTGAAGTTCACAGTTTCGTACAATTTACCATACACCAAGCCTACTGCCACAATACATATAATAAACTATGATGCCATGCATGTTACGACAACAAGACTCAATTGTAAATATCCATTTACATCTTATACTCTTTGCTGTTCTATCAGTATTAACTTAATTGTAAATATCCATTTACATCTTACAGGTCTTATTCCTTTTATACTAGGGACTACATTCCAAGTGTTGTTTTGTGTAAGTGATGTCATTTTAATTTTTACTGCATCCTTCCATGCAGGTATACTTATTGCTTCGTATATATCTTTTGGAATAATACTAGAGTCTAATTTACATGTGAAAGCTTTCAGTTGTAGGTTTAATCTATTATATGTAAGAAAGTTATAAAGTGGATGTTTTGTACACTCTCTTGTCCCCTATCTAAGTGCAATAGGTCTATTATCCTCTACAATTATATGTACATATGTTGTATGTAAATTTTCTTTTGTGTCTTCTGTGCTCTCCAATGGATTTATAATAGATTGTCTATTTCTTCTTGTATAAACTTGAGTGATTGGAGGCCTATTCTATTGAGGTTCATCTTCTGTGTTGTTATTAATTTTCGCTTATGGTGTATAGTGATCACAACTATCAGATTATGACTGAAAGGATGAGGTTGTTTTTTTACAATATCAATTATAGTCCAGACATCATTTTGTACTCTACTTTGTGATTCTGAGATTTGATCATAGAAGGCATTTTTTCATCAAATAAAACATTTAGTATAACATACATATTTTTTAGTTTTAGGGCAATAAAACTTGTATCCTTTTTGAGATCTCGAGTATTCAAGAAAGATACATTTAATACCCCTGGAATCTAACTTTTCTCCCAGATAAGGTTGCAAATATACATAGGCATTACAACCAAATCGTTTCAGAGATAATATAGATGACAACTTTGTATATGGAAAGAACTCCAAGAATGTCTCTCTGGGTGTCGTAAATTTTAAGATCCCAGAGGGCATTCTATTGCAGCTGTTAGTAATGCCTCTAGCCAAAAGAACTTTAGAACATGTGTGGTACACATTAGGGTTTCTTGTAAATTCAAGTAAATGTATATTTTTTCTCTCATTAATTCTATTTTTAAGAGTAAATATCAGAATGAATAAGATTGAAGGGTTAGGTAGGTCGATACATTCTTAAAGGATAATACTGTTTTGTATTTTTTGGCTAACTGACAAGAGTCACATAGTAATGTATTATAGTCAGTATTATCAAATAACAATGACATTAATCGTTTCATATACAAAAAATTTGGATGTCCAAGTTTCCTATGGCACAAAAGTATGCTATCAATATATGTAGACTTCTTATGAGAACTATATTTTTCATGCTCGGTCTTGTTCAACAGTGTTTGATATCATTTGGAGTTCTCTGCCTCAAATAGGAAGAGACCATTTATACATTTAGCACTGCCAATCATATCCTTCATGTTGTTCTGCTAAAAAAGACATTGAGATGATGAAAAACATGCTAAACATTTACTATCTTTTGTAAGTTTTCCTATAGACAATTGTTGAAGTTAATATTAGGTAAATATAATATATTCTATAGTGTTAATCCATTATTTAGTCAGGCATTACCCATACCAGTTACATTTAATGATGTTCCATTAGCAGAGTGGACAATTTTAAGACTCAAAAACGATTGATAGGATGTAAGATACCATTATTTGTCATATGATCAGTAGCTCCAAAATTTACAATCCTAGAGGTGCTTGGATGATATTGTCTAGAGTTCGCCATAGAAGCTTGGATAAGAGAAGTAGTGGTAGTAAAGATGTGATTTGATCCTTACTAGGTAGATTCCCTGCTATTGTTGTTGGAGTTGAATTTTCTGCAAGGTGAGCATTACTTTGTTCTCCATACTTGAATCTTGAAAGAGGTCTCCATGTCCAGCGTTGTGCTGTCTCCAAGGAATATTAGTAGGCCAAAGTGGGGTTTTCCATAGTCCATTGTTGTGTTGTCTCCAAGAAGTGTTTGTAGGTTTAGGTGGAGGTTTTCTTTCTTTTGCTATTTTAGCTTGTAATCTCCAATAGTCATCCATTGTATGTCCTTCTTTATTGCAATATATATAGCTCTCCATAGATTACCTGCCTTTTTGCTGCAAGGGCTGAGACATCAATAATATTGACAGATTGTTTTTTTATTAACAAAAGCTGACGTTTCACTATTTGGGTTTAGACTTGTTTTTATAATTAGTTGTTTCTACTCTCTTCCTGTCTAATATCAGCAAATGATGCTTTTAATGTAGGCAGTGGTTTAGTACTCAGGATTCTACTTCTGGAACTATCAAATTCAGGGTGTAGCTTGTTAAAACTCTAACAACTCTCTTTTATTCAATAATACTTTTATTCAGCTGGTAGTCGGAGGCACATGGCCATTGATGTATTTCAAATACATGAATCTGCTGACATATTCTCGTGAACTGAGTGCAATATTTATTTATTGGCAAATTACCTTGCTTCATTTCATGAAGTCGAGCTCTAGCTCATATAGTTCAGAGGTGTTGTCCTTCTTAGAGAATATTTCTTTAACGACAGTCCAAATTCCAGTCATTTTTATCCTAGTATGAGGTTAGAAAGAATAATTTGCTTTACAGTCTTATCTATTCCAATAAAAAAAGCGCTCTTAGTTTAGCTCGTAGAACGTGGGTCTCCAAAACCCAATGTCGTAGGTTCAAATCCTACAGAATATGATTTTTTATTCATTATATATTATGAAGTCATCACTGACTTCTGATGTCATTTATATAATTATCCATGACATGATCATGCTATTTTCTGATTTCCAGATCCTATAGTGAGGATCATCTTTAGCAGGAACTAATGCAGTTCCATATAGATACTCTTCTTTCCTATTTCGAGTAATAAACATTTCCACTCCTCGTGAACAAGACAGGTAGATGTCCATATTCAGCTTGTTGTTAGTAATAGTAACAGATGAATCATCTATATCAGGGTTGGTATGAGAACCTTGATCTTTAATCAGAAGTGTATAAGGCCTCAGTATGTTCAGAGGTAGAATAAGAAGAGGAGGCTAAAGTTGTCAGTTTTGAATTTTAACTGATCGAAATAAAGCAAAAAAAAAAAGAGCAGATTCAATCAAGCTCTGATACCAACTGAGAAGGGTATATACATCAGTTTTATTTTCAAATATACAAGTGATGGCCTTTATATAAGTTGTCTACAAGAAAAAGAGTCTAACGGGTATCATCTATTTTCCTGCAACGGCTATATCACCTTTAACTGCTTTATTCTGTCTCATCCTAATCAGTCATAGATTTAGTGACTTGATATGTATCTATACATGTTATACCGTGTGTTTTTTATTCCCATATAATGTGCGTATTGTATAATACATAGTAAACTTATATTGAATTTCTAAAATTATCAGAACCTCATCAACTGCAAGTCCAGGCAGATTTAAGATAAATTTACAACCCTGAAATCACATGCAAAGAAGAATAAACAGAAACAAACAGGAAAATTAAGCTCAAATGCAACAGAAGCAGCAAAAAGACAATGAAACTTTACCAGATCCATTTAGAATGGTAATCATGTTAAGGGCAGCACCTCTCACTATCAACCGAAAATTTCCCTGTAAACCAACATGCTTAGCATATTTCTGAAAAAATAAAAAGAAATGTAAGACTTGTTTGTTGGGAAAATATGGCACTGAATAGAGAACCAAACAAGAAAACAACAGGAAAAGCCAAGTCGAGTTTCTTGATAACTCTGTCCTTAAAGCAATTTAGCCTCTACCGGTGAACAAGGTAGACTGCAATGACTAATGCTTCCCAGAATATAACGGCTTACTCTCTTTAGTTTGCTCTACTAGAGAGAGTTAGAACTTGTTACTAGAAGTGGTTGATAGTAGGAAATAGAAGAATCGGAAGTGTGGTAGAGTTTTCACAAATTTTCACAAGATTTTTCAAGTATATGTTTAAGATAGCAAAGCCTACTATTTATAGGCCTTGAGTTGCATAAAATACCACTTTGAAAACTTGTTTCAGCAGTTTAATTAACCTTCATGTTAGTTGCCTAATGTTCATGTTTGAAGGAAGATGATTCTTGGATCAAAAGATGCAACTTGAACTAAAAAGTCCTTTTTTTTGGCACATCGATCGATCGATGTCCTCTTCGATCGATCGATGTCATCGATTGATGTTGGACAGAGAGCTCTAACTTTGTACCCTGCCAACATCGATCGGTTGATGTCACATCGATCGATCCATGTGGTCGATCTTTGTTGGACAGAGAGCTTTCACTTTGCATCCATACCACTTTGATTGATCGATGTATACATCGATTGATCGATGTGATCAATATAGGTCTAACAGAATACTCAACTTTATTTCAACTTTCACTTGGTTCGATCCAACTTACATATGGATCGATCCAAGTGATCTATTACAAGTTTAAAATGTTCAAATCATCTTTCAATCTCCCAAACAACATCTTACATGTTTTTATATAAGTTTGGATCAAATATTCAAGTACTTTAGACGTACTTTTTCAACAATCACCCATATGATCCAAACTTATATACAAACATTTCCGAACGTTAAAAAAACCAACCTCTCCACTATCAACCAAAGATAATGACCTATAATGGATATGATGACTTGTGGTCTTGAATCACCGGTAGTACAACCTGAGTTGTATAAACGGAAGTAAGATGAACTTCGTCTTGAATCTTACTCCACTATTGTTTATATGAACAACAAGAAGACATATCATTATCTAATTATTCAAGTTTGCGGTTTGGTGCGATATCGGCCATGCAAAGCGGCACCACTTCCAAGCTTATATAGGTGAAATTCATCAAGTGTACACTGCTCACACCACCATACAACATGGCTATGAATTTTCATTAAGGGATTCTCGAAATCTCACCCTTGATTCTTTACAGCGATCACTATTAACAACAACACCTTAAAGAGAAACACTTTGATTGTGCATCATAGAACTCTTTCATGACTTGTTTTTACCGCATTGAACCCCGTTTGTAGGATCTCTACTAGTATTGGATTGGGTTCCCGTCATGAAGAATTCTCTACCGATTGAATAAGTCTCATTCCCCTCGATGTTTCATAGACTAACTTCTTACTTAGTCCTTTAATTAAGGGGTCAGCAAGGTTAAACTGGGTTCTTACAAACTCCAAGTTTACCACCCCTGAACTTATCAAATCACGCACAATATTGTGCCTTAACGGATGTGTCGGCTCTTCCCATTATAAATCTTGTTCTTTGCTCGTGCAATCGCAGCCTGAGAATCACAATGAATAGATACATAAGGTATATGTTTAGACCCCAAAGGAATATCAACAAGTAAATTCCTTAACCATTCAGCTTCCGTACTAGCAAGTTCTAATGCAATGAATTCAGACTTCATTGTTGATTTCGCACTACATATTTGTTTACATGACTTCCAAGATATAGTTCCACCATCCAATGTAAACACATATCCACCAGTGGAGTTTATCTCATCATTATCAGTCACCCAGTTAGCACCACAATAGCCTTCTAAAACAGCGGGCGAACCATTAAACGTGAGTCCTAAATTCATTGTACTTTAAAGACATCTCAATAATCGTCTTAATGCATACCAATGTTTCTCATTTGGATTATGAGTATATCTTGCAAGTCTATTTACAGCATATGCTATATCGGGTTTAGTGCAATCCATCAAGTACATTATACTACTAATTATCCTAGCATATTCACATTGAGACACACTTTCAACTTTATTCTTTTCTAATGTCACAAGTGAATCATAAGGAGAACTAACTGGTTTTACATCAAAATGATTAAACTTTTTCAACATCTTCTCAACATTGCGTTTTTGAAAAAGTAGGTAACCCCCACATTTTTCCACCAATTTAAGTCCAAGAATCAAATTTGCCTTTCCCATATCTTTCATGTCAAAAACAGAAGACAAATGATTTTGTGTTATTCACAACATCTATGTTGGTACCAAAAATTAACATATCATCAACACAAAGACAAACAATTACACCAGCACAACCAAGAAATTTGTTGTTCATTTATTACATAACTATTTGAGACAATTGCGTTATCAAATTCTTCGTACCATTGTTTAGGTGCTTGCTTAAGACTATATAAAGATTTCTTAAGTCTACATACTTTATGTTCTTGGCCTTTAACTATCATGTCCTCTGGTTGTTTCATATATATCTCTTCTTCTAAATCTCTATTTAAAACTGCTATTTTTACATCTATTTGATGAATAACAAGTCTATAAAAGGAGGCAAGAGATACTAACACTCTAATGGTAGTAATTCTAGCAACCGGAGAGTAAGTGTTGGAGAAATCTATACCCTCTTGTTGCGTGAATCCTTTGGCGACAAGCCTAGCTTTAAACTTATCAATTGTTCCATTTGCCTTAAGCTTAGTCCTAAAGACCCACTTACAACGGATAGATTTACAACCTGTAGGAAAATCTACCAATTCGCAAGTGTTACTACTTAGAATTGATTCAAGTTTACTATTGGTGGCTTCTTTCCAAAGCTTAGAATCTATTGATTTAACAGCGTCTCCATAAGTTTTAGATCATCTTCTAAAATGAAAATTATTGTAAAATCATTCCCAAATGATTTCTCAACTCTTTGTCTCTTACTTCTCCTAGGTAGATCAACTTCTTTATTAACTGTGTTTTTACTCGATTCACCTACCTCAAATTTTGAGACTTCGCATTCTCATCGGGAAAATATGTTCAAAAAATTCAGCATCCATAGATTCCAATATAGAACTGTTATCTATAGCCATGAATCTATATGTTGCACTATTCTGAGCATATCCAATAAACACACAATCCCTAGTTTTTGACCTGATTTTACTTCGTCTAAATTCAGTAATAGCAACTTTGACTAAACACCCTCACACTTTCAGATAACTCAGGTTGGGTGCATAACCTTTCAATAACTCATAAGGCGTTTTATCTAACTTCTTATGAGGCATTCTATTCAAAATATGACATGCAGTTAAGATTGCCCCACTCCGCATACTGTTTGGCAATCCTGAACTAATCAACATTGCATTCATCATATTTTTAAGTGTTCTATTTTTTGCTTCAGCTACTCCGTTATATTGAGGTGTATACAGGGGGTTGTGACTTCATGAATAATTCTATTTTCTTCACAAAACATTTGTAAAGAAATTGTACTATATTCACCACTTTTATCAGTTCTATGTCTTTTGATCTTTACATCTAACTGATTTTCAACTTCATTCTTGTAGTTTATAAACATGGACTTAACCTCATCCTTGTGGCTTAACAAATATACATTTACATATCTAGAGTAGTCATCAATTAAAGTAACACAATACCTTTTACCTTATTTACTCGTATGATTCTTAAAATCATCTAAATCACTGTGAATTAGATCAAGTTTTTTGAGAAACTCTATCAACTTTCTTAAATGGTTTCTTATGATGTGTAGCCTCAACATAGTGTTCACATTTGTCAAAATTGTCACTATCATAAGAAATCACATTCATGTTTTTAAGTTTCTTGATAACCCCTATGTTTGCATGTCTAAGTCTAGCATGCCACAAGCAGAATTAGATGCAGTCTTATTATTAAACATGCATGTAGTGTCAAGTACAAGCAGCTTCCCGTTACAAAAGCCCTAAACTCCCCATTCCTAAACAAAACAAGTTTATCGAATTCGAGAACAAGTTTGATATTGGCCTTGTTCAGTAGCACTCAGGATATCAAGTTCCTACGCATAGCAGGTACGTGCACACATTGATCAACTCCAGTTTCTTTCTAGAGGCCAACTTACCATTTCCAAGAATTTGGATACCATGTGCATCTCCCAAGAAAACTTGTTCATCACTACCTGTTTCTTGATAATCAAAAAATAGGTCTTTACTGGTAGGAATATGCATGGTAGCCCCTGTATCTACCACCCATTCCATAGTACCACTGACAAGGTTTACCTCTGTTAAGACGACTGCTACAATGATGTCATCATCTGCTGCTACAGCATCCTCCACAAGATTTGCTTGGTTGTTGCTTTGACATTTCCTCTTTCTGCAATTGATTGCTCAGTGTCCTGGTTTTCCACAGACCTAGCATACTCCTTTGATTTTCTTTTGACCATGCAAAACAACTTCTTACCTTTGTTTTCACCAGTGTTGTTGGTGTGGAATTTTTGCTTCTTCTCAGCATGCTCAACAACATTGGCTTTGACACCTTCTTTATTATGAGACTCATCGTCCATTCTATTGTTCTCTTCTATGCGTATATGCTTGATTATTGCATCTAGAGACAACTTTGTATCATTATGTTTTCCTATCTTCTTGTACTTGCTCCAAGAAGAAGGAAGTTTCTCTAACAAAGCAGCGGTCTGAAAGGTCTCACCAATTTTGATTCATCCTTGTTCTAGATCATCCACCAATTTTTGAAATTGATAGATTTGATCATTGACTGGAACATGATCCACCATTTGGAACTTCAGAAATTCACTTACCACATACTTGCGTTTGCCAACATCCTCAGCACCATATTTATTTTCGAGTACTGATTAAATCTCTTTTGGTGATGTGAATTTGACATAAATGTCAGATAAAGAGTTGGTTAAAAGTTGCAGGATATGACCTCTGCAAGTAGTGTTGTCATAATCATACTTGATAGTCTCTGCTTTATTACTTGGTTTATCCATCTTAAGAACATATGAGACAGAGAGCATTTCAAGAAAGAACAGCACCTTGGGTGCCCATCTCTTGTAGAATTTCCCATCAAATGGCTCCATCTTAGACAAATCTGAAAGAGCTTTTTTGGTTGATATAGTAAATTACTTTAAGAATGTTGGGAAAATATGGCACAGAATAGAGAACCAAACAAGAAAACAATAAGAAAAGACGAGACGAGTTTCTTGATAACTCTATCCTTAAAGCAATTTAGCCTCTACTGGGGAGAAAGGTAGACTGCAATGACTAATGCTTCCCAAGATATAACGGCTTACTCTCTTTAGTTTGCTCTACTATAGAGAGTTAGAATTTGTTAGTAGAAGTGATTGATAGCAGAAGATAGAAGAAGAGGAAGTGCTGCAGAGTTTTCACAAGTTTTCACAAGATTTTTCAAGTATATGTTTAAGATAGCAAAGCGTACTATTTATAGGCATTGGGTTGCATAAAATACCACTTTGAAAACTTGTTTCAGTAGTTTAATTAACCTCCATGTCAGTTGCCTAACATTCATGTTTGAAGGGAGATGATTCTTGGATCAAAAGATGCAACTTGAACTAAAAAGTCCTGTCTTTTGGCACATCGATCGATCGATGTCCTCTTCAATCGATCGATGATGGACAGAGAGCTCCAACTTTGCACCCTGCCGTGTATTGATCGATGTTACATCGATCGATCCATGTGATTGGTCTATGTTGAACAGAGAGCTTCCAACTTTGCATCCATACCATATCGATCGATCGATGTGGTCGAGGTATATCCAACAGAATACTCAACTTCATTTCAGCTTTCACTTGGTTCGATCCAATTTACACATGATCGATCCAAGTGATTTCTTACAAGTTTAAAGTGTTCAAATCAACTTTCAATCTTCCAAACAACATCTTACATGTTTTTATATAAGTTTGAAGCAAATTTTAAAGTACTTAATTAGACATACTTTTCCAACAATGTTGGGTTGAGCTTCAAAGTTCAAGCACAATATATGCAGGAAAACAACACTAGATAGTAGCAACTTCTTGGTTGTGACCAGAAGAATTCCTCAAAACATATAAATTAGTGTTTGGATCACATTTAAAGACAGTTTTTACATTTTAGTTTCTCTTTAGGTTTTAGTTTGGTCGCTGTAGTTAGTTTGCTCTTTAAAGACAAGCACTCAAAGTTTTGATCTTTGGTAATAAAAAGTTGCATGTTCTGGTTCCAATTTACTATCTTTCGTATACTGTTGTTATCTTGCGCTCGCTATAGCTTGCTTTATATGCAACTGGCAAGCATACGCAGCAAAATTTAGATATTTTTTTAGATGCAACGCCCAACCTGTGATGCATGCAAGGCAAGCACATTATAGCACCAATTCTCTAAGTTACAAAGCAACCAAATCAAAAAGACAAAAGGAAACAACCAAAGCATGATCAAATTTAAGAAAACCATACTTTCAACAAGAAAAAGAGACCATGTACGCTGAAGGTATCCTATGGACTTACGCAACTTCCATGGGAATACTTTAAAAGGTATAGGAGATCTGTGACGGCCACAAAATATGGATAATGTCAAAGGGTTTGTACGTTGAACAACCGACCTTCAAGAGGAAGTGACAACTATGTAGGTAAATGCTGATGACATAACAATGACCCAATGATGAGAAGGTGACACAGTTTCTAAGTCAGCGATTGGTTAAGTTTGTGATCAAAGCCTTAGGAAGGGTAAAATATTTTCCGGAAATGGAGGTGCCTTAAACTAGGCATGTCCATTTTATCTATCAACAAAAATTTGCTTGGATCTCCTCAAAGAAAAAAGAAACTCAGCACCACATAAAGGTATTATTTAAAAGAAGTAAGTGTAGTTAGCAAATCTTATTTAAAAGAAAAGAAGGTTCAATTCTTTTGAGGGCAAGGACAGATGCAGACTATGCTGGATGGACAGTTGGAAGAATGAAGAAAGTTCTTGTGTACAACAGTTTCTCGGCGCCAGAAACAACTGTTGTGTATGCTGGATGGACAGTTGGAAGAATGAAGAAAGTTCTTGTGCAACAACAGTTTCTCAGTGCTTGAAACAATTGGTGTGTATATTATATAAATGTTTGAATGATGTTTATGATTTAAAGTGTGTATAAATATAGTCGATCAATGCACATATAGATGGATCTATGTGTCATACATGGACCAATTGATGTCAGAAAAATTAAAATTGAAACCACTGTTAAACGTCGATCTCTCAACCTAGAAAACATAGATCGGTTGGTGTTCCTCTCCTTTATACACGCCATTTACCATATATTTTTATATATATTCAGATTTTTTATGAAAAGGCTTATACACATATATTCCAACGTACTATCGACACGTTATATATTTTACGAACGTATGTTAACGTCACACCACTATATTTAACTCATATTTATGAGTATATTCACGTCTTATATCATATGATACAAGTCATGGTCAGACAACAAAGAAGAGACGCAGCGGCAGAAGTAGAATCATAGACAAGCGCATAATTCACATAGCCTTTCTCAATTGAGTTTCAAAGTATTTTGGTAGTGATCCATACGGAAAGCGTGGTAGCTCCTTCCGAGTGATACGGAACCTTATCTAAGGGGGCGACATTGATCATGGGATTCCCCCGAGGAAGGAAGAGAAAAAGCCGGACTATAACCTGAAGTAGCTACTTTCGACGAGTACATATTGACAAATAGCCTAGGTAGACATGTTTTATGCACATATTTAGAAGTGTCTCAAATAGTTATCACTATGTTTAAACCAAATTCGCCATCTATATTATATATTCATGTTTGATCATGTAAGAGATAACTATTAATGAGTAGCAATTATGAAAAGAGTCTGCGATTTACATCTTACTATAAAACTAGCCCATCCGATGACAAATTTATTACGACACGTTATAAGGTTCTAAAACAAAAATTGTCGTATCGGGTGAATACCGAAACATGTCACGTACTTTCCATGTATAGATGGCCAGCCCCTACACTTCAAAAATGACCACAAATTTCGTGGCTTACATGCTATATACAGCCATAAAATCATTCCATGTTGGCACACACAAATATATTCCATGTTGGCATACACATATATTCCATGTTAGCACACAAAATTATTCCATGTTGGCATACACATATATTCCAATGTACTATCGACACATTATATATTTTACGAACGTACGTTAACGTCACACCACTATATTTAACTCATATTTATGAGTATATTCAGGTCTTATATCATATGATATAAGTCATGGTGATGACAAATTTATTACGACGCGTTACAAGGTTGTAAACCAAAAATTGTCGTATCGGGTGAATACCGAAACTTCGCCAACGTGTCACGTACTTGCCATATATAGATGGCCAGCCCCTACACTTCAAAAATGGCCACAAATTTCGTGGCTTACATGCTATATACAGCTATAAAATCATTCCATGTTGGCACACACAAATCACCCCAAATTAAGGCCAAATTGTGGAGATTCCAAATTCAATTTATGTCACATGTTAGACGCCACTTTAAATCAGCCATAAGTGCTGAATATTAAAGTTTAATTTATTTATATTATGTGTAACATAATATATATAACATGTGCAAACAGTTGAAATTTAATCGGAAAAAAATCGGGTAATCGACAAACGTCAAAAATTTGGTTTTCTACGAACACGACACATGGAACATTTTTGGCATGACATATAACATGTATCTAGACACTTTTTACATACTCTATACATTCTAAAGTGTTCTAGAAAAATCAATTAAGGGCTGATTGGAATATACCATATGTGTATAATTGTGGTATTATGTCCTATGTGCTATGTGCTATATCATTATTGTATGCTTGTCTTGTATTACTCGGAGGCGGGTGTGTTCTAGAAAAATCAATTAAGGGCTGATTGGAATATACCATATGTGTATAATTGTGGTATTATGTCCTATGTGCTATGTGCTATATCATTATTGTATGCTTGTCTTGTATTACTCGGAGGCGGGTGCCTACTGAGTGATTTCCCAGTCACTCACCCCTACTCTTCCCCCCCCCCCACCAGGTGAGCATGAGGAAGAGTACGACTATGTCTTTGTTGAGGACGGGGCTGACACGGTGGAGTGGGCAGACTGATGGCCGCATTTAGGATACGGGCCGATCTTGCGAACATTTGTTATTATTCTGTTGGGATTTCATTAGTCACTATTCTGATTAGACAGTTGGCATATCAATGTTGTTGTTAGTATTGGTTTAGTGTTTTATGGAGATAGTTTCTTTTATTTATGGGATTTAATTAATGGTAATTCGTTTCCGTGCAAGAAAAATTTCTATGGTTTTTTTTCGAACAAGTAGAAAGTCGACTCGACGCTTTGTATTCTCCTCAGCAAGATACGGCGGGTGCACTGTTCCCGATGCTAGGGTTCGGGAGCGGGGCGCTACAGGTGGTATCAGAGCCGAGGTTTCAGATCCGCCTCGGGAACGCAGGATTAACTAGATCACCTAGCATAAGCTATGACCTTTTCCTAGAAACGATAATATGACCCTAATAAATGACGTAGACCTAAGTTATGATCGGGTTAAGGGAGGTGTGTGCCGATGGTGAGCTTTTCTTGTTAATTACCGTTCTAAATCGGAATCAACTATTTATTTTTTTTTTATTTATATACTTTACTGACCTGCTTGCTTTTCATCAACTCGAACTCCAGGAAAATGCCTCCACGACGTGAGCCAGCAGGAAATGGAGGGCACGACGGTGACGATCATCAGGGTCAGGGGGCCATACCCCAAGTCCTTGCGGACACACTAGCCACCCTGACTACCTTGGTGGCCCAGCAGCAAGTACAGATGGCTCACCTGCAGCAGCAGCAGCAGCAGGAGCAGCAGCAGCAGCAGCCACCACCACCACCACCACCCCCGGGACTTCGATTCTACTATAGAGAGATGCAGCACTCCCGGATACCGATGTTTAGGGGTACTACACGTCCGGAGGAGGCCGAAATCTGGCTCGAGAATGTGACCGAGCAGCTGAGGTTACTGCAGGTGCCAGATGAGTTGAAGGTGGAGGTGGTAGTTCCATTCCTCGAAGGGGATGCCAGGGAATGGTGGCTTGGTGTACAGCGCCGACTGACCCCACAGTTGACTTGGGCCCAGTTCAGGGAAGAATACGAAAAGCACTATATCCCCGAGAGTGCCTTACAGAGGAGGATGACCGAGTTTCAGCTGCTTACACAGGGGTCCATGACTGTGGATCAATATTCAGAGAGATTCCATGCCTTGGGGAGATACATGCCTTCCGTTATGGATAACGAGAGGGCAAAGATGTCCAAATTTAAGACAGGTTTGAGTTCTCGCATTCAGACTTTGATTATTTGTGCGAGACCGAGGACATTCGAGGAGTTACTGGAGGTGTGCCGTGATGCTGAGGTGACCTCAGGAGGGTTGCAGCAGAGGACCGAGCAAAGAGGCCACGTGAGGAGTATCGTTCCGGGAGATCAGGTAGATGGCTGAAGGTACCACGCCGCCAGCAGCCAGGACACTCCTACCGACCACCACAGCAGCAGAGACCATTTACTCAGCCCCTTGCCATTGAGGGACCAGCAGCGACTCATGCACAGCCGATTAGGGCCGTGGCACCCACCCCACCATGTGCTCAGTGTGGGCGTCTTCACCTAGGTCAGTGTTGGAGGAATAGAGACGTCTGCTACAGATGCGGCACTCCTGGGCACTTTGCCAAAGACTGCCCCGCGCAGGGACAGGCACCCCCACCCCAGCAGAACCAGCCACAGCAGAAGGGGAGGCCAAAGACGAACGCTTGAGTACATGTCATGTCGCACGCCGACATCGAAGACACCAGCGATGTCGTAGCAGGTACACTTTAATTAAGTGTTGTAAACCCGAATATGCTTTAAATACCTTCCTTTCTTGTGGTTATGTGTTATATTGTATAACCCTGCCCATGTTAGGTGAGATATTAATTAACAAAGTCCCAGCCTACGTCCTCTTCGATAGTGGGGCCAGCCATTCATTTATCGCCAGGAGGGTTTTCAAGAGTCTGAACATCCCACCAGAATGACTGGAGATTCCTTACCGTGTCCAAACCGCTGGTGATCAGGTGATTGTATTGCACTATCAGTACAGAGATTGTTCGATGGAGATTAATGAGTTGGAGTTCACGGCGACTCTGATTCCAATCCAGATGCAAGATTTTGATGTTATTCTGGGTATGGATTTTCTGGCTAAGCATGAGGCCAAGATCGACTGTCGTGAGAGGCAGGTCCGTATGCAGACACAGAGTAAGCAGGAAACCATCTTTCAAGGGGATTACAAGCTACATAAGGCGTCTAAGAAGGTCTACATGAGTGCAGCGCAGGCACACAAGGCATTGAGGAAAGGTAATCAATGTTTTCTTGTATATGCTATTGGCGCAGAAAAAGAAGTACCCTTGATAGATTCGATACCAGTAGTGAATGAGTATAAAGATGTATTTCCCGAAGAGCTGCCAGGACTATCGCCCAGTCGGGAGGTAGAGTTTGAAATTAATTTAATGCCAGGTGCTGAGCCAATATCGAAGGCACCGTACAGAATGGCTCCAGCGGAGTTAAAGGAACTAAAAGAGCAGCTACAGGAGTTACTGGACCGGAAGTTCATTCGACCCAGCATCTCACCATGGGGAGCTCCGGTCTTGTTCGTGAAGAAGAAGGATGGCAGTATGAGACTCTGCATCGATTATCGAGAGATTAATAAGATCACAATCAAGAACAAGTATCCTCTACCCCGGATCGAGGACCTCTTCGATCAGTTAAAGGTATTTTTTTTAAATCAACGTAATTCAAAGTACTGCCGTGAATTTTTACAATTGACTTATCAACTTTGGTATCCTTCAGGGAGCTAAAGTATTCTCCAAGATTGATCTTCGTTCCGGATATCATCAGCTAAGGATTAAAGCAAAGGACGTAGCGAAAACTGCTTTCCGCACTAGATATGGCCACTATGAATTTCTAGTGATGCCATTCGGTCTGACTAATGCTCCCGCAGCCTTCATGGATTTGATGAATACGGTGTTTAGAGACCAACTTGATAAGTTCGTGGTGGTCTTTATTGATGACATTCTGATCTATTCCCCGAATGAGGAATTGCATGAAACGCATTTGAGAGAGGTTCTGGAAGTACTCAGGCAGAAGAAACTATACGCCAAGTTTAGTAAGTGTGAGTTCTGGTTGAAGAGCGTTGCTTTCTTGGGACATGTGGTTTCGGAAGAAGGAATTTCTGTAGATCCCAAGAAGATTGAGGCTATTACTGAGTGGCCCAGACCGACAAATGTGACAGAAGTGAGGAGTTTTCTGGGCCTGGCTGGCTACTACAGGAAGTTTGTAGAAGGGTTCTCGTCTATTGCGGTGCCACTGAGCAGGTTGACTCAGAAAAAGTCGAAATTTATATGGACCGCTGAGTGTGAGCAGAGTTTCGTAGAACTTAAAAGACGATTGACGACAGCCCCTATACTTGCTCAACCCTCAGGTTCGGAAGGGTTCATCATCTATAGCGACGCATCGAAGAATGGGCTAGGTATGTGCATAAGACTTCAAGTAAGTTGATATATGTTACTACCTGGTCTAATCTCTTTCTTTTCAGGATGTGTCCTGATACAGAATGACAAGGTGATCGCATATGCTTCACGCCAGTTGAAGCCATATGAGCAGAATTATCCGACTCATGACCTGGAGCTAGCTGCCGTAGTTTTCGCACTTAAGATTTGGCGTCATTATCTTTATGGAGTAAAGTGCGAAGTGTTCACGGATCATAAGAGTTTGAAGTACTTATTCACTCAGAAGGAGCTGAACATGCGGCAGAGGAGATGGCTTGAATTGTTGAAAGACTACGATTTGACTATCAGCTATCATCCGGGGAAGGCGAACCGAGTTACGGATGCACTGAGTAGGAAGTCCAGTCATGCCAGACAGACGCCGTTGGAGAGGGATATGGCGGAATTAGATCTTGATATCGTGGACTCCACAGCTAACGTCCTAGCAGCACTGATTATTACTCCCTCTCTAGTTGAGCAGATCAAGGAGGCGCAGCAGAGAGATGTAGCGCTTTGCGGGATCCGAGAGAAGATGATGACTAACAAGGTTGATGGATTTCAGATACATAACGACGGTAGCTTGTGGTTCCAGGGGAGACTGTGTGTCCCTGAGGATGAGGATCTTAGAAGGACAGTACTAAAGGAGGCGCACAATTCAAAGTTGTCTATCCATCCAGGTGCCACAAAGATGTATAATGACTTGAAGAAACACTATTGGTGGAGCGGTATGAAGAGACATATAGCCGAGTTCATTGAGAGATGTTTGGTATGTCAGCCAGTCAAGGCAGAACACCAGAGACCAGGGGGTTTGTTGATGCCGTTAGAGATCCCTGAATGGAAATGGGAGCACGTGACGATGGATTTTGTGGTGGGTCTTCCGAGGACAAGGAATGGTAATGACATGATATGGGTGATTGTTGACCGTTTAACTAAGTCCGCACATTTCCTACCAGTGCCGAATGATGTAACTCTTGAGAGATTGGTTACACTCTATATCGACAACATCATCAGTCTACATGGCGTCCCGGTCAGTCTTGTCTCCGATCGTGATTCGAAATTTACCTTCAAGTTTTGGTCAGCATGTCAGAAAAGGATGGGGACTGAACTACGATTGAGTACTGCATTTCACCCACAGACAGACGGGCAATCAGAGAGGACGATACAGACACTAGAGGATATGTTGCGGGCCTGCGCCATCGATTTTAAAGGGAATTGGGACGGTATGATCAAATTGATTGAGTTCTCCTACAATAACAGTCATCATAGCGCCATCGGCATGGCACCATTTGAGGCGCTTTATGGGCGTAAGTGCAGATCCCCTATTCTTTGGGATGAAGTGGGAGAGCGCGCTATTACAGGTCCAGAGCTAGTCGAGCAAACCAAGGAGAAGGTCAAGTTGATTCGAGAAAGGCTTAAGGTTGCTCAAGACAGAAGTAAAAGTTGGGCTGACTCGAAGAGGCGTCCGTTGAAGTTTGATGTGGGAGAGAAGGTTTATCTGAAAGTATCACCTATGAAAGGTGTTGCGAGATTTGGTCTGAAGGGTAAGCTGAGACCTCGATACATTGGTCCCTACGAGGTGCTCGAAAAGATTGGTCCGTTAGCGTGTCGGTTGGCGTTACCTCCGGCACTAGCCCAGGTGCATAACGTATTCCATGTATCCCAGTTGAGGAAGTACGTTCCAGATCCGAGTTATGTACTGGACACACCACCTTTAAGGATCAGACCGGACACATCATATGAAGAGACACCGGTTTGGATTGTAGATCGTAAAGACCAGGTGCTGAGGAGGAGAATCATTCCATATGTCAAGGTACAATGGAGCAACCACAGGGAGAACGAGGCGACTTGGGAGCTGGAGGAACAAATGCGCGAACGCTGCCCGGAACTCTTCGATTAAGGTACATTGAATCTTCTCAGCCTCTACGATTAAGTTACGTCAAGTTTCGAGGACGAAACTTCTTGTAAGGTGGGTAGGATGTTACACCCAGAAAAATTTAAACTAGTTGCTACGTACCAATTTGGAATTAAGTAGCCGTTGAGTGTAACAACCCTTCGAAATTAAATTAAATGTAGCGTGTAGTTAGATCCAAGTAAATTGTATACTTGGATGAAATGGTTATTTATACGAAGAGTAAAAGAAAATAATAATACAGATAATAATAATAAAGTAAGAGTAAAAAAAACTTAAAATATGAAAAGATAGGGTGCCGTGGATAAGTGGACTTGAACCCCAAAAAAAAGGTGTAGATCGTGGATAGCGTGGGGGTAACAAACCCCCCCCCCCAATCTTCTTGGCACTTCAATATAAACTGCCTGCCTTCAATTCATCTGAGGAAACCACCGCTGAAACCCAAAGAAAAGGAAAAAGACAAGAAGCAGGGGTTGGCAGAGAAAAGAAAGGAAAAAGGGGAAGAGAGAATAGAGGAAGGAAAATTGAGGGAACTGCAGGAAAAGCTAGCAAAGCGTCTTCAATCTAGTTGCTCCTTTATCAATTTCATATTAACTGCAATCGAGGTAGGTTCCCTTTTCCTCCTCCAATTGGTGCAAATTCAAGCATGCCTTAGTGGTATATATTATGTGTTTTTGTTGTTTTAATTGTTGCAATTTATAGCATGTTAATTATCTGTGAAAAGCATGAGATCTTGCAGACTGTGGTATGCGTTGCTGATATCTGCGTGTGTTGCTTTTGATTTTAGGGAAAACTTTGATAATCAAAATAGCAAAACTATTGCATGATTAGAGATTTTTCAGTTTGTTTTGGCCTTAAAATAGGTACCCAAAGATTGGAAATAGGAAGAAGTATAGATCGGGATCGAAAAACGGTCGTCGGAGACCGTCGGTGCACCACACGCGCCGCCGGAAGCGGCAGCGCGTGGCTGCACGCGCCCTGCTGCCAAGGGCTGGTGTTGAGTTGTTGTTAAAAAAAATACTGCACCTGGGAAAAAAAGAGAAGGGGCCGAAGCCCTTTATGGTGGAGATTAGTTGGGTGGGCTGCTGCTCCTGTAGCAGTCTTGGCCCAAGATCAGTTATTATTAAAAAAAGGAAAGGGGCTGCCAGCTTCGCGGACCGGGCCGGATGGCCAGCGGTCCAGGCCAGCTGTTGGTCGGCCCAAATAAGCTATATAATGAAAAAAAATATATGTATTGAGGAAGGCCGGTCCCTGGCGGGCTGGACCCGGAGCAAGCGCGGGCTGGGGAAGGGCTGGCAGGAACAGAATAGGGCCAGCCCAAGTTTTATATTTTTTTTAAAGTGTTTTGTATAATTTCTGAAATGTTATAATAGTTATTTAATTAATTTAAAATAGTAATAATTATAGGAAAAATATAAATAAATATCAGAAAATTATAAATAAATTCCAGAAATTATGAAATGTTAAAATTAAATTATTTTCACTAAATTTCAGTAATTGTGATAATTTATTTAATTTGGATAATTAGGTAATAAATAGAAATAAATTAAGGATAAATAGGGAAAAATATAGAAAAAGCACAATAAATACATATAAGCCATAGAATAATAAATTTAACCTCAAACAACATTAAATCATTATTTGAAGAATAAATGAACCTAGATTTGAGTGCCGGAGGACGGTGAGGATGGGCCAGGGGCCTCAGGCGATTGCGTTATTTGCATTCATGGCACGTGCATTTGCATGATGGTGGGTCGTGACGTACGGGTCACGGGCGCTCAGGATGGTGTACGGTGGCAGGGCCAAGTACACTCAGGATGGTGACTGTGGGTGGGTACGACCCACAGCCACTCAGTTAGGACCCGGGTTCATGCATTGCATGGTGGAGATACCGGCATTTCTGTGTGACATGACTTTGTTGCGCGTGACATGCATAGTAGGACATGCATCACGATGTTGCGCATTCTTTATCTGGAGTGAATTACTTTTCCGCATTCTTATGCTTATGTGGTATTATGTCCTATGTGCTATGTGCTATATCATTATTGTATGCTTGTCTTGTATTACTCGGAGGCGGGTGCCTACTGAGTGATTTCCCAGTCACTCACCCCTACTCTTCCCCCCCCCCCACCAGGTGAGCATGAGGAAGAGTACGACTATGTCTTTGTTGAGGACGGGGCTGACATGGTGGAGTGGGCAGACTGATGGCCGCATTTAGGATACGGGCCGATCTTGCGAACATTTGTTATTATTCTGTTGGGATTTCATTAGTCACTATTCTGATTAGACAGTTGGCATATCAATGTTGTTGTTAGTATTGGTTTAGTGTTTTATGGAGATAGTTTCTTTTATTTATGGGATTTAATTAATGGTAATTCGTTTCCGCGCAAGAAAAATTTCTATGGTTTTTTTTCGAACAAGTAGAAAGTCGACTCAACGCTTTGTATTCTCCTCAGCGAGATACGGCGGGTGCACTGTTCCCGATGCTAGGGTTCGGGAGCGGGGCGCTACAGTAACAAAGTCCAATTAGGGGTTAGTCCAAATCCAAAATCGATGATGCAATTTTCCAAATATGTAGTGCAAAATATATATATATATATAGACACACACACGCGCACATTTGGTGCTTCGGCCTTATCTTACTGAAGAAATTGAATATATATGGGATCTTGTTAGTGATGTGGGATTGTGGAAAAAGGAAAAGGGTGACATTTGCAGCACCCTGGCCAAATGGTTTCAAAAGGGAGTTAAGTAGGAAAAATTGTTATATTGTGTGGTAGTTATGTGTTTATATGTGTACATAATATGTGAAGTGTAGTAATGATTTGAAAGTGGGCCGAAAAATTGGTATATGCTGTTGTACAATGATTCGGCCAGTTTTCTGTGGGTGTAGAAGATTTCAAAAATTTTCCTTTTTATATTATATATGGTATTACTACAAATAATTATGCCGTATATATTTATATGTATATTGACTCGAAAATTTGTGTGATATGGATACATGGAGGCCGAGTGTGCATTGGGGTGAGATGAGGTGAGTTGGGTAGCGGGCTGGGGAAAAAGTGGGTCGAGGGAGTCGCGTGTGCATATATACGTGTATATGTGCATGTATGGACGTGTACGTATATACGTGTATGCGTACACGGCTGGGAGTGGTGATGGTTTTGGTATTTTGGATAATTTGCCCTGTTTGGATTATTTGTTTGGAATTATTTGGTATTTGGAGGTAGGGCTGTTAAACAAACAAACCATTCGCGAACTGTTTGAGTTCGGTTCGTGTTCGGTTCGTATTCGTTCGTTAAATTTCATTAAACGAGCCGAATTCGAGCCTGATTTAATATTCGTTTACTTAACAAACGAATCCGAGCCGTCTCACGAGTATTCGTATTCGGCTCGTTTTGGAGGTATATAAACCCAACCCTAATTTTTCCCTCTTCCTTCCTCACTTCTCAGGCGAAATCTCCTTCTGTCTTTCTGGAAATTTCCCCAGCGCCGCACCGTTGCTTTGTCTTGCCTCGCCTTCTTCGTCTTCCCTTTGGCCCTAGACTCCAATCTCCTAAGATATTGCCTCTAACGAACCCGAACTCTAACGAACCCAAACACGACCTTATCGAACCAAATCCGAACACGAATATACCTTCATCTTAACAATTTCGAACTCTAACGAACCGAACACGAATATTTGATTGTCTAACGAATACGAATTCGAACAAGCTTTTAGGCTCGAAAAGCTAAACGAGCCGAACCGAATAGTTCGTTAACATTAACGAATTCGAATTCAAACAAGCGATATTCGGCTCGGCTCGGTTCGTTTACACCCCTATTTGGAGGCAATTTGGTAATTTTGACAAAATTGACATTTTGGCTCGTTTTGATAATTTGGACTAACTTTGATACTTGGAAAATGGTTTCAAAAAGTTGCATTGCATATTTTTGAAAATTCACCCTTACAAGAAAAGTATATCGGTAATCCGGCTTGATTCATATTTTGTTATCGAGCATTGCAGATGAGACTACCTCGTCAAGGACAGGGTTTCTGTACGCCTATTTGGATTGCTGCAGATATAACTACCTTGTCTGGGACAGGGCTTCTGTGTGCATATTTGGGCCTGAACGTAACTACCTAGTCTGGGACAGAGTGCAAAAGCATATCTTTGGTGATATAGACGTAACGACCTAGTCTAGGACAGAGTGTGTATAGTATATTTGGATTTTGAGGGAATCAATTCGTAAGTCTTATGACATAAGTCAATTGTAGGGAAAGCGCTATAGCAATTGCATTATTTTTGATCGTTTTAGCCGGGTTTGGATATTTTGGATTTTGGACACTTTGATATTTGGATTTGGACCGGGTTGTACTCAGATTTAGATTTTGGACATTGGACCTGCCAAATCGGATTTGGAAAACTTTGGACTTTGACATTTTAGGCCTTTGCCATTCGGCCAATACTTCAAAATCAACTCCAAATATAATTTTCGTACCAATAACACATATATCACGGCACACATGTGTCTGTGTATGTCTATATATATATATATATATATATATATATATATATATATATATATATATATACACACACACACACACACACATACATATTCGACCACATACGAACATGTATATACATTCATCTACACATTCAAATTTATTTATGCATGATCCATATTTTGATATGAAGATAATGTATAAGTTCTCAATATACTATACCGTACGATTGGATTAAGGTTTGTTGAAGGCCAGAATTAATTTTTGTTTCTTCCTTAATGCACCCAGCTGAATGACTGGGAAAAAGGAACAAAAGAAAATTTTGTTGTGATGCCTTACTGATGGTGGGCGTTGCTGGACAACAAAAACTGCACCTTTTTTTCCTTCTTTCTCAGCTAGGGTGGTGGACGGCCGAAGTTTTGCTAATTGTGTGTGTATATTTTGTTTTGTTAGGGTAGTATATATAGATGATTATAGGATAGATAATTTAGGTATTTCTTCTTCTTAGTAGACTTAGGTTTCTATACAAATTATATCTCTAATTTACGTAATCCTAGTTAACTTATTTCTTCCATAATTATCATTATTTAATGTATTTTTTTCCAAAATAAATTGCGTACATAACAGAAAGGCCCAGGCCTCGGTTTGCCTGGAAGCATGTTTCAACAAGTAACAGCAAATTAACCTTATGCAAGTACATGTAAATTAAAAAGGAAACAAAAAAGAAAAAACAAAATAAAACAATCGTAATCAGACCGAAGGTCACCAATGCGCTCGTGTAACAGTGGTAATGGCAGATAATATGAGGCTGGAAAAGTAATGAAGCAGAAGGTAGAACCAACCACGCATAGCTGGTTATCGGTTTCTACTCCGCCGTTGCCTGTGAATAAAATAAAAACGAGCACCCGCTACATACAATTATAAAAGAAAAGGAATTTGTTGATACATAAAATTAGAAGGGAAAAGTGAAGAGGGGGAACGCAGAGCCAGCAGCTCTCACGAGATGAAAAAGAGCACACACAAAGCACCCGCTTAACGAACCGGCGAAGAAACGGGACTGGATAGCAAAAACAAGGAGGGAGATAATAACTGCTGCGGCATGCAGATGAGGTTGGGCGGGTCTGCTTGACAGTGATGCCTTCACACTTCTCGTCATGCAGCTAACCATAGGATCTGTCTGTGGCTGCAATGCAGACCGTATATCTAACTGTCTTCCAAGTTCCAACTGCCATTCGCTGCTTTATTCAACAAGCTCAGTTGCCGCCGGGAATCCCAACAGAGTGAGACAAAAGAATCCGCCACTGGTTTTTGTCGAGATTGAAGTAATTAGATTTCCATTTAAGTTAAGAAATAATGTACAGAGGTGTTTCTTCTTTATAGGGAAAAAAATCTAATTATAACGGCTATTACCGCTTGTGCTATAACAGCTGCGGCCTTTTTCTGTTGTGATTCACGCGCAGCTCCCATTTAGTTCAGCACGACCATACTTTAGCTTGTCTTTATTTTTTTTGTCTGTGATTCAATTCAGCTCCTCTTCAGCTCAACACAGTTACTCTTCTTATCTATCAGCTCAGACTAGCTGACAGGTTTGTCTTCACTTATCTGCGTCTTGGGATGAGTTCAGTTTGACAGTTTAGCTCAGCTCACTCGAACTTAGTTTCCACAGTTTTATTACTTTGTCATTTCAGTTGGGCAGCAGATCCCAACACAAAACGAAACACCAAGACCACAGGTGTTTACGCAAGTAATACATACACTTTAAGGTTATGAGAAAACATAGGACTGCAAGGTCCTTTATCTTTTATGTCTATTGGCATTATTCGCGCATCTGATATATCTTAATGTCTAAACTTGTATGTTATAATTTATCAGTATGTTGTGGAATAATGATTGTTTTTTTTTTCTTTGACTCGGAAAAATGATTGGTTATTTTTCTTTTTTTTTTTTCCAAGCGTATCATGTCCTCGTGTAAACACATGTACAGCTTCTTTAATACTATGTCTCGTCTTTGTATTTAGCAAAGAACCTTCAGGGCTATTTATATTTTACCAATATAAATAGGCATCCGTTATCGTTTCTTACATATTCTGTCTTTGCCTTTAACTTGTGAATCATTCATTGTTTTTAGCCTTGTAGATTATTTGCATTTTTTTAAAAAGCGTAAGCACTCCATAAAGACTAAATTTAGAGTTTTTTTACATCAATAATCTGAATTAAGTTTATACTTATTTAGTTTAGTTATAGATGAATTCACTCGACACAAGCAAGATAGAGTTTCATGTAGCATATTAATTGCAGATGACAGTGGATGAAAATAGTAAAGTAGTCAATGCTAAATTGGAATCTTCGCAGGAAACCCTAGAGAAAAAGAGCTACAAATTGAGTCGAAAGAAGATAGAGTATCATCATCATCATTATCCGTACTCAGTATATCCCAACGACATCAAAAGCTATCGCTAAGGTCTGAGGAGCATAAATGGCAGGCAAACAATGCCTTTGTCCCAAGGGAGAGAGAGTTTCTTCCAGTGAGACCCCTGACTCTATGTGTACCTGCATAAATGACACAATAATAGAGATATGGTGTGCTAGTGTGTTAGTGAGTGAATTCATGAAATACAAAGAAGAGGCTGTCGATATTAAAATACACATAACGTGTATATGTACATATAATGCAAAATAACAGTAAAACATAAACATCAAGTGCAAAGTCAAATTAAAGCGTAGATAGTGTCTACGTCTATCTACTTCCTTAAATATTCTCTAAGGTGCCCCCATATATGACCTATACCTCGCTAACCTTAATCTTATATCTACATGAACTCCTATCCTAGAACATTTCCTCAGAAAGGTGCAAATCTAGTAGGTCGTGCCTAATCTGCTCATCCCAAGTCAGTTTGGGCCTGCATTTACTTCTGTTCCCCTCTACAGTGAGGCTTTCAATTGCTCTGACCGACGTCGTTGTATATCTCCACTTGACATGCCCAAACCATTTCATTCTTGCCTCCTTTATCTTATCTGCTATACTAGTCACCCCTAACCTTTCTCGAAACACCTCGTTTCTGATCCGGTCTAGCCTTGTATGCCCATAGATCCACCTCAACATCCTCATCTCTGCCACTTCCATCTTCTACAATTGTGACCTCTTGATGGCCCAGCAGTCTGTCGCATATAGCATTACCGGTCGCATTGTCATCCTATAAAATTTTTTCTTTAATTTAGTTGGGAAATATGAACCTTGTGAGAAACTAAGAGATCAATAAATCCACATAAGTAAAAAATTTTGATATTTATGATCTATAATACATAAAGATTGAAAAATTGATAATGATGTAAATCATAGAGTACAAACGGAATTGTTAAAATGGAGAAGTGCATAAAGTCTTCTTTGTGATAGAAAATTACATTTAAAGCTTACATGACCTTTTTAAAAGACGATAGTAAGACCCATATTGCCTTACGGGTCTGAATATTGAAGAGTCAATTATGAACATAAACAAAGCATACGAACGGCAGAATAAGAATGGTAAAATGAATGTGTGGACATACAAGGAAATGTAAAATAAAAAATGAACGTATGAGGAGAAAAGTCTGATGACTTCTATAGATGAGAAGATGGAGCCAATATTAAGATGATATGAACAAGTGCAAAGACATTTTGCAAATGCACCCTTAGACAATGCAAGACAATAAATGAGACGCATATTAAACATGAGAAAAGAGTAGCAAAGAAGACATGAAGAGAAACAATAAGAAATTATATAACTTACATGAGAATTGAAGAACATATAGTCGATGATAGAATAGTTTGAAAACAATTGATTTATATAACCGATATCATATGTAATGTATAAAATTAAATACAAATTTTAGATACTTAGACGAGAATCACGGCTGAGGTAATATGATATTTTGAAAGAGACGTTGTTGAGAGGATATGATATTTTGAAATAGACATATTTTAAACACATATTATGCATTTAGTATGCATTGATTTTAAGAAACACACAATAAGATTAAACTACAACTCAAAAAAATTAAAAAAAATAATAAACAAAATAAATAAATCACAAAAAATAAACAATTCATATAATTAACTCTGAATAATACGAAAAATGCTTTAGTGTTGTTACAGAGCATTTGCGTTGCATGCACTTTGTACAGGGTATTGATTAGTGCGTTTCATAATTACAAAATCGTGGAGTCGGCCAACTCAGGTGGCAATGAGAAATTGCATAATTTGGTGAGCGGTTATCTACGCCTCTCGTAAACATGACACCGTCGAAGACTGCGAAATTCATAGACTGCTACACAAACGCGAGGGAGAGACCTGTTGATTTTGCAATAGACTAATGGACAAAGAAGAAAATCCCCACACATGCCATTGATAGATTAACAACTCGGGACAATTTGCAAAAATAGGAAATTGTTGAAGCGAACACATGCTTACTGTGTAATCAAAACACGAGAATAGAAATCACTTGAAGGTTTTTTTGCCAATACTCAAGAAAGAATATGGTAGCAATTTCCAGCACTAGAAGCCATCAACTGCATCACGATTAACAAAACGAAGAAAAACAGATCCAAGTAACCCCAAAGGCACAAAAGACCTCGAACACAAACTTGGAATCTAAAATTCATCTGCAGCCACTCTAACCACTTGGAACTTCAGAACATCATTTAAGAGCTTACAGGTTGGTGCTTAAAAACCGAAGCCACAGGGTTGACACAGCAGAAAAATGCCCAGTCTTGGCAGGAGAACATGGATGTTAAAACACAGAATATACAGATGCTGCGTAATTACTTTAAGATATCAATAGCGCCTACCACCAGCTGTTGATAAGAGCACACGGTTCTGCTTCTTACCCTTCTTCCCCGCCCCATTCAACTTGGGTACTTCAGGCCTATCAGGAAGAGTCCCTCTTGATGTTACACTGGAAAAAGATGACTCGCCACTCTTCCTTAATCCTGAAGCAATTGTAGCAAATAATTAAGAGCCAAGAAAATTCTCTCAAGCACGGCAGACACAAAACCATAAATTTGAATACATGAGCTTCTTAAGTTTAATCCACAAATAACAGACCATACCAGGTGCATCCGCAGAATCACGTGAGACTTCTGTCTTAGGGAGGATGCGAGTTTCTTGGCTTCCTAATGATGGAGAAGCATGGCCTGCCGCAAAACCTAACTTTGCAACGCTTGAGAATGTTCGTCTTTCATCAATTAGTGGAGGACTTCTTGATATGGCCGTAGAACTTCCCAAAGCTGAAACGATGACGATAAAGATCACGAGGGAAAAAAATTTTAAAAAAAAGAACAAAAAAGATATACAGACAAGAAATGACGAAAACCTGCAACAATAAAAGGATTGACTGTGAAAGCATTGGACCATGAGGCTGACTAGTCGGCGGAACAATACATAAAGAAGACACCAGATACCTTAAAACCATTTACAATGGAATGCCATGGTTGATAATAGGTGGATTCAACGATATACTTGTCATAGAAACAACGGGGGTAATTGTGTTGATAGGATGGCTATGGAGCAACCATGCAATGTCTCCTTGCAATAAGCTTGTCATCTTCCAGCAAGAGGGCAATGATACAAATGAGACAACAGAAGGGTTGGTACCCAGAGGATGTACTCTAAGATTGACAGAATGCTTCTACCAGAGGAGCGAAAAACCATGTTGTTTTCGGTAGTTAAAATTTCAGAAACGAGCTAAATTAAGCGAAATTAAAAGAGTGGTTGCTTGGGAAAAGCAACATCAAACATGACTTGCTCAAAATACACTAGCACAATGGTTGAGAGTACCCAAAAGTCTCCAACTTATAATTACAAAGAAGATAAAAGTTAAAACACCCCAGTTGAACAAATTAGGACTCCAAAAACAGCAGCAGAAGAAGAAGGACCTCTGTTGGAGATAATTACAATATGAAAATCAAAATAACTAAACTAGTGATATCTCAGTGGGAAGCTGCAGCTCCCAAATGCTCAACATTGACATGTATGCCAAAATGGACCATAATAGGCCAGTAGAGCTAGTGTGCAATCCAAAACCAAACCTCCAGTCGCTAAACTGAGCGTAACAGGGGACCATCCTATTCATATGACAATAATGGTGTAACCAGAGAGGTAAAGGTCTGTATGATTCGATGATGTGCAGAGGAGATACAAAGAGACCAGCGAATAGAGATAAGGAAAAGCATAGTTGAGGGAAGCTAGAGATTTGGGCACCAAAACAGTACAAACTCCATAGAGCCTTCTATACTTGGTGCCAAAATTCTCCAATCTCCAACAATAACTGACGCACAATATAACAAAGACCAACAGTCCATAATCACATGCATAAGACTTAAACCAAAAGACAAGAAACAGCAGCAGCCCGTATACACAACCAACAACCTCAACCTGAAAGGGCCATTCAAAAGCTAAGTTTTGAAGATCTTCGTTGGAAGCTACATATTAATGGCAATTTTCCAGTTAACTTTTTCCATCTTAGTGCTTGATGTAACAAAGAATATAATCTTATATTCTGTAGAACTTTTTCCATTACACTCATTTCATCCCTTTGAATAACTCCATGAAGTCTTATATTCCTCTCTCTTTTTGGAGGCTAGAGAACTAATGGGTTGTGAGTAATCAATGCTGAAGACTATCCCAAGAGAAGAAGAAGTCCTTGCACCGTAGTTGCCTTAGGACTCCTTTTCACATTATTTAGTTGCCTTAGGACTCCTTTTCACATTATTTTGGAGTAGAAACGTAGGAAAAGAAGAGGTTTTCTTGATCTTCAGTAAATCTGCCACAAAGCATACAAAGCTTATCTAGAGCAGGCATCCTCTTCCAAAAAGCAAGCCAAAGAACAATAGCATATCTAGAGAGATGATACCTACTCCAAATAATATTAGCCGAAGGAAATGTAAGACAGGAGTTCTAACAAGAGCGGCACTATGGACGGAGAATTTTTGAGAAGGTTCCATTTCCATTAGTCCTCTCCTTCGGAAATGTGAATACTTCTACACTCATTATAGAATGTGATAACTTGGTTATCCCAATCCCTATCATATGACAACCTTTATTGGTCCTCCACAATAACCTCCGCTCCTTCAGCATCATTTCTGATATTTAGCTTATTTCTTAGCTCAGGACAATTTTTCATCAAAACCCCCTGGCACCCCCAAGGGTACCAGGGGTCAAGCCAAAAAGAAGTAATTAGTCCAATTCTAATGTCTGTCTTTTAGAACTGATCATATAGGTCTCTTATCCAAAACAACCTCTTCCACGTGCCCAGCTGGATTATCTATTTCTAGGCATTCCTAACCAATCCATGAAGTACCAGCACTAGTGGATTTTTTAAGATTCATAAGCAGCTGAAAAGATCAATCAAGTCCTTTGAAGGAGTTCACCTTAATTACTACAGTAAAACTTCAGTCTGAATGGATGAAGCCGAAAAGTTAGAGGACAACCAAATGACTTTGATTATTGACCCTGGGAACACAAGTTTGCATAAGGCTGGAATAGAGAACAACCTATGAAGGTTAATGACGAACTTTGTTCTAAATAAAATAAAGAAAAAATAAACAAAATCAAGGATAAAGTGGTTGATGGAGACAGCACACTATCTGTTAGCATACCCATAAAAGCATTAGCACAAAATCCTATAGCTGCAGAAAAACGAGCACCATGCTGGACGACTATGATCTTGTGCGGAGGAAATTTTGGCTTTCTTTAAGCATTTCCTGGAGGAGGACGAGCATGCAACTCAGGGAAATTAGGTCGCATGCTGTAAAAGATGAGCGGATTGATACACTTCAAACATGTAATCTGAATGCGGCAAATGTTTCATAGAGTACTTCAACAAACACCATATGTTAACATATTACATGTTCCTCTCTTCAGCAATCTGTATTTTGAGCTGGAATGCAGCGACCAACAGACATGGTCCAACATATATGTATTTCCATTTGATATATACTTTTTCTAAAACAACTGTAGAATGAGCCCTAAAAATGGGCCAAGACACGCTCTTCTTTGCAGTACTTTTTCAACATTTAGGACATAATCAACATATTGACAGTGCATCACCTTCAAAATCATCCATGGAGAAAGTGAGTGATTCCTCGTGGGGTGCCTGCTGAAAGTCAAATGGAATGGGCATGAAGTGTAACCCAGCAGATTCAGCCTTTACTTTCTCACGGTGTTCCTGGGAAAAGAAGCATAAACTCGATTTCAGGTCAATCAGAAATGATATAGGAACACGAAAAAATAGGAATAGAACTAAGCATTATCTGATACAGCTACTAGTAATAAACTGCAGAGTCAGGTAAGGGCAAAATTTCCAGAAAAAAAGAGTGAGCCTCTCTGAGCAGCATTAAAAATTAATAGACTGGTCACGTTTTAAGCTGTTGAATTGGGTCCCTAACAAGAAGAGGAACACAACAGGTTCGAGTATCCATTCAGCAACAGAAAAAAAAAAATACTCGCCAACTAATTTCAAAATGAAATGTGCCATTGGATTGTGCATCTTTCTTTTCTTTCAGATATGTATTTTTAAGATATCCTTTTTGACAAATACTGTAACAATTAAAACAGCAGAAAGCAGCTCTTACAAGAACATTCCAAACATGGTGGAAATTCTATCAAGATCAAGAAGGAAAAATAGCAGGCTTTATTCCAGGATTGAGATACCTTTCTTGCAAGCCTCTTCCTTTCTTTGTCTCGGTTCTTAATTTCATCCATGAATGGAGAAAGAGCCTCTGGAGGCAATGATCCACTAAGATTGATCTCGCAAAACTGTGAAATTGAGATAACAATCAACACAAAGAGTTCCATATTACAACTATCAATAATAATTTAGGCATTACCTGAAAAGAGGTCGATATAGAAAAATGACTCAAGAAACGGTAACGCCTCCTTGTGTCTTCTGATTGAGTAAATGACTCCAGCTGCAATACCTTCCCGCTGATTCTGAAATTGAGAAATTTTGCCAGAATAATCAGGAAAGAAAATCCAACATGCTCCTAGTTGTATGAGAAATCAGGAAAGAAAATCTTCAGGAGAAGTCTATATTCTAAAAGATCTTAAACGTAAACTTAATCTATAAGGGTAATTCCAGCTAGAGACGGGTTAATGCTTGTGCTGCTTTGTACTACAATAGTAGTCTAACAGAGTTTGGGTTTATGAAACTTTCTCACTCTAAAGATTTTGCTCTGCTTTCTCTCTAAAAAAATCTCATACTTTCTACACCTTTCTTTTTTCACCCACTCATTCTCTCTCCTACTTTCCCCACCTACCGCCGTCAACGGTCCAAACTCCTCCATAACGTCTCTTTCTCTGCCATTTCTACTCCTTTCTTCTTTCAGTCATCTCTGTTCTAAAAACTTATTTTAACTCTTCTTCATCTTCTACATTTCTCTTCCACTTCTCTGTTTAAGAACAAAGATATACTGAAGGCAAATCTTACCCATCTGAGGTCGTAAGGCCATCGGCCTCCTTAACAGAGGAGGATACACAACTTCCGTCAGATCTAGCTCAAGATGGACTCTCTCACTTCGATTTTGTCCATCTAAACAACATGCAGGCCTCAATCCGTGCTAAATCAGCTTGGGCATCCTTGCTCAAGCCTGATTTCAGCCCAGATATTACTTCTACTCTTTCTTCAACTCCGATTGACATCAACAACGGTGTGAAATCCTTTGCCATTAACCCATCGAAGGTAGCGGAGGACAAGCTAAAATGGAAAACCGCAATAATAGGACAAGTCATGGGGAATAGTGCTTCCTACTTCAATATGAAGCAATTTGCTAAGCTAAGATGGTCCTTAAAGGTTTACTGGAGGTGCAAAAAATTGAAGATGGTCTCTTCGTTTTCAGATTCCAGCCAGAGGGGTCCAAGCAAGAGATTCTTGAGCAATCCCCACTTCCCTTTGGTAACCGCGTATTATTTCTCTGTCCATGGACTCTGGACAAACCCATCCAGAGGTTAAAGCTCAATAAAGTCCCAGTTTGGGTCCAGCTTCACAAGCTGCGACCTCACTACTTCAATTCACATGTGTTAGGTGGCCTTGGATCCCTTATTGGCAAACCTCTCTTCATGGATAAGTTAACCTCTCAGCAATACAGAGTGGCTTACGCAAGAATTTGCGTAGAAATCGATGCCGAAAACCCTCCTCAACCTACCATCAAATACACTGACGAGGATGGCATGGAGTGCACACAAGATGTTGTGTATGAATGGATGCCAAAACGTTGTGGTAAATATAAGACTTTCGGCCACTCATGTGAAACAACAAACAAAGAGGCGACTCCCTTTGTGATCCAGCACATAAACAAAGGTGTTGCAGGAGTAGACAAACAAATATGTTGAGGCAGGACAAAGGTAAAGCTAAGATCTCAGAGGCTCCTTTGGAAGGCCACAGGCAGGGTATTGGAACCAGCAGGTTCCAGCAGATACCTGACGAAAGAGATAGAGACCCTGTTCGTGCTGGAACACAGTCAGCGCAAATGGGGAAAATAGAGGGACTCATGGGGAAGTCGGAGCTGAGGACAAACATGGATGCAGCTACCTTTGATAGCTGTAACCCAAAATCTTCCTCAAAGCAGCCAGGTATCACTACGATATCCAACAAAACAATTCATGCAACACCTCCTAAACTACAAGGTAGCGCAGGAAATAAATTTAAGATCCTCTCTGACTTAGAGGACAACTTTGGGGGATGGACAATTGAGTCCTGAGAACCAAGAGGTTTCCTCAGGAAATAGGAACAAAATGATCTCTTCTCAAAAATCTGCAGAAACCGAGCCCCATTCTGAGGAGGACTCTATCGATACAGCTATGCCTTTAAGTTTGATCATAAAGAATAATACTAGGAGTAAAATAGTGGAATCCTCTTCAAGTAGTGAGAACTCCTTGAGTAATCCATCCTCCGCACAAAGTTTGCATCATAGCGACACTGACCAAGCCCCAAAGGAAGCAAATAAAACCGAGATAAGAGATTCTAAGGATAATGTAAGAGAACAACAATCTGAAGAGGATGACCCTTTTGACGAACTAGAGGTACTGGAAAATGAGCCTATCCAAACTAGGCAATATAGCAAGGGGTCTTCTAGGGGCAGACCAAGTGGTAGAGGGTCAAAGCATCGTAGATGACCAAGATCGCATGTTGGAATGTAAGGGGTCTAAACTCTCCTTTGAGACAAAAGGAGGTTAGAGGCTTCATTAAAGACAGGAAATTAGACATTATTGGTCTAGTCGAAGTCAAGGTTAGAGAAAATAACCGGCAAAATATAGAAAATATAATGTTAAGGAATTGGATAGTCACACATAATACCCTGCCAAACTCAGTCTCAAGAATTTGGTTGGCTTGGAATCCAAACTCTTTTCAGGGGCAAGTAATTGCATGTTCAGAGCAACACATTACCAGTAAAATGACCTTTAAAAATACACAAAGTGAGGAATTCTATCTCACCGTAGTCTATGGGTATAATGAAAGGAGCAATAGAAAGGATCTATGGCGTGAACTTAGATACCAAAATAACATTATTGGAGATAAACCATGGCTATTAATGGGTGATTTTAACATCATCATTAATAGTAGTGGAAAAACAGGTAGACAACGAGTTAATAGGAATGCAATAGCGGATTTCACTGATTGCATCCAAGATTTGGATTTAGGTGTCATCCCTTCTACTGGATTCAAGTACACTTGGTCCAACAAAAGAGAAGGGGATAATAGAACCTACACCAAGATAGACCACATGCTATGCAATGAACAGCGGAAAAACCTCATCCCACACTTTCAATTAGTCTATGAGGCACCCTTATCCTCTGATCATTCACCAGGCATCCTATCTATCCAACTCAACCATAGATTTGGTCCAAAGCCATTTAAATTTATGAAAGGGTGGATGAGGCATCCCAACTTCCACTCCATCCTTAGGTCAGCATGGCAAAAGATACAAATTGGCAACCCAGTGCAAGTGTTAACCAATAAACTAAAACTCCCACTTAAACAACTGAACACAGAAAAATTTGGAAACATATCACAAAGAGTTGAAGTTGCAAAAGGGGACCTTGAGGAAGCTCAAATGAGATCCACACAGAACCCTCAGGATTTGCAGCTTCAAATGGAATAGAGGAACCTAGGAATATACTAGACTAGCAAGCTTTGAGGAAATTTTCTACAAGGAAAAATCTAGGATCAAGCGGATGAAAGAAGGAAACAAGAATACTAAGTTCTTTCATAGGACTGTCAAGGTTCATAATGCAAGAAACAAAATCCTTACACTTTCCAATGAAAATGGTGACATCATTGAAGATTATGGCATGATAGAATTAGAAGCTACCTCTTACTTTGAAAAGCTTTT
Source organism: Eustoma russellianum (assembly GCA_036186865.1). NCBI lineage: Eukaryota > Viridiplantae > Streptophyta > Magnoliopsida > Gentianales > Gentianaceae > Eustoma > Eustoma russellianum. The sequence continues at coordinate 41,296,078 of AP025045.1, forward strand.
TACAGATCCAAATCCTTCAGAACTACTATGTCAAAACTAAACTAGTATGATCCTCACAGACGCTCAAGGCCAGACCCTGTCCCAACTTGTGACAAAGCAGGAAATTAAAGAAGCTCTATTCTCCATAAACTCTGATAGTGTCCCAGGACCAGATGGCTTCACAGCTGTTTTCTTCAAGGAGAACTGGGGTACTGTTGAGAAAGATTTCACAGAGGCAATTGAGTATTTCTTTAGGCAAAAATTCATGTACTACCCCATTAACACAACACCCATCTCTCTAATCCCAAAAAAGAAAACCTCACACAAATAAAAGATTTCAGGCCTATTTCCTGTTGCAATGTCACTTACAAAGTAATCACCAAAATACTGGCAAATAGACTTAAGTCTCTCCTCCCCTTCCTAATAAGTGACAACTAATCTGCATTTGTCAAAGGACGAACAATACAAAGCAATATCCTTCTGGTCCACGAGCTTGTCAAAGACTACAAAAAAGCAAATGGCCCAAAATGCTACGCCATTAAGGTAGACATCATGAAAGCATTTGATACTGTCAACTGGCAGTATTTGCTTTCTTTGCTCAGACATATGCACTTCCTACCCATTTACATTAAGTGGGTGGAACTATGCATCACAACCGCTACGTTCTCTGTTAACCTTAATGGCTCCCTCACTGGGAACTTTAAGTTTTCTACAGGACTTAGGCAGGGTGACCCTTTATCCCCCTATTTGTTCATCCTGGTAATGGAAGGTCTCACACAAATGTTGATGTGTCAAACTTCCATTAACAGTTTCTCCTTTCACCCCAGATGTGGGAAGGAGAAAATAACATCACTGGCCTTTGCCGATGACTCATTCATCTTTTCCAAAGCAGACCTCCAATCAGTTACCATAATAAAGCAAACACTGGAGGAGTTCCAAAAAATCTCCGGATTGAAACCTAACTTGTAAAAAAGCATGGTTTTCACCTCTGGATTAAACTCCCAAAAACAGGCTGAAATAGCACAAGTCCTAGGAATGCAAATAGGTATGCTACCTATTAAATACCTAGCGCTACCATTAACAATGGGCAAATTAACCTTTACAGAATGCTCCTCACTCCTGGACAGACTAACATCACGAGTCACAAGCTGGGCAAACAAAAACCTGTCTTATGGTGGTAGAGTTATGCTAATCAACTCTGTGTTGACAGCTATATGCAGATATTGGACTGCCTCACTGTTTCTCCCCAGGAATATCATTAAGGAAATTGAAAGGATCCTTAGAGGATTCCTGTAGGGGAGCACTAGGAAAGCAAAAAATCAAATGGTCCACAATTTGCCAACCAAAAGAAAGAGGAGGTTTGGGCATCCACGATCTACGCCTTACTAACAATGCCTACATTATGAAAAATTTGTGGGACATTTGCCCAGGAAAGGAGTGCTTGTGGGTGAAATGGATTCACATGGAGATTTTAAAAGGCAAATCGGTATCGGAAATTAAACCCAGGCCATCTGACTCATGACTCTGGAAGAAAATGCTAGAGGTCAGGAGCAGCTACAATGACAACGTCAAGAAAGTCATTGGAGATGGGACCTCATCCTCCTTTTGGTACGACCCTTGGCACCCTTGGGGTATATTGGACACAGCAGGTCCAAACCTAAGAAGGAATCTCCACATCACAGACAATACAAGAGTCTCCTCAATTTTGGTCAACAATGAATGGAGAATTCCATTTGGAAGGGGTTGGGATGACGAAGTTAGAAGGTTCAGAGTTGACTGCTCGGGGGCTAGCAGGAAAAGTGGAAAGGATGAATGGACTTGGCTCCCAAGTTCCAGATTCACGATGAAAGATGAAGTCAAGGTAATCCAAGTGCAACTACCGCCTGTTCCTTGGAGAACCACAGTTTGGGGTAAGCACTCTATTCCACGGTATGCTACAATCCTTTGGATGGCATGTTGGAATAGAATGAATACCTTAGACAAATTACACAATTGGGGGCTCACAACTTCAAACATTTGTGTACTTTGCGCTAGTGCTGTAGAAACGCATGATCACCTTTTCTTCCAATGCTCCTTCTCCTCTCAAATCTGGAACTCCATCCTGAGTCGCCTGAACACCAGTTTCAATTGGCAAGACATTTTGATAATTCTCCGCACTAGGAGCCGTTGGCATTCCAGACTACAAATGGACCTAGCCTCCCTAGGGTTTGCCTCTTCAGTGTACCTCATCTGGAGAGCGGAACAATAGAATTTTCAAGCAGACAAGAAAAGACACAAATCTGGTCCTCAAGAAAACACTAGATAGCATGTCATATGCTGCAGCGAGTTGGAAAAGTTACAAGTGTGGTAGACAAAATTGGGAGCTATCACTGGAACTTAGATTGCCACAATCAATTTTCACCAGACACATCCCTCAAGAGCAAAATCATTAATAATGCATGATTCATCGTTCACCACAGCATTAATCCTTTATGTTTTTGTTATCATTTTGTACATGTAGTGCTGCTGGACTTTACTTTTGCAGATCTGCTGGTTCGCAGATATCCAGCCGTTAAAGACCACAAGATGGTATGCATTCTCCGATTTGGTGTCCATCAGAGCGGGACAAGGCTATCAAGGGCACAGAAGCAAACTGGGCAACATCATCTCCATCATCATTCAATGTCCCATCGTCATACATGGCTGGAAGACTGGCAAGGGCAGAAGCTATCTTGACAAAACCTGAACTTCATCACATAGTGACTTGAGCTTATTTGTATCTACTACGGTGGTTTAGTGTTTTGTATTTTTTGCTACTTCCCCTTTGTTGGGCAAGCAACCTTAACTTAGTATAATGGTAGTATAGCTTTAATCGGTTACTTTTAACCACATTTTGCTAAAGGTTGGCATTTGAGCATAGAGCTTATTGTGAGCCGCCTTTACACATATTGTAACTTCGCTGTTTTGGGCTTTTATATAAAAGTTAAATTACAAAAAAAAACCTGCTAGAGATTAGGGGTGTTAACGAACCGAACCGAATATTAAGTTTTCGAATTCGGATTCGTTTAGTTAAACGAACTGTTCGGTTTGGTTCGTTTAGCTAAACGAACTTTAAAATTGATTCGAGCTCGGCTCGATAACCTTATAACTGTTTAAACAAGACGAACAATTCGCGAATAGTTTGGCTCATTTAACTAAACGAACCCGAATACCTGTTCGAATTCGGCCCGTTAACAAATAATTACCGAACAAACACGAACCGAACTCGAACATTTTACGAACTGTTCGGTTTGTTCAACAGCCCTACTAGACCCCAAATTATCCCAAAATTCAAAATTTAACCTTGAATTTTTTTTGTGCGACAAATTTATAACCAGTATTGCCACCACAAAGAATGTACTTAGTACTTATCACATTCACTAAGACTTATATTAAGATGGAGAAGTGTTTGAAACAATAACTAATACTCCAAAGTTTTGACCATTTGAATTGAGGCTGAAGGTGCTTCAGATATAACTTAATTAGTTCTGTCAGCACAGGTCATTCCAAAGCTTAAGTTTTGAAAAATTTTCTCTCTAAAAAACTTTCACTCGCTTCTCTCTAAACTTTCGGACAGTGTTTACCCACCAAAAACTTCTTCTCTCTCCAATTTTCTGTTCTCGCTCCACCCCTAACGTCCCTTTTCTTCTCTTTTTTCAACCTGCAATGGCAACATCACAACCATCTAACACCCAAGTCTTCTACCTTTAACATTGAAAGCAACTAGTTTCCTTCCCGTTATCTTCTCCGGCCTTCGAGGCCACTCCGGCTGCTGCTACACCCGGATGGAGACTACTTTACAAGCCTATTCCACCTCAAAATTGATGGGCTACCTTGATTTAACTTAAATCTTTACTGATCTGTAACTGGGAGAAAGGGCGAAATCAACTTGGGCATCCTTGCTCAAGCCTGATTTTGGCCCAAAAACTTCTTTTACTCTTGTATCTCTTCATACTGATCTCGATAAAGGAAAGAAGTCTTTCGCAAGTAATCCTGCAGAGATAGCAGATGATATATGGAAATAGAGATCCACCATTGTAAGGCAAGTCATGGAAAATAATACATCCTACTTCAACATGAAAAGCTTCGCAGAACAAAGGTGGAACTCGAAGGGCTTACAGAAAGTACAAAGAGTTGAAGAAGATTTATTTTTCTTTCGATTTCACTCAGATGAATCGAAACAAAGTATACTAAAAATATCCCCAATGCCCTTTGGGAATAGGCTCTTTTCTTATGGCCTTAGGTTCTAAATAAGCCTATGGGTCCTATGGAATTTGTACTATCTGATGCCTAAGTCTGCAATTTCTAACTTCTCTGCCCCTGCTCTGGAATTTTGGTCATCTGTGCTGCACTTAAATGATCTGATGGGAATAAAAGAGAACTTTCTTGAATTTGGAATGAATGGCTGTGTCTGCTTTCCTAATTGGAATGCTCCTCCAATGATCCTGTTGCTGTTGAGATTCTGCTGCTGCATCTATGTCATGTATTTTGCACTTTATATTTTTCATTTTAGGCTTAATAGTTCCAAATGGCGGGCCTTTAAAGCCTGACTTACTTTGCTACATCCAGTGATAATCCTATGGTCTCTTCCCCATATAGCTTCTAGGGACTTTTGCATTTTTGAAGTTGACAAAGCTCCGTAGATTAGTTAAAGTTAGCTGGAATTGGAATTGTAATGAAACTTTGCGATTTTGTATTTTGAGCAAGCCTAGATCACTGGCTAGCTTACGAACACCTACCCATGATGTTAAACCTCTGTAAAAAAATGTCCCATAAGGCTTATAAATGAATTTAAAAAAGTTCAAGTCCTGGAACAATACGGGTCCCTAAAGGGAATTTGTCCTTTATGATAACAACTAACTCTATTAAAATTCAAAAACATGATTTCATGAATGAATTCGTTGTTAGTGGCAGTTTTCTCAAAGAAATAAAAAGCATTTAAAAGATGGTTGGCGACAAAGTATACCTACTTTATGCACGTTTAACATTTAACTAGTAGCCAAGGTGGACAAGAATGAAAAAAAGGTTATCCCCTGTAATTTGAGATTCTAGGACCTGTTAGGCAGTTGATCAGAGTTTCCATAGTGCTGCATGAGACACTTCATGTTCAAAGGATGGAGGATAATATGCTGACCGTCAGCTGCCTGAAACAGGAAAAAACTAATTAGGCATTAAAAGCATAAATCTAAAGAACCACATACTATTTAGAGAAATTAACGAACAATATATTTCTCATCAATTCACATACACAACAGTGCACCACGTGATAATCCATAACACAAATTCTAGAGCAACAAGCCAAACGAGAAGTTAAGTTAAATTGAAGCATAATGCATGATTAACTTTACCAGAGAACTAAAACTAGAATACAACCATTCACAGAGTCATCTATAGGAAAATAATATCATGTTTTAGCTTATCATCAACTACAATGCTCGCTGCACAATGTTTAAGGAAACTAGCTTTCATCAAGTGAACTACAAGAGCCGGAATGAGCAATGTATTAGAGTTTACATGAAAAAGATTGCAACACTTAAAAATAAAGGTTTCAACCACGGAGCAAAATAGCACATGAAAGAAGCACCAAGGCTTTGGGATCAAAGATTGGAAGCGACAATACCACCATAAAGGAGTGATTTTACCACTTATGCTGGAAAAGCACTGATATTGGCCTAATTTCCTCACCTCCAAAACCGAAAACCATCCACGGACATACAAGTAGAAATTACCTGGTAGAAGACATACGAGTCATGACCATTTACACTACTTTGACCATTCAATAGTGCCGATTGATCTTTCAAATACACCATTGAAGATGAAATCCCACCATTATTATCCAACAGTACAGCTGCGTCCGAAGCGTGCACAGCATTTGCAGGGCCACCCGAATTTGGTTTTTCAGACGGAACCAACTTTTCAACAGCATTACTAGCAGGTGACCCCTCTGCTAGTTCACATGCCCCATGCCCGAGCATGGATGCCTTAGGTTGATGTGGAAATTTATTTGCTTTAATGGGATTGCATATCTGACGATTATCCCAATAGACCTTTCTCTGTTCCAATTGTTTTACTGCAACACATACATATGGAAGTTTCTCTATATCATCTACTAAACCTGACTCAGCCCTGGCTAACCAACTATTCAAATCCGAGAAGGCATTTCTAATAGATAAGTCCACATCTGAAGTAAAGGTGAATCTTGAAAATAAATCCTTGAACTGACCATCAGTATCTGAGCTTTCATTGCTTTTGAGAGACAAAGCAAATGAATCTCTTTTGCGGGTCAACAGTATAAGCTCAAGTACATCACCAACACAGTGTTGCTTAACTGTTTTTATATTGATGGTATGCAAATCTTTAGAAGATACCATCATGAAACATAAAGGACACTTCTTGTTGTATTCATCTTTATCATCATCTTCACCCATCATCAAATACTGCAAAATGCATGGGAAACAAAAGATATGGCCGCAAGAGGTAATCTGAGGACAAAGGGGATCATCCAAACATATTGGACACTGAACTTGCAATGGAGTCAAATACTTTACACAAACAATGTCCTCCCACTGTAGCATTTTGTCTGGATCCAGGGACACAGGGTCATAGTTTCCAGTATCTAACAAAACGAACTTGAAGTTTGCTTGAAGAAACAAGTCTTTGTTGTAAGGCTTCCTCGATTTCCATTTTCTAGGAGGTGGGACCCTAGGTCTGGGATTTGACCGAGGAATAGGGTCATAGTGAAAATTCAACAAGTGATCGCCCCTAACAACCAGAGGTTTCTTTCCTGCTGAAGAAGTGAAAATGCCGCGAGCTGTAGAAGCAGAGTGCGCATCCCTGTTCTCTGATGGAATATGACCAGATTCATTTTGTTTACATCTCACATCTGCAGCCTGAAAAACATCAGGCTGTGAAATCTTGAAATGACTTCGGGAAGAAGAACCGATTTCATCACTGGCGGCCTCCAACTCAATCACCTGGATAGAGAAATAAATTAGGTAGATTGTTCAATCGAGAAACAGTCGGTCAGTGTGGTAAGGCATAAACTCGGAGACCCTGCATCTGTACCTCATTAGAAGATACATCTGAATTAAGTGCATCGGAAGCCACTGCTCCTGCTGCGGAAAAAAGTTGACGTTAACAGGCATAAGAAATCACTACAATGTCATTATGGTGAATAGCCACTCTTCAAAAACAGCAAGATGATACATCACCTAAATGATCCAAACCACTGGATTATGTGAAATCATAGACCAATTTGAAGGCCCTATGCAGTAGAAACACCATAGGATTTTCCAGAAAGGCGTTAAAACAGGGAGGATGGAGGGATAATCTCATTTAACTATCTATCACCTAGACATAGAACCCATAAAAGAGAGCCTGTTGTCAGCTCATCAAGTAGACAAGACGAAGAAACTGGCCAGCTAAATCGTACTGAGGGGGCAGTAACTACCAAACTAAACCAAAATGAAAAACAGGACGCCATAAATAGAAGTCACTAACCCGATAAATTACTGGAATCGGCAATTTGGAGAGATCCGAGGGAAGGAGTTGGAGAAAAGATATTGGTGCAAAGGTCGGATGAAGCATAGCCATGATTGAAGTTGGTAGCTTGAGTAGAGCGCGAAGATGAAGGTGAAGAAGACGAAGAAACCGAATTCTCGGAGGGCAAGATGGACATCAAAATCTGGCAGAGGTCAGCCGTTGGTATCTGGGGTCTCGTCTGCGCCGTATCACCAAAGAACCCCTACTAATTTACATTTATATCATATATAGTTCCATTTTTGTGGAAGTAATTTTGCTTTTTTGACATCTCGTTCGGCTCCACTACAAATTTACATTTATATCATATGTAATTCCATTTTTGTGGAAGTAATTTTGCTTTTTTGACATCTCGTTCGGCTCCACTAGCATACTTAAGAATTTAATTTTAGTTGTAACCATTGATAGAAAGAGTCATGATTTTTTTCATAAGATCATGTTTAGAGAAAATGGGTGTAAGTAACGAGAAGGAAGCGGAAAATAGTTTACGTATAATCTCTTGGAATGTAGGAACCCTAAGTGTTAAATTGTTGGAGGTTGTAAATGTACTTAAGAGACGTATGATAGATATAGCATGCCTGTAAGAGACTAGGTGAAAGTGGAATAAAGGTAAAAATGTAATGGGTATAAGTTGTATTTGGGGTCCGATGAGACCAAAAATGGGGTAAGATTTCTAGTAAAGTTAGAATTGCACACGAACGTCATCAATGTGATAAGATATAGTGATAGAATTATGGTGCTGAAGTTAGTACTAAACAAGGATGTAATGGCAGCGATGCGCGCCTACGCATCCCAAGTGGGACTAGAAGAACATAAGAAGAAAGAGTTTTGGGATTGCTTAGATGTAGTGTTGAAGTCAAAACCTAGGGAGGAATGAATTTGCATAGGAGGTGATTCTAATGGCCACATTGGAAAGGATTCCGATGATTTCCAGTCAGCACATGGGGGTTTGGTTATGGAGATAAAAACGAGCTCTGTTCAACCTTATTTTCAAAACAAGAAAAATGTCAGATGAATGGAGAAAGAATGTCGTAGTCCCTGTATATAAGAATTAAGGAAATGCATAGTGTTGCGGGAATTACATATGGATTAAGTTGTTAAACCATACTGTGAAGTTATACGAGAGTAATATATACTAGAATTAGGAAAGAAACTCAGGTTACGGTAAACCAATTTGGTTTCATGCCAGGACTGTCAACTACGGAGCAATACACATCCTAAGGAGATTGATGGAAAAGTATAGGGAGAAGAAACACGATCTACATATGGTCTTCATCAATCTTTAAAAGGCGTATGACAGTGTGCCACGTAGACTGATTTAATCTAGATGCAACAAGGTTTCTTATGAAGTATATAGACATAATTAGAGATATGTATGTTAGGACAGAAACAATCGTTCGTACGTCTATGGGGAATACAGATTTCTTTTCGGTGGAGGTAGGCCTCCATCAAGAGTCTGCGTTGAGCCTATTTCTTTTTGCAGTTCTCTTAGAGCTCAAGGTTTGTTTACGGAATGGGAAAACACTGAGAGAGCTACTGTTCCATTAAAATTGTTGCAATTAGAGGACATTGCTTCTAATATTGAGTTAGGTCCAATCATTGATTAGATAGATGCTCAAAATTGGAGACATATTTGGACTGGAAGTGACATGAAGAAAATGTCTAAAAGATACACTAGATTGTTTTATGCTAATTTGTGGATTGAGTATTTGAATGGTTTCCCTTTCTCTCTAAACACCATAATTGATGGACAACATGTCGAATGGTCGGTTGAGAAAATTTGTGAATACATTGGGGTACCAAATGATGATCTTGATTCATTTGAGGTTTAACATTGGGATGAGTACAATTGGAAGGTTAGTGAGGAGAATATTAAGAGTTTTTTTGGCTTCTATCTTACCAAAAATACCAATGACATGCCATTGGTATACATAGTGTTAACTGCTATAGTCACTTTTTGTATTAACGGAAAATTGGCAAAACTCTCTAGCAACATTGATTTCTATATTGCTTATAGAATTGCCAATAAGGAGCAACTGAATTTTGGTGATATATTCATGGAAAATGTTATAGAATCCGCCATCAAAAAGTCTAAAGCCCCTCCACATCCCAATCTCATCTATTATATGCTCCGAAAGTCGGGTATCGAACTTGATGATTCGGATGTTAAGAAAATTTCGGTTAAAGACTATTACGACAAAATCAACATCCAACAAATCAATAAATCAAGAAAAGAAGCATGAAGGGGCATGGAACAAGAAGATGAGGATGAAGACGAAAATGTGGCTCCTCCACCTGCAGCCGAAGAGGAAATAGCACAGGATGATACACAACTCCTGATTCCAGAAGCTGAAGAAGGACAAAGAGGAGGGCCTAGCACAAGCATTCCGGAACTACAACAAGTTATAGAGCTTCAACACGAAGTGGGAACCTTGAAAAACAAATTTGCAAGGTTCAAAGCCAAGATGAAGGCATGCATCCCGGGCCTAGCTTACTCATCGAACGAGGATTAGGACTAGCATTCCTTCATCCCCATGTCTCGTAGTACTTCTAGTGTAGAATAACTATCATTTCTCTCTTTGTTTTGTTGAGAAATATATTTGGGTAATTTTCAAAGTCATGATTTTACGTGGTGAGTACTTAAAAATGTCACATATGGTGTTAGAAATGATTAAAAGTTGAAAAAGTGAAGAAAAATGACATTGATCTTTCAGGTTGTTGCACTTCGATCAATCGATGTACTTCGATCCCTCACATCGATCGATCTATGTAACGCAGAGAAGGTTCAAGACCTTACTGTGAGACATCGATATCTAAACCTGAGACACATCGATCGATCGATGTATACATTGAACCCTTACTTCGATCGATCGATGTAGTTCAGAGACAAATTCTAAAACTTACTGTGAGACATCGATCTCTGAAGCTGAGACACTTTGATCGATCGATGTCTAGGGTTTTTAGAAATATTTTTCTAAAATGTGATAAAGTGGTTGTTTTAATTTGTACATGATTTATACATGTTCATTATGTGGATATTATGTGTTTTTGATGATTTTACATGTTTTGTGACTAATGTGCCTTGGAAGTTTCTACAACTTACCAAAAAGGGCAAAATTGGTATTTTGAGTTTTGTAGGAACATGATATTGTTGAAATACTTCAAGGACATATTCTCATCTTATTTATCATGACAAAGGTGTTATTATATTCATTTCTGACCATCGGGTCATTTCTGGAGTTTTCTCTCACCAGGAGCATTTTGGTCATTTTACTCCTAAGGGCGTTTTTGGTATTTTCACTCAAGGAATCTCTTGAGTATATTCTTATCTTCATTCTGGAGTTGAGTTATGATTAACTTGAAGATTATATGGTGGTTTTATATTATTTCTCTCACATGATGATATTATTGACTATAGCGGGATATGTGACGAGTTGTGATGTCACATTCTATTTCTTTCTTGAAGACTCTCTTCTATATGTTATTGGAGTATATTTATCATCATATTTCAGAGAATATAAAGGTGTTCAAGGTGTGAAAATGATCACAACATACAAGAAGAAATAATGGGAATTTCGGTGTTACATGTTGACATAATCTTGTCAACTATTATTTGTTGATTTCTTTTTCAAAAATCTGAGTTGATATACATATATGCAGCCTCAAAAACGTTTATTAACATGTGGAAATGATGGTGTACCCATTTTATGACTTGGTGACAAGTGGACCAACCAAAAAGAAGCTAGTTGGCAAAAGTTGCCAACTATGAATTTTCAAAGTAGTAGCCAACGGCTACTAAGGTCTTTGGAGCTGTTTTTGGTTTGAATTTTTCAACTCCCACATGCCTATTCTCAAGCCAAGGAATTGAGGGGATAGTGGAGGAATATGTCATCCTATCTTCTTCTTATTATCTTCATTTTGCAAAGGATAATTAAGATATTCCAAGGTGTAAAATTCGGCCAACATAAGTGTTCCAAGGTGGACCAATCATTTTTCTTTATGTTACCAAGTGTACAAGGCCAACCAATAATGTGAAGACACTTAAGCATTGATAATGAAGGTGGTGACACATTGGAGGCCTTATCTCCAAGGCTCATTTCACACTATAAATAGGAGGCAAAAGTGAAGAAGAAGAAGAACACACTTGAAGCTCACTTGAAAGCATTTGTTGATTTGTCTAGGTATCTTCTTCTTGACATTCTTGTTTCATACTTTGTAGCCAAGGTGTTCTTGTTGCATTTGTTAGAGAGCTACAACCCTCTTGAGCTTCATTTGTAAGATTGATTAGCCAATTCTATAAGACAACATCAATAGGTGGTAGAGGTGTTGCAACTAAGTGTTGCATAGAAGGTGTTCATCCAAGTATTGAATAGGGCTGGTGCTTAACCTAAGGATCAAGCTTGGTTCTTGTTGTAATTTGGTTTATACCATAGTGAAATCCAAGGAAAGGTGTTCCTTGGTACTGGAGTAGGTCACATTGACCGAACCATGATAAATTCTCGGTGTTCTTATCTTGTTTCTACATTTTTGCTCTGCCTGTTTTTCACTGCTGATTTCACACAACTTCTCATGTTCTGAAAAAATAGCTAAACACTTTCAAAATTCGTGATTTTTGGTGGAGTTATACTTCAGACTTTTAGATTTCATTTGCAATAAGAATCACTTGATTTGAGCAAGAGAAAGTTAGTCTTTCAGTCGTTGCAATATAACTGCTCCAATCTGGCAACAATCTGACCAGCTTTGAGAAAACTTGAATTCTGTTTTAATCAAGAATTGTTTAGGGTCAGGGCCTTCTAGAATCATAAATTAGACATCCTTAGAAGTGTTTTGACATAAAGTTCAACCTTTTTGGTTAAGTATTCAAAGAGAAACACGTTTTCTAATTTCAGCAACATTATGTCCAATTCTGTCTAGATTGACCATCTGGATCTTTTTATTTGGTTGAAAGGTCAAACAATCTTAGTTTTGTCTAATTTTTGGATAGATTCTTGTCAACACATTTAAGTTAAGTTCTGAAAATTTTCATAATTTTTGGAGTTGTGTACAAGGATTTTTGAATTTTTCAAAAACGGGTTCTGAATCTGAGGTAGTCTCAGATTCTGTTTTCAAAGGAGATTTTTAACAAAGGGTAGTAGTGTATTTTCTGTTAATCACTGTTCACCCCCTCTAGTGGTGTGTATTGCAGGTGCACGTTCCAACATGTTTAACTCTATTATGTTTTATAACTATCGTTTCTAATTCTTCTTTAGTTTATTGGTTTTTGATAATTTAAAAAAAGGGAGAAGTATTTTTGCTTATTTTGCTTGGTATGCTTGATTGCTTGAGGGGTACATTGATATATTTTACTTGATATGCAAATGAAGCTTGAGAAGAAGAGCATGCTTAATTGTTTAAGGAGTATATTAAGGTACATTGGTATATTTTACTTTGCTTGATATTGCTTGATATGCAAATGATGCTTGAAAAGTACATTGAGATATTATGCTTAATTGTTTGAGAAGTATGCAAATGAACATGCTTGAGTGCTTGAGAAGTTCATTGGAGTAAAATTAGTATATTTGGCTTACTATGAAATAAAGCACATTGATATTTGTAAACATGCTTTACAGCTTAATGGATATGAAATGACTGCTTGCTTGAAATATAAATAGAAATTTTAGCATACTTGGCACATATGTTGAAAAGTAAAATATATGTTGAGTATTTGAAGAAATGAAAATATAGCTTAATTTTGATGTGTGATTGGTTGAGGAGGAGTTCTTGACATGATCACTCAGTACACAATGTTAGGGGAGCATAAAATGCATGGACAAAGGGGGAGATTGAAATTCCAAGTATTTTAAACTTTTAGGTAGCTTAAATATATTTTGATACAAAAACATCTTTTAAAAGTCCTGGTTTTGAAATCATCAAAAAGGAGGAGATTGTTGGGATATGAAGTGTTTTGATGAAGTTAAAAGATGTTTTGAAAAAGATGAAAAGGAAATTCACACTTGGAATTTGAAATAAAATTAGACAAACACACTGTGAGACATTGATCTTTCACATAAACCGATCGATGTATACATCAGTCTCTCAAGAAGAGACATCGATCGATCTATGTAAGGCTTGTGCAAAGTTGAAAGTTTTTGTGAGACATCGATCCCTAAAATCATAGACATCCATCGGTTGATGTATACATCGATCTCTAGAAGAACAGACATCGATCAATGGATGTGTGAAAGATCAAACCTGGAAACTTTCTGTGAGACATCGATCCCTAAGCTATGGGACATCGATCGATCGATGTATACATCAGTCTCTCAAGTAAGAGACATCGATCGATCGATGTACTGAAGAATTCAAATTTTTTTGAACGTTGGAACATAATCCAAGGGAGATTTATGATGTTTTCTCGCTCCAATCTTGCTCAAATCTCTTGTGGATTTTACTCCAACATAATACATGTTTCCTTGACTATCTATCCATGTCTAAGATTCTCTAGGGTGGCTATTGAGGATCAAATCACTCCATCGGGTGGCTAAAGGCTATTTTCAATTTTTCAAGACTTGGAGATTGACTTGAAGACATGGTGAAGGCTCCAAAACGTGGTGAACTCATTCTATAAATAGATGAAGCTTGGATGAGACAAAAACACACTTTCACCATCATCAAGCTTCATTATTCATTGTTGTATAGCTAACTCATATTTGTAAAAGTACTTAAAGCTTGTTAAGCCTTTCTTTGTTCTTCATTGTTGTATGTTGAGAGATAGAGAGTCTAACACAAGAGGAACCATAAATATTTGATCTCTTACTTATGTTTAGACTAGTGAGAAAGTGTGAACTCTACTACTTCCTTCAACCCACTGTGAGAAAGTTCTTGAGAGAATTTTGTTGAAGTTGTGAGGTAGCAAGAAATTGTTCTTGCTTAGAGCTGTAGTTGTTGTTGTTGCACAAAAGTATTTTGTGCAAGAAGTTGTTGTTGTGGTTGCTTACACTAAGGGTTTAGTGTAAGTGTTGTCATGGTTGTTCTTATTATCTTTAATAAGAAGAGTAGTTGTTGAAAATCTACTTTGGCAATAAAGTGGTAGTGGAGTAAAATCATTTACGATTCAAACCACTCTATATCCGGTGTACTCATTCATTGTTTCTCATCTCCCATTCTTGCTTTGATTTTGAATTCCATTTGAGTTGAGCCAAACAAGAAAATTCCATAAAATTGTCAAACACTCTATTCACCCCCACTCTAGAGTGTGTTTCGGACCTAACAATCGGTGTTAGAGCCTAACCTTGATTGCTTGGCCAATCTTTGCAAGTAGCAAGGTTAAAGATCATGGCAATGACAACCTCTTCATCCTACAACTCAACTTCCAATACAACTACACTATTCTCATGATCAAGCACTAAAGCACCTATGTTTGATACCCAAAATTATTCTTTGTGAAAATTTCGAATGATCAATCATTTTAAAGACTGTGGATTTGATATATGTAGAGCTGTTGTTAAAGGAATTGAAGTTCCTATGATTACCAACTCAAAAGGAGAATCAATATTCAAAGATGAGGATGACTACACCGACGAAGAGAAGATAAACTTCGTCATCAATGGCAAAGCATTCGATATTCTTTCAAGTGCTCTTACCACCACTAAACTTATAAGACTTCAAGGTCTTGAAACAGCCCATGAAGCATGGAAAATGTTAGAAATGATACACGAAGGGACTGAGCAAGTAAGAAGGCCAAAAGACTAATGCTCATGAAGAAATAAAAAATGATCGGGATGAAGAGTGGTGAAAAGATTGAGGAGACAATTGATCAATTCACTCGAATAGTGAATCAACTTTCTATGGTGGACAAGAAAATCTCAAATGAAGATCTTGTCTCAAAACTTCGCAGCTCTTTGCCAAGCGAATGGACACCTAAAGTCACCGCCATCACCGAATCAAAGAACATCAAGACTCTTACCCTTGATGAGCTATCCGGTAATCTTCTTACTCATGAAATTCTTATTGATGAACAAAATAGGATGAACCCTATCAAGCCCACACAAACATCACACAAAAGACTGGTGGTAGAGTCCGATGAATCGGATAAGGAATTTGCTCTTCTAGTGAGAAAATTTAGAAGAATGACAACAAGAAATAAGGCTCAAGCAAGAAATTTTTTCACGAGACCACCCAAGGAAAAAGAAGCAAGTGAAAATTGCTATAGGTGTGGTCGACCCGATCACTTCATTGCCGATTGACACGTCAAGGAGCCGCAAAAACAAGAAAAGAAGGCCTTTCCTCAAAAGGATAAAGCTCTTAATGCAGAGGTAACCACGTGGGATGATCTCCTTTCCGAATCGAAAGGAGAAGAAAGTGAAGATCAAGATGTTGGACTTGTTGCAATAGTTGAAAATCCAAAGGCTCAACATACTTGTCTCATGGCAATGAAGATGACTTTGAGGTAAATTATAATGCTTCTAATTTACAAGATGAAATAGGGGATTTGCAAGATGATTTTGAAAAACTAAATTTAAACTATAAACATTTGAAGAAAGAGTTCAAGAAGTGCATTTTAGAAAATAAGAGCTTGCATGATAAGAACATTTTGATGTTTCAAGATCATGACATCATACTCACCATACATAAAACCGTAGCTCTTGAAAATGTGAAAATTAGGAAAGAATGTGAGAGGCTAAGATTAGACTTGCAAAAACGAATCGATGGTAAAAATAATCTAAACAAATTACTTGGAAATCAAAGAGTTAGAAATGATAAATCCAGTCTAGGATTTAATCCATCACATTCTTCCATTAAGCCTAAGCCATTAAAGAAAAAGGCAAATAAAAGAAAAACACAACATAACTCATCATCTTACAAACCAAAGCATGTACTCACTTGTTTTCATTGTAACAAAGTAGGATATGTGAAGAGTGCATGTAATGCTAGACTTGGTAGTATGTATGTTTGGAAGCCTAAGGGTCGACAAGCTAACCCTAAAGGACACAACCATCAAAAGGTACCAATGCATAAATCTCTTGGTTTTGTAGGCTCTCAAGATAAATGGAGTAGCCAAAGAAGAAGGAACCAAATGACTTATGGATAGCGGATGTTCAACACACATGACCGGAGACAAAACGTTGTTCACCAAGCTCAAGCTCCAAGATGGTGGAACGGTGTATTTTGGAAATGGGAGAGCCAAAATCCTTGTACATGGAGATTTTGGTAACTCTTCTTTCACTATTAATAATGTATTATATATAGAAGGGCTTACATATAATTTGATAAGTGTTAGCCAACTATGTGATGCTAATTTTCAAGTTGAATTTGTGAAAAGAAAATGCATTGTAAAAAAGAACGATAAGATTGTTTTTGAGGCTATAAGGTAAAATGGTATTTACAAATTTAGCACACATGATTTGATATCACAAAATGTTTCTTGCCTAGTAGCCAAAAATGATTTGACTCAACTATGACATAGACGACTTGGACATATTAGTTTTAAAAATTTCAAAGAGATTTGCAAAAATGAAAAGGTCCAAGGCCTTCCAAAATTGAATTTTGAAAACTATGGGTTATGTGACATTTGTCAAATGGCAAAGCTTGTTAAAACAAGCTTCAAGCTCAAAAGTGAAATCTCCACCAGCAAGCCTCTACAATTGCTTCATATAGATTTGTACGAGGATATTGGTACGGCAAGTCTATGTGGAAAACATTACACCTTTGTGGTGGTAGACGACTTCTCTAGGTACACTTAGGTAATGTTTTTAGCTAAAAAGAATGATGCATGCCAAGAGTTTATAAAACTTTGTAGAAGATTAGAAAATCAAAAAGAAGACACAATTAAGGAAATTAGAAGTGATAGAGGTGGTGAGTTTGATGGTGAGTTTCAAGAATTTTGTGTATCCAAACGGTATGGACACAATTTCTCGGTTCCAATAACTCCTCAACAAAATGGTGTTGCGGAAAGAAAAAATAGAACACTTCAAGAAATGAGTATAGCCATGCTAAATGAATTTGAGCTACCCAAGTATTTTTGGGCCGAAGCAGTAAACACCGCTTGTCATGTGATCAATAGAGTTTATTTGAGACCATCTCTCAGAAAGACTCCTTATGAACTTTGGAAAGGTAAAGTACCAAATATTATTTATTTCATGGCATTTGGTTGTAAGTGTTTTATACTTAACACCAAAGATAGCTTGGATAAAATCAATTTCAAAGTGGATGAAGGAATCTTTATGGGATATGCTCAAAATAGCAAGGCATTTAGAGTATATAACAAAAGGAGTATGAAAGTTGAAGAGTTAATTCATGTCAAGTTTAGTGAACTCCTTGAGGATGAGCCATGTATAAATGATAATGATGATGAGGAAATAATTGAAGTAAGTCATATAGAAAAATTTGAGAATCCAAAAGGGAATATTATCATTGACCTTAGATTGATCCGCTTGAACCTAAGGTTGAAGATGAAGAAGTAAGAGGAGATATTTCAAATTTACCGGAGTCATATAAGTATAGAAAAAATCATCCTAAATAATTAATATTAGGTGAAACTAGTCAAGGCATAATGACTAGGAGGATATTTAATGAAAATGCCTTCATCTCATAAGTTGAGCCTAAAAATATAAAAGAGGCAATAAATGATGAAGATTGTGTATTAGTCATGCAAGAATAGCTAAATCAATTTGAAAAGAGTGATGTTTGGGAATTAGTGGATAAACTTAGTGATCATCCCATAATTGATGAGACATTTGCCCCTGTAGCTAGGTTAGAAGCAATTAGGATGCTATTAGCATATGCATGCTATAAGGATTTCAAACTATATCAAATGGTTGTGAAATTTGCATTCTTGAATGGAATAATTCAAGAAGAGGCGTATGTAGCTCAACCACCAGGGTTTGAAAATCATGATTATCCAAATCATGTATTTAAACTCAAAAGGCCTTTCATGGACTTAAACAAGCTCCTATGGCATGGTATGAAAGATTAAGTAACTTCCCACTTGAAAATGAGTCTTCAAGAGGAAAAGTCGACATTACTCTTTTTATTTAAGAATAAAGAAACCATCAATTACTTGTTCAAAATTATGTGGACGATATTATATTTGGTGCTACTGATGATTCTCTTTGTGAGCATTTTGCTAAATTGATGGAAGGAGAATTTGAGATGAACATGATGGGTGAACTCAATTACTTCCTTGGTCTTCAAATCAAGCAAACTCAAGATGGAGTATACATATCTCAAACAAAGTATACAAAGGATTTACTCAAGAAATACAAGTTTGAAGATGGAAGAAGTGTAAGCACACCAATGAGTGTACCGGCAGCTATGAGGACTTTTATGTAATGTGTATTCCTTCTTCTTCACTGTATCTATTTAAACGTTTTGGAATGGGAACGAAATCTTCCTCAATTTCAACTATCTGAACATTGAGTTTTCTCTCCATTTCTCTTCAAACTTCTTCTACGATTGTTTCAATTTCATTTCTTGCACTTTGCATATTGAATTTTCATATGGTATCAGAGAAATTCAATTCTCATTGTTGAATTGAAAGCATTCCATATGGCTTCTTCTTCAAACCTGAGCCACGCTGTTGCAGATCTAGTAGAGGACCCTCCGTACTTACATCCGAGTGATAGTCTTGTGCTTGTGTTGGTGCAACCACTCTTGAATGCACACAACTATCATGGTTGGAGTAGGACGTTCCGTAGAGCGCTGAAATCAAAAAATAAAATAGGTTTTATTGATGGATCATTAGTTAAGCATAATGATAATGATCGTAAGTTTTCCGTCTGGATAAAGGCTAATAATATAGTTGTGTCGTGGATTATGAAGTCTGTTATTCATTCTATTGCTCAAAGTGTGATGTGGATTGATGATGCGGTTGACATATGGAAAGATTTAAAACTGAGATACAGTAATGCAAATGCTTTTAGGTTGTCTGATTTACAGAAAGAATTTTATGCCATTAAGCAAGATAATTTCTCAATAACTGACTACTATACAAAATTGAAGGCTGTTTGGGAGGAACTGACTGTATTGAAGTCAGTTCCTGTGTGCGTGTGGAAGGTGCACGTGTAATGTGTCTGCTCAAATTAGTAAATTTGTTGAGAATGATTTGGTGATTAAGTTTTAGAAAGGTTTGTCTAATGAATATGACTCAGTCAAGTCTCAAGTGCTCTTGTTGAGTCCTCTTCCCGATATAAATGCCACTTTTACTATAGTTGTGAAATATGAGAGAAAAATTTTATATAATGGCAGATCAGTTTCTTTTAGCAACAATCCCTCCGCAGTTATGAATGTGATAGGACAATCCAGTGGCAATTTCAGGCTCCAGAGAGGACAGAATTATCGAGGTCCCAGGCCTCAGGGAACATATAAAGGCCCTAGACCACAAGGAGGATATGGTGCATCAAGAAGCAAACGTGCAATGTGTACTCATTGTGGACTCTTAGGACATACAGTTGACAAGTGTTATAAAAAGTATGGGTATCCTCCAGGATATCAGGCTAAGGGACAGGTGAATTATGCGGCCTATAATCAGGCTGTGGAGGACAATGAAAGTTTTGGATATCAGAATGAGGCTTCAGCAGATGGAGCAGATGGCAGTCATCATATGGATATGCAGCATCAGGAACATCAGGAGAGGAGCCTGAAGTCCAATCAAAACGCAAAGTAGAGTCATGAGGAAGGACATGTGGTGATGTCTGCTTAGAAGCAGGGCACTTCAGGTAAGAGGCAAGGTATTGTATTTTATGAACATTCAAAATACTTGGATTTTGTATTCAGGTGCTACTGACCACATATGTTGTGCCTTAGATCTTTTCCATTCATATAAACCAGTCAGTGCATCAAAGGTAAAGCTTCGCAATAATCAGTGTATTGATGTAACTCATGTTGGGACAGTGATTGTTAATTCTTCCTTGCAGTTATTCAATGTATTTTACATTCCTTCTTTCACTTTCAATCTTCTCTCCCTCAGAAAATTAGCATTGGAGAATAAATACAGTGTATTCTTTCATCTTGATTCTTGTGTGATCTTTGAACAGAAATCTTTGAAGATGATCGGTTTAACTAAAGTGAACCAAGGGATGTATCAACTCCATAGTTCACCAAAGTAACATCTGATGCATCAGCAAGCTTGTCTACCCAACTCTAGTGCTGCTCCCTCAGCACCAGCCTTGAACTGCAGTCTTTGGCATTCAAGACTGAGACACATCTCCTATCTTAGAATGAAAGAAATCAGCAAGATAGACCCCTGGTAGTTACTCCTAATGGTCATACTGTCATACCCCGTGACTTTTAAGCACAACTTTTAATATTTAATGGTCAACCTTAAATGCAATTTAAGTAATGTTGTAGGATTGAGACTTAGTTACATAAAATATAGGAAAACAAGAAAAAGGGGTTAAAAGTAGAATTAAAAGTAATTAAGGGAAATTACCAAAATAGTCCCTACTAAGAGATAAGGGAGTTATACAACACTTAGTATAACTCCCCATCATCTTGAGAGGGTCGGTTATAACACCAAAAGGAGAGGGCAAAACCGCTGGAGAGAAAGGGAAGGAGAAATAGGAAAGAAGAAGAAGAGAAGAAGAAGGAAAGGAAGGAAGAGTGTTCAACCTAGGTTCAATCTTTACAGAAATTCTGCCATACACTTGTAAGCGTAACTTGAAACAAAGGCAAGTAATCTTTCTATACGCTTTACGCAAATTTTGATGTTTTAGGCCCTATGTTCTTACAAAGAGAAAACTTGGATCACACATTAGTAATCTTGACTTGTCTATGTTAAATGCTTTACTATATGTAAGTTTTGTTGCTAGTTGCGTAAAGTCTTGTTCTTTGGGCCATATTTCTGAAAATAGTTATGTGGTGCTTTGTTGTTTGTCAAGCATGCCCATGAAAGTGTATTCTTGATGTGTTTATTGTCTTGTTCTATTCTCGTGTTGGTTGCCTACACCTAGATGTGTGAGAGTAAGTGCAGGGAATTGAAGGATGAATGATGGCATTGTTGTAGACTTGTTGTGTTGGGAATGTTGATGATATCTTTTGAAGGTTGTGAATGGTTGAAGGTTAAGAGTGGATATTATTAGACATAATTAAGCATCAATTCATGTTAGATGTGTGTTAAGTATGATGAATATAGATGGTAAGATGGATCTTGAGAGGTTTAGCATGAAAGGGTTGAAGGAGGAAGGAGATGGGAGGAAGTTACTGCAGAAAAATTGCAGTTTAGAACCGTCAGAACACTTCGAACACCTACATTAGGCGCTTCAAGTCACATTAGGCGCCTAATGTAGGCGTTCAATGTGTCCCAGAGCATCCCCGTACACTTCGAACACCTACATTAGGCGCTCTATGTCACATTAGGCACTTCATGTAGGCGTTCGATGTATACGACACATCCCCGAACACTTCAAACGCCTAGTATAGGTGCTCCATGTCCACATTAGGCGCTCCATGTAGCGTTCGAAGTATACTGGAAGTCTTTTTGACCCTTTAGGCGCCCTATGTATGTGTAGTAACTTTATACACTTCTTATGAACATAAAATGCAAGGGTATTTGAGGTGTAATTGAGGTGTAGATGGTAAGTTTGATTAAGTAAGAATAAGATTGAATCCCAAGTGAATTAGTGAGGCGAACGGGCTTGGAAAGATACGAACATGAAGTGTTTGAGGTGCAAGACCGTATACTTGATATGTAAGATGTATGTGTATGTGTTACATGCTTGATACGAAGTTACATGTGCATCCTGCATCATGACAGGCACTTGCATTTGATTTGAGAATTGCTTTGCGAAAGAACATGTGTGTACAAGAGAAGTTTAAAGTTTTCGAAAGACAAAATGGATGCTCGTTGATCGCAGGGTATAAAAGTCACGCCTGTGAAAGCAAGGTATAAAAGCATGACCTGTGAATCAACAGCAGGGTATAAAATATGTTATGGGACCGTGGACCTATCAGCACGGAAAATATTATGGGGCCGTGGACCTATCAGCACGGATATATGATGTATGTAATGGGGCCGTGGACCTTTCAGCACGGGGTATAAAGTTATATGTTATGGGGCCGTGGACCTTTCAGCACGGGGTATGAAGTTCTGTTGCTGTGGACTGATCACTCACAGGGTATAAAGTTCTGCTACGCGAAGAATATGATAAGAAGAGTTATGAAATGCTTTGTGAAATGACACGCATGACATGTTTATGAAAGAAGACATATGCATGAGTGTTATGTGTGGTTTGAATGAAGTACATGCATCATGATACATGAAGCATAAGACTTGACATGCAAGAAATGTGATTAGTCTATGTCTTATTTATGTGATATGTTCTTTAATACATGTTTGTTCTCGTATCCGCATGCCATTTATGTGATTTATCTGTTTTGAAGAATTCTTATAAAGATGCTATTTGCTAACCCGAGCACCTTATTTTGGGCAATGTCTTGTATACTGGTGACTCGTCGTGTGTGATCCCGTAAGGTGTATAGACGGGTTACTTGCTGGCGATAATTTCGCTAAGAACAGATACTCTATTCCTTTTCAGGTGAGCCAGAATATGAAATGATATTTATCGAAGACGATGGCGAGTGGACTCAGTGGGATGATTGACATGGAAGTAGATAGATGTTTGCTTACTTTCTTTATGTTGGAAAACTTGATGTTTATTATGCTGTACTGGAGGATAAGTTAGACAGTTGTCTGAACACCCTTTTATTTCCGCTGAACTTTCTGGTTGTATTAATGATGATGAAGTTTTAAATTTGATGACGTTTCCGCTGGTTTATCTTACGTCATGAATGATGTACGCTTGATCGCTTTGACGCTTCGTAGTTCTCATAGTAGACTACGGCGGGTGCACTGGTTCCGATGATAGTATCGGGCCGGGGCGCTACACATACTCCCTGTAATGTATGTCCCCTCGCTAGGCCCAACATCCCTGTTGGGGTCAGCATAGGGAATTATAGCCTCCTTAGCCCCCTTATAGGGCAGAGGCTGTCATCAAAAGTCACCTTCTCTGACGAAGGAGAGGATGCGATCCCCACCACGCTGTTGCCAGTGTAGGAAAGGGATTCTGAGATATTTTATGAATCTGCGGAAGAGGCAGAAGAAATTAGAGCCATGAACAAGAGAAACGAAGGACTTACTTGAAAATAAGCTAAAAGGAGGAGACAAGTCGGAGAAGGGAGTCTTATCATGAACTAAAAACGAACATTGGAATGGAGGAAAAACTCAGAACAGTTGCAAGAACAAACCGTAAGGTAACAAAAATGGACGTAGAATGAAGAGGCAGCTGAAATTCTCCTTATAAACCAATTCTCCAGAGGGGCATGGATTTTGAGGACGTCCGCCCTCTGGAGTGCTAAACACCAATAAAATCAATAACCAAGTGCTCTGAAGTTCACGCCAGGAGATATCATCATTAACTACCTGATGCCACCACAATCAGAAGTTTACGCGTTAAAGGTGTGTGCTAGTCGAACCGTCAGGAGTTTTGCCCGTTACTAGACGATTAGTATTCCTTTATCTACTCGGCAAAGCTAATTTAGGGGCATCTGACGAAGGCCGAACTTTCACTGATAATAGCGACAAATATGTTTTGGTCGGCCCGTCATAGTCAACATCACCTGACTACGCAAAGGAGTAGGTCATCGCAGCTCTCTCTTCTCAGCACGGCCCAGGAAGCACATGACGCCACACGTTGGCCTAGTCATCTGGCAGCGAAACGGACGTTCTCCAGTTACCTGCTACGGGTTTGCTCGGATCTCACCACCCCATTCACGCTGCTCAAGCACGCCTTTAGAAACATGGTTGCCTCTGTCAGCTCGACCTAATTGCCAGTGCAAGCACATACCAGCAAGCAACATAACCAATCCAGCGTGACACCTGGACCACATGGCCACCATGCAAATGCGATCAGCCAGCAGGGCAGCATACGTGTCGTTGCCCCTAGCTCCTCCACGTGTACTGGCTGTCTCAGAAATATAAAAAGGTGAAAGTGATCCTTGACAAATGAGAGAGGGAAAAAAAGAAAAATTACGCTAGAAAAAAAAGCATATAGCCATACCTAGGAAGTATTGAGACAAGTTTTTTCCATATGCTTATCCCCATTTCTAACTATGACTAGACCTAAAACTGATTTGAGCGTCGGAGGATTTTTCAGAGCAATAGTTTCAGGACCTTTAACATCGTTTGTCCTATGCAGGTATCTGAAAGTGTTACCTCCCGCAGCTAGATGCGTCCTGATGAGGCATTGATGGCGTTACTCCTATTTAGTTTATTTCTGGTTTGTGTGAAGGTTCGACTTCGTCAATCATATATTTGGACTCCACCGGTGACCATACCATTGCCAAGAGAATTATGCTACTGACACACCATTTCATAGCCGTCGACCACATCGTCTTCTTTGGATGATATAGGTAAACCGGCCACCAACAACTAAACCAAAAATCTATGTTCAAATCGGAGCTCCTAAAAGTGCGTTTGGTCGGCTTTCCCACAAAACCTTTTGCCATTTTGTTAATCATCAATCTGTCTTTTTCTGTCGTTAATCATTACGGTATGTAGTTTTGTTGCCTAAACTATTATCTCAAGTATCTATTTAACCGTTTTTTTAAAAAAATTTTGTATTATAAATTTATAAGATAATGCTGCAAATATGTCTCCCTCTCAATAATTCTTACGGACTTGGTGATTGTGGACTTTCTTCGAGACTGAATCGCCATTCGATGAGTAAAACAGGAGTATCATGGACCATTTATGCTGAACTCGCGGGGAAAGGCAGAGAGAACATAAGAAAGAGAAAAAATGGAGGGGTTTTTTTTTTCTTTTTCTTTTTTACAATCTATTATGTATTTACCATATCTAAGTATGGTTCAACTTCCATTATATTAGAATAATTGGAGAGGAGATTCCTCACCTTTTTATTACGTAAAACCAGAAATATATAAAAGGACATATACAACATGTACTATAATATCAATCCTAAATTATAGCTAGATATTCTACATAATAAAGAAACACAATAAATACAGGATATTCCTAATTAATTAGGGAATACATCTGTGATACATTGAATCAAGTTTAATACCCCTCAAGTTGAAAGGTGAAGATAGGAAATCCTCAACTTTAAAAAACAAACGTTAATCATCAATCCTTTTTTAGTCATGCAATAATGTTCGAACACCATGTTTGTGTTGACGTATCATGGCATCATCATCTCCATGTTATCTTTTCTTAGTCATAGGTCTAAAATTGCCTGGTAAAATAAATAATTTTATGGTCTGAACTGCAGCAACAGCAGAAGTATCACAATTGTTAGTAGATTCCGCTTGAACACATATCTTAACGGACAAAAAATCTTCAATTTCACGATATAAGAATTCTTGTATAAGTTTCCATTGGCCATCCTAGAGTCCGTGTTTATATGTAATTTCTCTCTTTACCTCCTCTAGTTTTTATACCTCTAATGTTTTTAGAGTAAAGCAAAAATAAGAGTTTTCAATCAAAGTTAACGAAAATGGTCACCTTTTAACCTCTTATGGTTTGTCACATAATTCATGACACCTGATTTAAAACTTCTTTACTTTACACCGGTATAGTTTTGGATTAAGAGTATAATTTTTATTACCCTTGACCGAAAATCGCATTTACAGCTTAGTTCAAAAACAAAGAGATGTAATATTCAAGGTTTTAACCAGAAGTATATGAATAATTACGCTTCAACAAAAATATCTCTTTATTTAAAGAAACCCGCACTCACACATACTTAAAAAAACCTTACTTCGGTCATAATCGTACAATTACATAATTCAGTGTTTAAAGAAACCTACACACATATATTCGTCATAGGTAGAGCCCTCATTATTTTCCTCTACAGATAAGCTATGCCCAGGAAAAGTGGGGAGCTCGTACCATTATGACCGAAGCACCTTCCATCTTTTGGCCAAAAAGAAATAAAACTTCTGCGTATCCAAAGGGTTAGAACAAGAAATCAAATATCTAATTTATGGTTGAAAGAAGCATTTTCTCGAGTGCAAAACACCAGGCCAGCATCCAGCCGTATCCACCACAATCAGAATGCCTCTATTACTGATTCCATGATTTTAAGAACATCTTGCTCATCGACTCATGTAATGCAGAATTCTGATGCAGCATCCCCATCCATACTGAGTTGTTAACCTTATAGCCCATCGTGGCTTCGTGCTCACTCAAGGCATTAAGCGAATTACCATTATGTTGAAAATTGTTGCTCGTAGCAGACACTTCTTCACGCAATCCACTGTAGACCCCAGACTGCAATAACCGGTCCGAAGAACCAACTGTACCACAAGGGGCACCAGATCTTAATTCCTTGCATTCGGACACAACACTAAACAAGCTCTGGTCTGAGTTGCTCTTAGAACCAGCCCCCCTGTTCAGACCGAAAGCCCCTTCTGTTCCAGACCAAGCTCCTCGGTCTTGATTCTCACTTAGAATCCAATTCGGACTTGTAAAATCCCCTCCATTCATATTAGATAACGGAGAAGTCAATATGCCAGCAGCACTTGTACCCCAACCCTGCATATTAATTGCCAAGTGTTTTACCGAAGAGTATCTTCCTTCATCGGAGTAGAGAGTTTCCTGGAGGGTCTGATCCACGTAGAGATCATTTATCCTCCTCTCCCTCGTGTCAAGCGGATGTGAATCATTAACTTGATCTTTGAAAGTCCCAGAAAACTGGCTGGTCCCGACCAATGGAATATCTGATTGCTGAAGATCCAACCCAATTCTTTTCTGCTCATGTTGGTAAAGTAAACCATTCTGACTCCTATAGAAAGGATCAAAAAGCTCGTTTCTAACACAACTAGGAAAAGCGCTGTTAAATGACACGTGATCGGGTTGTCTAACCAAAGTATCTCTGCCAGAGTATTTCTCCTGCTCTTCATTTTGTCCCTGAATAGGACAATACGTGTAGAGAGACATAACTTCAGAATGTACGGGCAGGAGATCCCTGCTGGAAGCTTTTCCACAAGTACCCATTTCCACACTGATCCCCCGAACTGGTTGCTCCTCAACTTGGGAGTGAGAAAGTGACAACTCACTAGAAGAGACAAATTCATGATTTGCGCAATTAGACTGATAATATGATACAGGTGCACTGACAGCTGACCAAGCATTATCAGCAGACGCGCACATATCATCTTGATGAACAGGGATATTCACATGGTTTACATTCCCTGGGTAGTCTGTTTCAAAAGGTGTATAATCAATGGATTTTGCAATCAAATTTTCCTGGTGTGAATAGGTATCCATGCCCTTGCATTGATCATTGCTGCTTATCAAGGAAACCTGTTTCAAATGTTCCTCTTTTGTTGTAATCAAGGCAGATCCGTTGTCTTCTTCCACGTCTCCAATCACATTATGAGATTGGCCCTGAAGAAAGCAATCTGGTTGCCTCTTAGGTTCATCCTGACATCAGGAAAATTAAGACGACATTGCGGAATGCATAGAAGAAATCAAAAGGATTCTATAGACACAACTAACACAAGTATCACGTGATTGCTCTATACCAACAATAATTTTGTTTTTGTTTTTGTTTTTCTTTTCGTTATTTTGTTTTTTGTTTTAATTTTACAGTAAAGGCAAGAAGAATGACCAGCTCACATGGAGGCATTAACACCAACCTCTAATGCTATTGTCATTTCGTCTTGCCTGAATTCACTAGGCATTTGATGCTCAAGTAAGGCACTGGAATGCTCTCTCTCCTCGTCCTGCCGAAGCAACATGTGACAATAATAAATAATTGTGGAAAAAGTAGACAAGCATCATTGCACAAATCAACCCTCGTAAAAATATTTAAAAAAATAGAATTATTGCATTGTGATAAAGCCCATTCGTAAACAAAGACATCGGAAAGCTGCATAGCATCATACCTCTAGGAAAATTGAGGGTAGAAGATCTGCTTCTTTCTCATTGACCAGCACTGTTGGTATGCCGGGAGACCTGTCTAACACTTTGTCCTGTTCATCCATAAACACAAACTACAAATTCATGCATCCCGGGAACTCTCTAGTAACTTATCATAAAAGCCACACTGAAAATGCTCAAAGAGATATTTCTTTGGGGGAACACCTCAAGAAAATAAAATTTCTGCAGAACAAATAAACTACATTACAAACCTTCCCCTGGCACTTCATTCTTCCCTCAATCTCTTGACCCAAAGACACCACCAATTTACGGGCCTCCAACTTCCTGTTGGTCCAGTCCACAAAGCCTGCTGCAATATCCGCGTTTGCTAATTTCAACCTGTCTAAGCAACACAGGATTACAGAACAGCCACTCAGAGATAATATGAGCTACTAAGGGATGGAAGACTAACCAGTAGCCATGCAACTTCTGCTTCTCTTCTTCCTCGTATATTTCAAGTGGCTGCACTAGAACGCTGTCGAGGTCACCTAAAACAGTTTTCAGCGATCTAGGCTGGGAGCTGTTACTGACATGCTTCATAGAGTCCTCAACATGATGATGCTGTTCTTTGCTAACCTGAGAATCATAAAAAAAAAACCCTCTAGGTGCACTGCATGAGATCAAAAGGAAAAGGACACGAAAAGTTCTGGAAATAAAAGCACATGCAAAGGCAGTATAAGGTTTTACCGGTAATCTCAAATTAGAATTAAACGAAAGGCAACAACACAACATAAAAGAACCAGGCATAGCAGACAAAACTCAAACTTCAGCGCGTAGGCAAGAAATGGCTCAGATTACAAGAGATCAAAGAAAAACAATACCAGCAGAACAAAATTTTTGGCACTGAAATTTTACAAATAAATACGATAAACTGAATCATGTATAAACAAGTAAACGAGGTTTATGCTTGAACAATAATTAGGTACAGCTTGCACGGCCTCTGTAACCTGTCTAGGGTAATTTGAGAACATGTTTCAACAGGGAAAAAAACGTGTCTTTGGATTTTACCGAAATTTATAACAGTTCTCAAAGTTTAAACATGTTTGACATAAGAAACAGAAAATGTTGTTATTATGAAGCAAGCAAAAATAGATAGTCATCAATATATCTTCTTTAATTTTAAATTAGATTTTGCTTATGACCTTGATTTTTGCACAATTGCATTTTTCATACTGTAATTGTAAGAAAGTTTCTCTTTTCGAAGCTTTGGAGGGCAAAGCTTTTAGTAATTAGTACTACGTTAGGAAAACAAAAAAGTTTTCTAAAATGAGATAAAAAGTAGGCCGCCACCCTAAAACCTCTTTTCTGGGACATAAAAGTGCAAACCTTGATATAGGACATGTATTGAGCGCCACCACCATTCCGAATCTTGTGTTTGTTAAGCTTTTCAACTCTTCCATTTTTCCCATTAACTTCCATCCCATTAGGCAAGCCATCAGAAGTTCTGACAGAAAAGCCTTTCCTGCTATTGCAGCATCAAGCATGAATACCATATTAAAAGCAGCAAATACAAGAGTTCTAGTGATCTCGAGAAGAACGACTTTAGCTTTGCAAAGGCAGTGGAGAAATCATAATTCAACAGCAATTCTAGCCCTGTAAAACATTGCCTAACCAGTCATATAGTTCCCTTTCCCGTCTGCATGTTTAAGCAGTACCAACCCATGCATTACAAAGATCAATCAATACTTTTTTGGCACGCCAAGTAAGAATGCAAATTGCTAAGGTAATTGAGGAAAATTCTAGCTCACTATCACTAATATAACAGTTGAAGTTCTATGAGAAGTTAACGAACCTTTACTGTAATTATTGTTGAGTAATAAACAATAAGGGTAAATCCTCCTGGCAAAAGCAATCCGCTTTTTAGGGAAATTTCTCTCCCTTCTCTCCAAAAGTTTCGGGCACATTCTCACACTTCCCCACTCAGCCTTTTGTCTCTTCTCTGCTCCACCACAAATCACACCGTTAAAGGTTACATTTTAACCGGCAACGTCTCTCTTTCTCTGTTTTTCTTCTCTCTCCACCTCTTTCTTCGCTTTCTCCACCAATCTTCACCCCTCTCTCCAACATCTAACCCTTTAAACTTCGTCTTCTCCTTCGATTTCGACTGATTCTGCTATCTAGACTCCGTCTAACCCTTTAAACTTCGTCTTCTCCTTTGATTTTGACTGATTCTGCTATATATATACTCCTTCCGCGGCCTTGTGGCCACTCCGGCTGTTGCTACACGCAGTCGGGGAGAACTTCTCATCTCCTTTCCACTCAATCATGCTGGGCTTTGCTGATCAGTCTTGATCCACGACATGCAAGGAGTTGTCCGTGAGAAATCAGCTTGGGCTTCAAAACTCAAGCCTAATTTATCCCAGAAACTTCATCCACTCTCACATCTGCTTGAATAGATGTCCATAAAGGCAAGAAGTCCTTTGCCATTAACTCCTCGAAGGTAATCATCCATAATGAGGCAGGTCATGAGTAACAATGCATCATACTTCAATATGACGAGCTTTGCTGAACAAATATGGATCTCGGATGGCCTATTGGAGGTGCAAAGAGTGGAAGAACTTTTTGTCTTCAGGTTTCAATCAGAAGATTTAAAGAAGGGTATACTTGAGTTCTCCTAAATGCCATTTGGTAACAGGACACTCTTCTTATGGCCATGGGTGCTTGATAAGCCAATCCAAATGCTAATACTAAATATAGCTCAAGTAATGATTCCATTCCCTATGTTACAACCACACCACTTCAATGTGCATGTCCTAGGTGGCTTGGGTATCCTGATTGGAAAACCTATAATTCATGGATAAGCTGACGACAATCTAATCAAAGGTTGCATATGCAAGGATCCGTGTTGAAATCAAAATGGATGAGGTTTCGCCCACATGCATAAATTACACTGTACCCAAGATGTCATATACGAATGAATGTCGATGCAATGCTTGAAGTGTAAGTCATTTGGACACTCATGTGATGCGAAAATGCCAAGTGAAAGGCGGATTGAATGTAGAGGGACTCAAAGCCAAACGATAGATAAGAGAATCACCCATAATCAACAATTCTGACAAGGTAACTCAAGGAAAATACTGGATACCCAAGCTGCTCGCCCAATCCAAGAGAACGGATACAAATACGACAAGGGTAAAAAGAAGCTCTCGGAACCGAGAAATGAACAGGTTGGCCCAAGCTCTAAAGGCAAACCTAGCAACAATCCCAATGCTATAGCGACTGATGGCAAAGAGAATGAGGACTACCTCCCACAGCCTGAGGTTGAGAGGATGGAGCACTATAAAGATTGGATAACTGTCTTTTTACCACAGAAAAAAGTCAACCAGTCTCTTAGCAACAAGAAAGATAAGTGAAGGGAACCAATCAATCCAGTATCCCCTTCTATGATATTGGACATTAATGCTAACAATTTGATACTCTTACACGGGTTGGATACTAAACTCAAGGATGATTTACTAGTGATAGAAGTTATGCTTAATCATCTAGTGATAGAAGTTATGCTCATGAGGGTGAGAAGCCTAGACAGGGTTGATTCTCATAGGTCCTTCTCCTCCCCTTCCTTTAATGAGGAGGATTATTACTATGAGAATTGAATGAGCTCAGGAGAAGCACCTAGAGCCATCTGACCATGAGTCTTTAGATACTACAGTCCCACTTAGCCATCTAGTTGAGGATGCCCTCTCAAAGAAAAAGGGTAGGGTGGCTACTCAGACCACAGTTACTCAGTCCACCAAAATAAGCACTCAACAGATCCATTCTAATGATGAATCCTTGAATAGCCTTGCCCCCTAGGCCAAATCATAGAGAAAACAAGATGGAATACAGGTTCCTCCTGATAAGGACCTAGGTGTGTTCCCATCCATTGATAATGAAGTGCAGCTCAATAAAGAGAGGGAAATTTCCTCCCAAGTAAGACAGTATAATAGAAGAGGCAATAGAGGAGACCTAGAGGGTCCAAGTCTACTTGATGATTAAAATTGCTTGCTGGAATATGAGGAGACTTAACTTCCCTCTTAGATATCAAAAAGTTAAGAACTTCATTAATAATAAAAACATAGGATTGATAGGACTAGTAGAAGTTAAGGCAAGGCAAAGAAAATAAGAATAAAAATTAAGAAAATCTTTAGAAATTGGGAAGTTGTGCATCACACCCTGCCTAACACAGTTTCTAAGATATAGGTAGCTTGGAACCCTAACCTTTTTGACTATCAGTTGCTGCATAGTAATGAACAATCCATCAACTGTAAGATTAGACTAACTTCCTCTAGGAATAAATAATATATTCTTATAATGTATAGAATTGGAGGCAATCGAATTATTATTGATTGACTTAAGAAGATTGCTTACAAGACACCTCTATTTATAGATTGATGAGAGGTCAATCTATCCTTGATATTTATGGTAACTAATTTGATGAGATATATATTATCTCCTAACGATGGAAAACCAATATACTACTATTAATACTATGTTTATCTTTGGTGACAAATATATTCATACAATTATTGACTATCATAACTCTTCCCTAATTACAATCCCATCAAGTTAATGCACCGGTGCATTAATATCTGGATCCCGGATATTCTTACACCCCCCCTCAAGCTTAGATGTAGATATTAATGCATCTAAGCTTGGATAGTAAATGCTGAAATATCTTGATTGAGACTGGTTTTGTTAGGAGATCAGCTATCTGGTCTTTTGTGGGGACATGCTTCAAACTGATAAGTTTGTCTTCGATCTTCTCTCTGATGAAATGTTTATCAACATCCACGTGTTTAGATTTGTCATGTTGAACTGGATTCTCTGCCATGTTAATTGTTGACACATTATCACAATATACTTGGATAGGTTTGTCAAACTGTTGTTTGAGGTCTGTTAAGACTGTCTTGAGCCACATTCCTTCACACACGCCTAGAGCTAGCGCCCTTAACTCTGCTTCTGCACTGCTCCTAGCTACCACTCCTTGCTTCTTGCTCCTCCATGTAACTAGGTTGCCCCATACGTACGTACAATATCCTGTGGTTGATCTCCGATCTACTTTTGAACCTGCCCAATCAACGTCTGTATATACTTTTATACTTCTATCTAATGTCTTTCTAAAGTATAAACCTTGTCCAGGAGTATTCTTTAGATACCTGATAATCCTCATAGTGGCTTTTAGATGCTCATTAGTAGGATTATGCATGAACTGACTAATGTAGCTTACAACATAACATATATCAGGTCTTGTGTGAGAAAGATATATCAATTTCCCCACTAATCTTTGATACCTTAATTTGTCTACATGCTTTGTATCACATACTTCTTTTGGCTTATACCCTGGTTCTAGTGGTGAAGTGGCTGGTTTACAACCTAACATCCCAGTTTTCTTTAGTAAATCCAAAATATACTTTCTTTGTGATATGCTCATGCCTTCTTTGTTTCTATCTACTTCCATGCCAAGAAAGTACCTAAGTTCTCCTAGTTCTTTTACTTCAAACTTTTGTGATAGTTTCTTTATGACTTCATGGATTCCTTTTTCATTATTTCCCGTGATGATTATATCATCAACATATACAATAAGAATTGTTAATGATCCATTTTCTGAGGTATGTAGAAACAACGTGTGATCTCCATGACACTGTACGAATCCTTGGTTTTTTTACTTCTCTAGTAAATCTTTGGAACCAGGCTCTAGGAGACTGTTTTAGACCATATAACGATTTTTGTAACTTACAAACCATATGTTTGTTTGTTTCATTTGTAAATCCTGGGGGTATATGCATGTATACTTCTTCTTGTAAATCTCCATTTAAAAATGCATTTTTTACATCTAGTTGATGCAACTTCCAGTCTAAGTTTACCGCAATGGTAAATATAACCCTTACTGTATTGAGCTTTGCTACTAGAGCAAACATCTCTAAATAATCTATTCCATATGTTTGTGTAAATCATTTAGCTACCAGTCTAGCTTTATACCGATTAATTGTTCCATTGGTATTGTATTTAATGGTAAAAATCCATTTGCACCCTACTGGTCTAACCCCTTTTGAACGTGGAGTTAGCTTCCAAGTATCGGTTTTTATTAGAGCCTTCATTTCTTCATTCACTGCTTCCTTCCAATGTGGTATAGATTGTGCTTCATTAACATCTTCAGGAATCAGTTGTGAGTCTAGGCTACTTGTGAAAGCTTGAAACTCATGGCTTAACTTTGAGTATGTCAGGAAGTTATATAGAGGATGTTTTGTACATTTTCTGGTTCCTTTCCTGAGGGCAATTGGCCTGTCATCAATTTCTTGATTGTCTGGGCAGAGTTCGTTCATTTGTGTATGATGTACTGTATCTTCAGTCTGTATGTTTTGTTCATTTGTCGTGTATGTTTGGAGAATATTTCTCCTGTTATATACTTTCCGAATGGGAGGTCTTCCTTGTATATTCGTTTTTTGTTCACTTGATGATTCAGTTTAGGGTTGTTCTTGGTTACTTAACGGTTCAAATGGTTGTGTACTGTAACAATTTGGCCGAGCAAGATGAAGAAAAGTGATGCTGTAACAATTTGGCCGAGCAAGATGAAGAAAAAGATATCACTTTTTCATTACCTTCAAGAATGTGCTTTACATGGTATATTTATACAACAATGGTCAAACTTCTATACTAAATGCAAGATACCCTCATTACTACAAAAATAAAGCACCATTAAGTGCACTAAAGGCCCTATAGGTAGGCTGCCCTATAACCAAAAAATACACATTAAAATCTCAATATTACAATGCTAGCTATACTCCTATAATCACGCCTCTACAATCAAGCTATGTATTTACAATTGTGGTAAATGCTTTGACTCCAAGAATGGAGCCATTTATCCCTCAATCTTCTACGTCTCATTTACAACTCATCAATATGGCTATAATAGCAATGCTAGTCAATAGGCCTTAATGGCCATTGACCCAAAACGGTCCTCCTCAATAATGACGTTTAATGGCCTCAATAATGGCCTTTGACTCCAACACTCCCCCTCAAGCTGGAATGTAGATATTGTTCATGCCAAGCTTGTTGATTAACTCCTCAAAGGCCGGCCTATGCAACCCTTTAGTCAAGACGTCCGCCAATTGTTGTTTGGTGGGAATGTAAATCATGCTAAAACTTCCATCATCAATTTTTTCTCGAATAAAATGACGATCCACTTCAACATGCTTAGTGCGATCATGATGCACTGGATTGTGGGCGATGCTCACCGCTGCTTTGTTATCACAATAAAGATTTATTGAGCCATTAAACATAACATGTAATTCTTTCAATACCTTTTTGATCCATAACCCTTCACATATACCATGCGCAAGTGCTCGGAATTCGGCCTCCGCGCTACTTCGGGCTACCACTGCTTGCTTTTTGCTCCGCCAAGTGACTAAATTTCCCCAGACATACGTGCAATATCCCGAGGTAGACCTTCTGTCGATCAATGAACCTGCCCAGTCCGCGTCCGTGTACACTTTGAGGCTCCTTTCTCCCCTTTTTCCAAAGAACAAACCTTACCAGGAGTCCCCTTTAGGTACCTTAGGATTCGAATCACAGCTTCATAATGTTGAGTTTTTGGAGAATGCATAAATTGACTTACCATACTCACAGCAAAAGCAATGTCTGGACGAGTGTGTGATAAGTAAATTAGTTTACCAACAAGAAGTTGATACCTTTCTCGGTTCACCTCTTCGCCTCCATTAAGATCCAATTTCAAGCTCGGCTCTGTAGGAGTGGCCGCTGGTCGGCATCCTAACATTCCTGTTTCATGCAACAAGTCCAACACATACTTTCTTTGAGAAATAGATATACCTGAGGAGTTGCGCGCAACTTCCATGCCCAGGAAATATCTTAATGAACCCAGATCCTTCATTTCAAACCTGCTGTTTAGATACTTTTTTAGTGAGTCAATCTCATCATATGCATCTCCTGTCAGTATAATATCATCAACATAAACAATTAGAATAGCACGAGTCCCTTTCGAAGTATGCTTATAAAACATTGTGTGATCAGCCTGAGACTGTTCGTATCCTTGGGTTTTGACTGTTAGGAAATCAACCGAGATCACTGCAAAAACACGCAGCGGAAAACAAAACTTGATCTCTGATTTCCTACCAAGGATCCATGTTGTTCGTTTAATTCGACAAAAGAAATCAAAAAGTACCTCCGTAGATTCGAAATCTGCAGATGAAAAGGTGCGAAAATACGATCACCCTCTGTCGGTATCCACACGAACGCTTCCGCCCGGAGTGCTAGCTCTTCAAACGGCGCGGCTGAAGAACTCGTTTTTCCACAAAAACGGCTCTAGGGTTTTTATGACTCTGTGTATTTTTCGTGTGTCTTGTGTATACGAGATACACAAGTATATATGCACATACGTAGACATCAGAATCCGAGTCCTAATCGGATTAGTGGATGCCAATCAAAAATCCATATCAGATACGGATTCTATCAGGATATTCAAAATCCATATCAGATATGGATTCTCTCGTTATTATCCGATAATACACATGTATATATATAATCACCAAAAACCCGAAAATAATAATAATAATAATTAATATCCAATATTAATATTATTAATATTAAAACGATAATAATAATAACAATAATTAATATCCAATATTAATATTATTAATATTATTAATATCAGCCTTACGCATTCTTGTGTGTGACCCGATAGGCCCATATTAATTGGTAGTTGATTAAATCTCTATTAAACCAAGAAGTCGTAATTGGCCTCTAGCAAGGCATTACGACTACCCAATTAATACGAGTAAAGTCCAACTAGCCTAATAATAGTACATGCATTAATCCCTTTGTCACACGATATCTAGTTTGAACATAAGTCATGGTCAGCGTCATACTTATATTGTTCAAACATATGATTACTCGATCTCTAAGTAGACTGATAAAACAAATGATATTGATCACACTATCAAATCATTTGAGCACGGCCATGCATTTCACAGTCTCACTAATCGAGGGGCCCAAAGATATCACTCTCAAAAGAGAGGGACAAATTCTATCTTGATTGTTCAATATCCTCTACATAATTTCTATCACATTCAATCATGACCTTTATTATTATCCAGTTACGAATAACGTTTGATCATGTCAAAATATAATAGTCCTTATGTTGGAAACTATGACAATCTCAAGTCAAAGGATTAAAACATGACTATCATGAGATTTACTTATGACGCTAATCCATGTAGTAATCTCATGATGGGTCTATCCAATACACTGTTCTCTAACAAGTATCTATGAGATTGATTCGTATCACCATACACATAATCATCTCATGATCATCAAATCAATACTCATACTGATTATAAATTATTTTATCTCTATAACAATAATGAATCAGGGACATATATCAAAATTGTGTAACATACTAACCAACAATAATGATAATAAAACCTCTTTTATTAATAATAAATGCATAACATAAATATCCAAATCATGGCCTAGGGCACATACACTAACATTAACAGCCTGAGTAAACTTTCCAAACCATTCTCGTGGTGACTGTTTTAGTCCGTACAATGACTTTTTCAATCTACATACCACATTTCTTTCTTTAATATATCCGGGTGGTAAGTCCATATATACTTCCTCATGAAGATCACCATTTAAAAACACATTTTTAACATCCAATTGTTGGAGTGGCCAGTCAAGACATGCTGCTAAGGAGAGAAGAATTCTTACAGTGTTTAACTTGGCCACGGGAGCAAATGTTTCATTGTAATCTATATCAGACACCTGTGTAAAACCCTTAGCAACCAGTCGAGCCTTGTATCTACTGACACTTCCATCTGCATTGAATTTGACTGAGAACACCCATTTGCACCCCACGGGCTTCTTTCCTGGAGGTAGTTTCACGACATTCCAAGTATGATTTTCCTCTAATGCCCTCAACTCCTCCTGTACCGCAGCCTTCCAATCCTTATCTGCGAGTGCTTCATCAATATTCTTAGGAATTTGAATGTTAGATACCTTCGCATTAAACGCCGAAAAATTGGTTGATAACTTACTGTTCGAAACGAAATTGGAAATAGGGTGCTGGGTACATACTCTTTTCCCTTTTCTCAAAGCAATTGGTAGATCCAAATCGGTTGAAGCCTCTAAAATATTCCCCTCACTGCAAGGGGCAGGAACCGGCTCCAGAGATTGGCATCCTGGAAAAATATCAGTGTCTTTATCAATTTGAGTTTGGTTTTTTCGTGAGTATATGATTATATTTGGTGGTGTAGGTCGGCGTATTGGACTAGGCGATGAAGACTGTGGGTCTGGTTGTGGACTAGCCGGCGGCGGCGGTGGCTGTGGACTGGCCGAAGGCGGGCTGGAGGTAGGTGGTTGAGATCCCCCCCCTGAACCACTGTCGGGTAACAGTGGACCTGGTAGTGGTTCATTTGTATCCGTAGTAGTGGAGTGTTCAAGAAGAAGATGTGAGTCAGGATTTGGTAAAGTTGTTGGTGATGAAGGAAAGTAGGATTCAGCTTCCCAGAAAGATACATCCATGGTGACAAAGAAACGTCGGTGTGTAGGAGAATAACACTTATAACCGCGTTGAGTGGATGAATAACCAACAAAAACACACTTGTAGGATCGAGGTTCCAATTTGGAAATAGAGGAGTCCCGGTGATGAACAAAGACGACACAACCAAACACTTTGAGCGGGAGAGATGCACTGCCCCGAAACAGAGGATATGTTTGATGTAGGATAGAAATAGGGGATTTGAACTGGAGTGGTTTAGAAGGAAGTCGGTTAATTAAGTGGCATGCAGTAAGGACAGCTTCTCCCCATAAATAAGTTGGAACGTGCATAGTGAACATCAGAGCCCGGGCTACTTCTAAAAGATGACGATTTTTTCGTTCAGCTACACCATTTTGTTGTGGTGTATCTGGACAAGAACTTTGATGAATAATTCCCTCAGAGGCTAAGTAGGTGTTCAGAACTTTGTTGAAATATTCTGTACCGTTATCTGTTCGTAGGACTTTGATTGAGGTTTGAAACTGAGTCTTTATCATAGAATGGAAATTTTGGAACACAGTTGGGACTTCAGTTTTTTCTTTGAGCAGATACACCCAACAGACTCTTGTATGATCATCAATGAATGTGACAAACCACCTGGCCCCAGAGATATTTTTTACCCGAGAAGGTCCCCAAAGATCACTATGCACAAGATGAAAAGGAGCAGATTCAACACGTTGTTTTGGAGGATAGTCATGTCTGACTTGTTTAGCAAAGCTACACGCATCACAATGTAAAATGGACAACTTTTTATTCAAAGGAAATAACTGTTTGAGGTAACGAAGACTGGGGTGTCCTAGTCTTTGATGGAGTAACAGTGCATCAGTTTGTTCAAAGTTGGTACTAAGAGAAAATTTAGGAGTGGCGGTATGGAGAGAATATTTTTGTGTGTGTTGGTTTTCCTCAAAGTGATAAAGGCCACTCTTTTCTCTAGCAATGCCAATCGTCTTCCCCGATTCCTGCTCCTGCAAAACACACATGCGGGCAGAAAACTTAGCAACACAACCAGATTCCTTTGTAAGCTTGCTTACGGAAATTAAATTGCAAGTCAACTTTGGAACATAAAGTACGGTTTCAAGCACAAGTGAAGGAGCCACTTTCACGGATCCTTTTCCCACAACAAATGCGAAGGTTCCATCTGCCACTTTCACTCTTAGAATTCCAGTGCTCGGGACATATGTCGCAAATAAAGACAAATTACCTGTCATGTGATCAGTGGCTCCTGTGTCTAGGATCCAGGGTGAGGCTTTCACAGAATTAACAGTACCTTGGTGAGTGTTGGAGTTGGCCTGAGTAGACCCTTTAGTTTGAGCTTTGAGAAGTGAGAGCAATTGTTCAAGTTGTGCCTTGTTCATCACAACTTGATTGGCACCGTTGGAGGATGATGCTGCCATTGTGGCGGCATTTGAAGAGGACGGTGATGGAGAGCTCATCTCGGTTGGGATGAGAGGAATATTTAGAATTGTGTTTATGGTGATGGCTCTGATACCACGTAACAATTTGGCCGAGCAAGATGAAGAAAAAGATATCACTTTTTCATTACCTTCAAGAATGTGCTTTACATGGTATATTTATACAACAATGGTCAAACTTCTATACTAAATGCAAGATACCCTCATTACTACAAAAATAAAGCACCATTAAGTGCACTAAAGGCCCTATAGGTAGGCTGCCCTATAACCAAAAAATACACATTAAAATCTCAATATTACAATGCTAGCTATACTCCTATAATCACGCCTCTACAATCAAGCTATGTATTTACAATTGTGGTAAATGCTTTGACTCCAAGAATGGAGCCATTTATCCCTCAATCTTCTACGTCTCATTTACAACTCATCAATATGGCTATAATAGCAATGCTAGTCAATAGGCCTTAATGGCCATTGACCCAAAACGGCCCTCCTCAATAATGACGTTTAATGGCCTCAATAATGGCCTTTGACTCCAACATGTACCTAGATCAATTAGATTCCAAGTTTCTTCCCGGATTGCGTCCGTTGTTGTTTTTTCATAGAATGCTTGAGCTTCATTGAAAGTCACGTCTAGTGTCGTGTATACTCGTTTACTGTTTGGACAATAACATTTGTATCCTTTTTGAGTTCCAGAGTATCCAATGAACATGCACTTTATAGCTTTTGGATCGAGCTTGGTTCGGTTGTATATGTGTACATATGCTGTATACCCGAAAATTTTAAGAGGTAATTCAGACATTAGATTGTCATATGGATGACTATCTCTTAGTGTTTGTCTTGGTGTTTTAAACGCAAGAGTTCTAGATGGCATGCGATTGATAAGATAGGTGGCAGTTAGAATTGCTTCACCCCAATATTGTTTAGGTACATTCATTGAGTTCATGATGGCTCTTGTAACTTCCAATAGGTGTCTGTTCTTTCTTTCTGCTACCCCATTTTGTTGGGGTGTATGGACACATGAGGTTTGGTGATGTATTCCTTCTTCAGCCATATAGGCTTTTAGTGTTTTGTCTAAGTACTCGGAAGCGTTATCTGACCTTAAAGTCTTGATTTTTGTTCCAAATTGATTTTTTACAAGGTTGTGAAACGTCTTGAAAATAGTTCCCACTTCTGACTTTTGCTTCAATAGGTAGATCCATGTTACACGTGTGTGATCATCCACAAAGGTGATAAACCATCGTGTTCCACTAATGTTGGCTATTTGAGATGGAACCCAAATATCAGTGTGTACGAGATTAAACGGTTTTGAATCTTTGTGTTGTTTGTTTGAGTAGGTATGCCGAATATTCTTGGTTAATTGGCATGTTTCACAAGTCAATGATTTAGCATTCACACTGATGAACAAATTTGGAAATAATCTTTTTAGATACATAAAACTTGGATGTCCAAACCTTTTGTGCCAGAGCATAATCTGGTTCGAGGCAATACATTTATTTCTACTTGAAGCAGTACAATTTATTC
The DNA here is from genome assembly GCA_036186865.1 of Eustoma russellianum. Lineage (NCBI taxonomy): Eukaryota > Viridiplantae > Streptophyta > Magnoliopsida > Gentianales > Gentianaceae > Eustoma > Eustoma russellianum. The sequence continues at coordinate 41,337,995 of AP025045.1, forward strand.
TTTTTCCGGCCTTGTGGCCTTTTATTCTAGTCGCACTATTGTGCCCATACGCAGTTGACGTTCGGTTTTGTGAATCCGGACTGGGTAGGAATAGCCCTCTGACATGCTTAGCACTGCCAATCTTCATTCTCGAATATGCATCCTGAAAATAACATGCATTTGGTGAGAACTCAATAATACATCCAGAGTCTCTTATTAATTTTCCTACAAAGAGGAGATTAAATTTTAAATCTGGAACATATAGTACATTTAGTAAGGTAGGGTTGGGATTCAGTTTTACTGATCCCTTTCCCATGATTTTCCTAGTGGTTCCGTCCGCTAGTTGAACAAATGTAGGTGAAGAAAACTTAGTGTAATTAATTAGGTTTTTACCTTCATTTGTCATATGATCGGAAGCACCGGAGTCCACAATCTATGGTTGATTCTGATCGCCTAGGCTGCCAGTATTGGCCATTGATGCTTGGATCGGTTCCTGAGTCTCACCCCCTTTTTGATTTAGGAGATTTAGTAGAGCCTCAATTTAATCCTTAGTAGGTAAACTGTTGGTGTTTTGCGGTTCAGCAGTGATTCTATTCGCGTAGGCCGTGTTTGGTTGTTTGTGGTTTCTCCAATTGTTGTTTGTTCTTGACTCAGAACCGGTTGCTGGCTTCCCATGCAACTTCCAACATTCCTTTGCAGTATGTCCGGATTTCTTACAAAAGTTGCAGTAGGGTTTAGTTGGCCGTTTGACATTAGGATTTGGGCCTTCGGAAGAGTTGAAGGCTCGCTGCATCAATAGAGCCGAACCTTCGATTGTTATTGGTGTTGAACCAATCATTAGCTTTCACCTGCTTTCCTCGTGCCTAACTTCAGAGAACACGGTTTTGAGGCTGGGAATGAGCTTCATACCCAAAATCCGGCCCCTAACACCATCCAATTCGGAGTTCAGTCCAAACAAGAACCTGAATACTTGTTTTGTTTCTGTCAGTTCCTTGTATAATAATGCATCTGCTGTGCATGTCCAGTTAATAGATTCAAATGCATCGATTTGTTGCCATGCGCGTGTAAGTTGAGTGAAGTATTTGGTGACATTCATATCTCCTTGCTTGATCTCTTGTAATTGGGATTCAGCCTCATATAGTTCAGAGGTATTATCCTTCTTTGAGTACATTTCTTGGGCTGCTACCGTTAGATACTTGGGGGTGCCATCGGTTACAGGTAATCTGACCTATACTACCCACAACCCCTCTTAGATAGGTTGAATAGTAAAGCACATAGCTTGGTTACTAAGAGAATCTATCTATGAGGGTCAGCTCCAATTGATAAACTTTGTATTTATGGTCATTTGTAGGTATTGGACAACCTCCTACTTTTTACCTAGGAAAGTGATTAGGAAAGTAGAAAAGATTTTGAAATCCTTTCTTTAGGGTAGCTCCACAAAAGTAAAGGTTAAATGGTCCACCATTTGCCAGCATAAGGATAGAGAGGGCTTATGAATATATGATTTGGGTCTGCTCAATAATATTTATATCATGAAACGTGTATGGAATGAGTATGAACACAAAGAGGAATTATGGCTAAACGAGTGCACATGATCATCTTAAAGGAAAGTCCTTATAGGAGGCCAAGCCAAAGCCTACAGACTCCTAGCTTTGGAAAATGCTTCTCTAGGTTAAGGACAAGTGCGCAAACCGTGTGGGAAAGGAGCTATGGAATGGGCACACAACCTCCTTTTAGCATGAGCCATGGCACCCTTGGGAGTGTATTGAACAATACACGTCCAGAATTTAAGAGGAAGTTAGCCATTAGTGAGGATGCAAATGTTTCAGAGGTGTTGGATGGTAATATTTAAAGGCTGTCATAATGCCGGGATTAGAACAATCAGGTGGTCCTATTTAGCCATGCCTACAATTCCATCCCTATCAAACAGGGAGTTGATCAGTGGGTTTGAGAGCCAGACCTTGTATTTTCTATTAAAAATCTATTGTTGCTTTTCGAATGTCTTTACCTCTTGTGGATTTGCAGAAAATTGTCTGGTGTAATCATTTTCTTCCACGGTTTGCAATCGTCAGATGGCTTGCATGTTGGAAAGAATGATTACACTAGACAAGCTCCATAATTAGGGGCTGATTCCATCCAACTCTTGCTTATTGTGTGGCAGATCAGGGAGGATCATAAAAATCTATTTTTCCAATGTGCCTACTCTACCAAGGTCTGGAACAGAGTGTTGAACATGATGTGTTGCAAGGGCTATTCTGATGGATGGCAAAATACAATCTAGTGGCTCAATTCAAACCAGACCTTGTCCTCCAGATTCCAAAAAGGCTTAACTATATTCTGTTCTCAGCAACTGTTTACTCTATCTGGAGAGAAATGAATAATAGACTCCACCAACTAACTGCAAAAGATCATCATGTTGTACTCAAGGAGATCATCCAAGATGTTAGCTATTTAGTTGAATCTAGAGGAAGTGCAAATGCCCAAAGTTTACCTTGGAAATTTGCCTTGAATCTTAGGTTTCAATGAAAATTTTCACAAGACGTATCCCTACCGCTTAGATATGCCAGCTACAATTGCCTTGGTCGTCTCTCTGGTTCAACTCATGGCTTCCTCTAATTGCTACTGTCGTCCAACAACCTCGCCTCCAGCAACTATTCAGGAGTTGCGTGCTACTACCAGAGTGTTACCTCCACAAGGTTCGTACATTTCAACTCTGAGAAACAATGTGCGTCCTCGTACTTGGGGATTTTGGACTTAGGTGCAGTTATCGTGTAGAGCACTGTTGCATTCTGAAGTTATACTATGGTTGTTGTTGCTGGGTCTATTGCTATTGGTGCTTTTGGAAGATACTTTGTTATGGGATTTGCTGGTCCCCATCATTAGACCAACCTTTTTTCCAATTTCTAGATTAAGTTCACGGGGGTTTGTTTGTTACTTGTCCATCTACATGGATCTCTACTATTATTTTGACGCTAGTTTGGAAGCTTCTATGAATTACTTTAACTATGAGATCCTGTATCTTTTGGATTTTGGCATCGCTTGTTTTACTGCTTTGGGCAGAGGACAAGTATTGAATTATGGTTAAAAATAGATAGTAAACATAAGTGCTTATTTATTTTGAGCAAGCTATGCTTGTTGTCCATTCTTGACAACAACATTTTGTAAAGTTGTCAATTTGGCTTATATATGAAATTTTAACTTACTAAAGAATAAGGTTAAGGTAAAAGAAGATATTAAATGATCTCTTGGTATTATTAAGGGATAAATGATAAACTAAAAGAAAATTATCTAAAGTAACGGTCATTAAGGGACGAAGGTAACAGAATACCAACTCTCAGATTTCCCAAGTACAGATCGCAGACATATATTACTGTCAGTCCAGCATGTTTTTCCATAAGCGCTCAAATAACAATAATCAAATGTTTCAACTTCCACCTCCTCACGCACACAAGACAAAGTTGCAGATAGTGACATTTTTTTCTCAGGTATGCTGCTTTAACCTGGGTTTATAAATCCATGCACCAAAATAGATATAAATTGCATGATCCAAGCGAGAGAAAAAAAAGAAAAGGCATTTCATTGAACTTCCCAGAAAATACAATGCAACAGGATTAACCTCCATAATCTATGAAGGTGTTCAATTAATCTCAACGTCATCAATCTCACATAAACGTCAGGAAGAGGCGAGGGGAAAATGAGGATATTATAGTCACTAGGATATTTGGTAAAGAAAGAGAACCTTGGAAATTAAAACTTCAAGGATAAAAGAACATCAATATACAATTAGACTGTATGGGGAAGACACTAGACTCATTCAATGATGCAGTTGATTGAACAACCTCCATTTACTAAGTGCCAATTATTTATGCTGACAGAATCGTCATTCGACTTATCTTTATTGTGAGCAATATCCAGTCCACCAATGAGTAAGTTTACATGCAAGGCAAATAAAATGACTAAGTTAATAAAGTTCAAAGGCCTGCCAATATCTACCAACATTTGAACAATGAAATATGTATTTCCTGTCCCACAGGAGTTCTTAAATGAATTGACTGGATCATGGTGCCAATTTCAAACTTCAGGAGATACTGATATCCAGAATATTACTTGTCAACCTAAAGAGTGAATGCACCATGACTTTTTTTTTTTCATTTTTCTTTTTATTTTTCCCAAAGCTAGTCTAGTACGCATTCATAAAGACATGCTAACTACTTTTTCAGAGAGAACTCAGGGGCTAATCAGATACGAAAATAAAAAATTGCATAATCAAGTAGAGACAAATTTCCATATAACTGTCAGGCCACTAAAATGACCCAAACAATAACTCTGCGAACCAACTACGAACAATAAATAATGATATAAATTGTAGGAGCAAAAAGGAACGAAAGATATAAACCTCGACAAGTTATGCACACTTTCCTCATCTGGATCCAGGTGACCTTCGCACACTTTCCATCTTGTCTTCCACGTTTTTAGATTGTCTATCATGCTGTCACCAAGAACATGAACGGGAGAAAGTTATATTGAACTCATAACGGCAACCATGCATTCAGGAAAAGTTGGATGAAGTAAAAGGCATTAATTGACTCGATATTTAAGTGTATCATAAAAGTCATACTCATTGTGATACTTGTGTAGCTGAGAATAGTATGCAGTCTTGCTAGCCTTGATCTCCTGCTCTTGGCGAAGCATACGATCAGGGTGAAGTTTTCCAGAACAAACTGCTGCACCCCTATAAAGATCATAGCAAAGATAGGATTGTTGACAATATGGTTAAAGATGAGACAACCAGAAGAATCCAGTTTGAGTAGACACAACTTCAGTTTCATTTTAGCAATGAGATTCAATAGGGCAGTAAGATGGGGGCCAGCAATGAAATTCAGTCAAAACACAACTTTACTAGATTACGACAGAATGTAATATACGATGGCTTTCTAGATACTGTTACTTCACAGAGGTTTTCTTGCATCAGGTAGTTTTATACTTCTCCGGTGGTCTCTAATATCCAGTCAGGTAGAGAGTAAGATAATATTACAACAAAAATCTTTAGGACATCACGGTATCTTAGAAACAAGTTCCGCCTATTGGATGACCACACATACTTGTGGAATTCACATTATGAAAGGAATCGCCGAGAGGTGGGGGTGTGGGGGCCCGGCATGATCTTGCCAATTCAAGCCAAAATTTGTTTTTGGATCTATACAGATAAGCCCTTTTGGAAATTTATGAGACTGGTTTCATAAATCCTACCAGATAATGCTCAATATGATATCAATGAAAAACCAGCAAAAAAGAAGGAAAAGGGGGGGGGGGGGGGTGTTCATTTGTCACAGCTTGTGACTTCAAATAAAATGTAACAAAATGGTATAATTTAATAAGCAACTAGCTCAAAGTAAAATGTACCAAAATGGTATAATTTATAAGCAACTAGCTCAAGAACTACTATCATATTCCCAACTATCGAACCATGAAGAGATATTAATACATATTAAGACTTGCCATTTGTGAAAAGGATTCCCAAAATGAAAATTATCCCCAGAAAGCAGTTCTTGTACGATATCATCACGCTCAACTCCATCAGGCAGAAACTGTATCAGAATATTCCTTTGATTTTCAGATAAAACAGTGCACCACACCTGCAAAGAATCCCAAGAACATGTACCTTATTTGAGCAAATAAATGAGTTCACAACTAAGACAAAGATAAACTGGGAAATGAAAGCTACCTCATACGAAAGAATGTCCACCAAATTCTCCAGCTCAAATAACTCTCCTGGAACAGTAACAACATCAGACAAGTTGCCAAAGCAATTGGGAACCGCATCAGAGAATGCTCTGAAATCTCTCCTCGAAATGCTAACTTGTTCCTTCTTGGCAACCACACTGCTGCTTTGGTAATCCCATTTGAGGCCGATATTAGATCTAACACTCAGATCATCTTGTGCCAAGCCTAGTTTCTTCTTTTTTGATCTATATTCCTCGGAAGAAGTGCACCCAACAAATTTATTAGTACTTAGGCGCTTTCGAAGCTGATCGGCAGCCATGTAAAAGAGTGTATTACAGGAGCTCATGAAGGAATATCACCATGACAAACTGAAGTCTTGACTTTAAGCAGCAAGACTCTTCTAAATTTGCAACCTGGAAGTGCAGAACATGTTCTTTCATAAGCTAATCAGTTTGTAGATACAAAAAAAAAACACCAGAACCATATTCCCATCAGCTGAGGCACCAGCAAATGCATTAAGTAAAAGAAGTTTCCATCAGCATGACTCATGTATCCCAAAAACAAGAGTCTAATTTCTAACTCTTGACAGATACCTGCATATAGTAAATAACACAGTTCTCAAGGTTTCAACGTAGGGTCATCAACCCAGCAGTGTGGCGAAACCGCTGTGTACAACTGACAGTATTTTTTCCCTTACTTGCCAGCTGGAAGAATGATAGCATGAGCCTTAGCATTAATAGCTCGGTAATCTTACAAGCAGAACAAGACAAGCCAATTAAAAGATTCAAATTTGAGAATATCTGCCATTCAAGCAATTATATTTGAGCATAGTGATGGATCTGTTCTAAATTATGCCAATATCTCAGATAGAGGAAATTGACTGGTTCCCCATGATAAGATAAACGGGCCCACGCATGGTTAACCAACTTGCTGCAATACATGTGGCAGTAAATACTGCATAATTCTAACCGCGTGAGAAACAATTATACCAACCAAGGCTTAATATTTAGACAAGAGGCAAAAGCCTTGCAGTAGAAAGGGGAATAGAAAAGGGGGACGGGGGTGAGCTTCCATGAGATGTCAAAAGAGCTCCCCCCACCCCCACCCAAAAATAACAGTTCTTATCTGTCGCTGATGCACCTATATTGAAGCAAGGGTGACTCACCATAACACAAACAACAAAAATTATAACACATGAAAAGAAAGGGAATCTGGCTGGAAGAGATGAGAATACTGAGGTATTACACTGAAATAGGAATTCCAATAAATTATAAAGCAAGAATAGCATACTATTTGACTCAAGTTTTCTCTAAAACGAACTAGATATAAACACGCTCAACTATCTTCATAGTTTCTTAGGATAACTCAATTCAGAAAAGGAATAGCAAAGTTTTCCACTAAAATCAAAAATCACCATCTACATATTGGCAATGTCGCCTAAACTATAACAATAAAAAAATTCTGTTGACATAGAGAACAGGACTTGCATCTCGTCAAATCTTTTATTATAAGTGTATGGATAAGCTAATATAGTGTTAAGCATATACATATAGCAAGGAAAACCCCATTACCACTCCTGATTATGAAGCAAGCACGACGTTTATAGGCTAAAGGGAAGGCCCATCAAATGAAAAAACACAAGCCAATTGCAGTGACACCAAGAAGTTTCAAACCGTCAAAGTAATACACCAAATGCAATATCCAAGGATAGGGACAACTGGACAGTGGACACACAACAACTCTCTGCCAAAATTAAGTGTAATCTATGGATCGCAAAGGAAAAAACGACTTCCTTATATTCTAAGATATTTTTCAGAAAGAAGAAAACCCATCAATCATATTCATCAAAAATTGTAAAAACGGAAACATAAAAAAGTCTGTTGAAGATACGACTCCAAAATAACAGGTATATATGCATCCGTTCAAATTTCAAAAGGGGTAAGGGGAAAACTTTTGACTCTTTTTTCTGCAATACGGCATGCTCCAGTATTGCAATACATAAAAGACATAGAACAGCAAGGGTCTACATAAATACTAGGATGCTGGGGATGAGCCCTAAAATTAACGCAAAATGATACCTGTAAATCAGTTCCAAAGCTCAGTGCCTTGAAAGGGAGGAGCCTCGAGTCGAAAATCAACGCTGAAACTTAACCGACGAATGAAAACCAACGCAAAGATAGAATACAAAAAAAGTGATTTTGGGAAGGACATGAATAACAGCGTTATCCTATTCCGGCAAGTTAAACGAGTTAACCAAAAAGAAACTTCGGAAATTTCAAAAAAGAGTTATTGCTGTTATGAAAAATGTGAGATGGACTTGATAACAAAGGCCATTACCTTATTTAATGTTTCTTATCACCTAAATCCTATATATTGGACAACATCTTGGAGAAATATAACTTCGAATAGTAAAAGAAAATCTTCTCTTCTTGTCTACCTCCCATGCCCTAGTATCAGAAACGGTGCACCCGCCGTAGTTTACTACGAGAACTACAAAGCGTCGTTCAATTCTTTTACACGTCAGCAGTGACGTAGAAAATTTCGCGGCGGAAACGAAATAAATAAAATAAACATTCATTTTATTTCAACATTTCAAATCCAACATCAAGTAAGTACCATGTCTAAGTTCATTATTACATTTCAACATAAAGAAATAAACTGCCATAGAAAATATCTTCTTGCTCTAACTACCCCATTGCTCAAACTCAGCTCCGTCTTCTATGTATATGTAGTCGTACTCCTGCTCACCTGGGGAAAAAATAAAGGGGTGAGTGATATAGAAATATCACCCAGTAGGTTCCCAACTCCTTCCGAACAATTTCATATATGGCAACAAATAACACGTAGCACATGTATAGACATGAATAACCGAGTAAACAAATAAAAGCACAACACAACAATTATGCGATGTCATGATACATGCTTGTGTCACACGCAACGACATCTCCACATACAAATGCCTGTCTCTCTACCGTGCAATGCATGAACCTCGATGTGATCCTACCACACGTCTCGTCAGGCCACACGCCCCGTCGGTCCACACGCCTCATAAGGCCACACGCCTCATAGGGCAACACGCCTCGTAGGGCCACACGCCTCGTAGGGCAACACGGCACATAGGCCAATGAAATGCTCGTACCATGAATGCAAATGCATAATCATGCGTAATCCGGTGCATTCATACTCATATATATGCCCGCGCCCATACACGTGCATATATACGTGTATGCATACTCCCACACATTTTTCCTTTTTCCTCTTTTTCTTTTTCTATTCCTCTTCATTTTCACATTTCCTATAATTTATTCACATAAATATCATGCATTAATAATACGTCATATTATAAACTTAATATTCATTTTCATAATTGAAATTCCCCCCCTTTGACCACTTACAGCCGACCTGCACCCTTCACGCCATCTCACAGCACAAAAATGACATGAACAAATGCACACACAGTTAACATTTATAAATATCACATTCACATAATTAAAACCTCAGTACACATATTCACCCTTGTACCTCTTTTAGGCAGCGACATCTTTTTTTTACCAGCGGCCCATAAGCATATATATCAAAAAGATTCATGCCATTATATCGTATACATACATAGAATCGATACATAGATACAACAATTATGTACATATAATCAACAACCTATGCAAATCGCAATTACGAATGCATGATCCGATTTAATATGAAAATAGCATAATAACTATGTAAAAAAATAACAAATATGGTAAGGATACTTACAAATATATAGCCGAAATAGCCGAAACATATATATGTAAAAAAAACACAAGCATAACATTTTTATGCTACAAACGAAACACCCAAAACATATAATACATCACATTGAATTATAACATGCAAATTAATAATAAATCGAAGCATATAAAAAATAAATTACATATATAAAATTATCTCAAAAAGAGAGGGCCACCTACCTCTTAATTGTAGTCTTAAGCTAATGGTGGTGGTATGGTGGTTGTGATAGTGCACCTCCTTCCTTCTTTCCTTTCTAGCCTTAACACTCTTTTTTTTCATTCACTCACAACTCACGGCACTTCTCCTTTGCTCTCAAAGTTTTTTTTCCTTTTGCCTTTACTTCTAGATGGTCGTTTGGCCTGTTATATTTAATAGGGAGGAAAAAGTTTCATCCCCCTGCTTATGTGGATAAGAGGTAATTTATGAATGATTTAGGGTTTAGGGTTTAGGTTTTAGGGTTTTAGGGTTTGTTTAGGGTTTAGGGTTTTAGGGTTTAGGGTTTAGGGTTTTGGGTTTTAGGGTTTAGGGTTTAGGGTTTTAGGGTTTAGGGTTTAGGGTTTAGGGATTAGGGTTTAGGGTTTAGGGTTTAGGGTTTACGGGTTTAGGGTTTAGGGTTTCGGGTTTCGGGTTTCGGGTTTAGGGTTTCGGGTTTAGGGTTTCGGGT
>AP025046.1:0-112336 GCA_036186865.1 Eustoma russellianum
TATCGCAGAGTTCCACTTCTGCTTATCATATGCAATTTTTGCAGGGTCAATGGCAAAGGATTTCTTGCCATTGTTGATATCTATCTGTGAAGAAATGAGAGTTGAAGACAGTTCTGGGCGAAAATCTGGTTTGAGCAAAGAAGCCCAAGCAGATTTCGCACGGATGATTGTTTGCATGTTGTTCAAATGGACAGAATCAAGCGAATCTGTCCATTTCTGTTGTGATGTGGAAATTTTGAAGATCTGCCCTTAATCGCGAAGGCCAAAGGCCAAGATGGCCTCAGCGCAAGTTAGTGTACCAGCAGATGTGAAGTATGAAAAGATTTAGAAGAAAAAGAAGAAAAGATTTAGAAGAAAAGGAAGATGGAATCGGAGAAGAGAACGGTGAAGAAGGCGGAAGGAGGAGGAGAGAGAAATAAAAAAAGAGGAAGATTTACCCGTTAGCGGTGGTGATAAGACCGTTGCTTGAGGGGTAATCGATTGTGTGGTGTAAAATGGAGAGAGAAAATGTGGTGGGTGGAAAGTTAAGTGAGTGGGTTTGCAAATTTTCAGAGAGAAGTGAGAGCGTTTCCCAAGAGAGAGAAAATCCAAGTTATCCTCTAGAAATCCCTCGGAACTTAGCTTCAGCACTGGACAAAGCCACCACCTCCTGCTTCTTGCTCTTCCAAGTGGCGAGGTTTCCTCCAACCAAAGTAAAATATCTTGATGTTGATCTTCTGTCATTTGGATTTCCGGCCCAATCAGCATCTGTGTAGACATGTTCCTCGAGATGATCATGCCTTCGAAAGACGACCCCTCTTCTATGAGACCCTTTTAGATACCGTACAATCCTTGGTGCTGCCTCCATATGCTGTTTTTGTGGTTGGTGCATGAACTGGCTTACCATTCCGACAGAATAAGCTATGTCAGGTCGTGTATGTGATGGATAGATCAATTTCCTAAGCAGTTGTTGATAACGTGTGGTTGGTGCATGAACTGGCTTACCATTCCGACAGAATAAGCTATGTCAGGTCGTGTATGTGATGGATAGATCAATTTCCTAAGCAGTTGTTGATAACGTGATTCGTCAGCCGGTTCTGCCCCTGGATCTATCTTCAACCCATGATTCATCATCATTGGTGTCTCAGTAGGTTTACAGTCTATCATCCCTGTTTCTTCGAGAAAGTCAAGAACATACTTTCTTTGTGATATAAATATTCCATCTTTGGATCGGAGAACCTCAATACCAAGGAAATAATTTAGTATTCTCAGGTCCTTCATCTCGAACTCCTGAGATAATTTCTGCTTTAGGGTGATGATCTCCTCGTCATCATTGCCAGTAATAATCATGTCATCTACATATATTACTAGACAAGTAATCCGTGTCTGTTTCCTTTTTAAGAATAGTGTGTGCTCTGCGTTGCTCTAGTGATATCCATACTTCTACATCGCCATAGTAAATCGTCCAAACCAAGCTCGTGGAGACTGCTTTAGTCCATATAGGGCCTTGCGTAGACGACACACTTCTCCTGTTTTAAATGCTGTCGAAAAACCTGGTGGTGGCTCCATATACACTTCTTCTTTCAGATCTCCATGTAGGAATGCATTCTTAACATCCAACTGATAAAGGCCTATTTGAGGTTTGCTGCCGCTGAGAATAATACTCTAATTTTGTCAATTTTTGCTATTGGGGAGAATGTTTCGGAGTAATTTATACCGTAAGTCTGTGTGTATCCTTTTGCTACCAGCCTTGCTTTGTACCTTTCTACTGTTCCATCTGCTCGATGTTTGACGGTAAAGATCTAGCGACATCTAACAGGTTTCTTTCTTGTGTTTACTACGCATTTTTCCCATGTTCCGTTCCGCTCAAGGGCATCCATCTTGACTTGCATTGCTTCCCGCCATTGTGGATGCTTCTGTGCTTCTGCGACCGTTCAAGGAATCTGGATCGTTAGAGCGATGTCTGGAAGCTTAGGGCAGTCTCAGACAGACGGTTCTGGCTCCCCTTGACCGGGTATCTAGAGGCCCTGAATACATAGTCAGCATCATATCTGGTTGGAGGTACTCTGTTTCTTCGCGGGCGGAAGGACATACCTGTGTTCTATAGGCTCAACAATATGGTTAGAGGGTTCATCAGATGATTTTCTAGGTAACTCGGATTCTATGGAAGTAGAGGGCTCAGTGAATGTACTTATCTGTGGACATTTGTCCGGAGCAGGGGACTGGTCATGACTAGACAGAGTGAACTTTACTTTGTCACCTGAAGTCGGTCCGGTGACTTATCATGCTCTATCTGTCGGAACAACTTCTGGTAGGACTGGTTTGTGCAACCACCCGAGTGAATCGTACTGAATATCCTCCCCCTGAGACCGAGGTGTGGTTTGAAAATAGTATTCAGACTCAAGGAAGTTGCAGTCCATGGTGTTATATAGTCGTCGGGTCTTTGGATCATAACACCTGTACCCTTTTTGATTGACGTCATACCCTACAAACACACACTTGATCGCACAGGGGTCTAGTTTAGATCGTTGGGATTTTGGAATATGAACATAGACCGTGCTTCCAAAGATCCGAGGAGGAAGTGTGAGGTCGAGGGAACGGTGTTTGTTTTTCAAGTATTTTGGTGGGTAGGCGGTTGACCAGATAAGTTGCAGCGGCAACCACCTCAGGCCAGTAAGAGACTGGTACATGAGATTCGAGCAACAGAGATCGAGTTATTTCAAGAAGGATACGAATCTTACGTTCAGCAACCCTATTTTGTTGAGGGGGTATCTGGAGGACATGTGGTTTGATGTTTGACGCCTTGGTTACGGAAGAAGTCTTGGAGTGGCTTGTTTACATATTCGCGGGCATTATCAGTGTGCCAGAATCTGTATTTGTGTTTGGTATTGTGTAGAGATCATATGGTAAAATGTCACAAATTTATCGAAGACCTCGGACTTATGCTTCAGAAAATAAACCCAAGTCATCTGGGTACAATCATCAACAAATAGTAAAAAATATGAACAATCATTAGGACTCGAGACCGGGGATAGTTCCCACACATCCGAATGAACAAGTAAAAAAGGTTTAAGCGTTCTTGTATTCTTGAGGGGGTAAGATTGTTTATGGCTTTTGGATAGAATACATATATCACAAGGTAAAGATGAATACTAGTTAAAGATATGGGGAAATAATTTCTGTAAATACCCCAAAGTTGGATGTCCAAGGCGGCGGTGCCACAGCCAGACCTGCTAGTCTATCGTCCCACGAGTGAGCGCTGTCGTGTCGTGTTGGTCCACCTCATCGACAAAGTAAAGTCCCTCACGTTTAGAGCCAGGCCAAATGATCTGGCCTATCCGAATATCCTACAGGAGACAAAAGGTTGGGTGAATCAATACGGTACAATTTAATTCTTTCGTGAGATGACTAATTGATAACAGTTTGTGTGAAATCGAAGGAACATAAGGACAATTATTAAGTTTGATCGATGATGATAAACGAATATTGCTTGTCCCTTTTACTGGTGAGCACCTGTCATTAGATGTACGAATAAATTTTTTGTAGGTTGAGAGAGGTGGTGAAAGTCACGGATATCATAGGACATAGTATCAATAGTGCCGCAGTCAAAATGGTTGGTTGGATCAAATTTGAGGGATAATTGGGTTGTGGGTGGTGGTTTAGTTAAAAGTGGGCCGCTAGAATGAGGGTTTGGTTTGGGATCGAGCATCCCGGTCAGGCCTTTTTGATACCATGTCAGAAGAGTGCTTTCCCCTGTGCTGCCAAGTTTGCCCCTGCACATATTGCATAATACCAAAATAGTCCCTGCTTGATTTATAAATATTAGTGGAGGGACTTGCGGGTAATTTTGCCTCAAGCCCTCCTTCTTTATTAACGTTACCTGTCACTTGTGGAGGGTTCTGTGGATGTTGGCCGATGTTGTTGGTCATCCCTTCAAATGCTTCATTGTCTCCTTGCCCGGTGCCTTCTCTGTCGACTGCTTTGTTGCATGTGGCTCCACCTCCTCTCTTCCCTCTTTTCTTAGTGTTCGGCCACCACTCTGGATAACCAATCAATTGGAAACAGCCTTCTGCAGTATGTCTGCTACCCCCGTAGTAAGTGCATCTAAGATGGCTTTTTTGTAGAAATGTACAGTATAAATAGCATTCAGATGTATAGTTTTGTAGTGTATACAGTCTTTGTACACAAAACTAGTTACTGTTAATGTACCGTTGCATTTATGACCGTTAGAATAGTTTGGAGTATAAAAGCTGTAAATGTTGTATTCTGGATAATAAAAAATAGAAGAGGTCTTAACCTCCTTTCTTATTTTTAGCATTGTTCATTCTAGCTTTCAGATAATTGATTCTTAGTCAAATTTGTTCATGGTATCAGAGCTTTGAGGTTCTGAGATTTGATCTATCAGAAAGTTCTTTCATTTACTGCTGTAGAACTGTTACTCCAAAATTCTTCTGCATTACTGAAAAATCCGATATTCATCGAAGAGCAGAATTCCTCTGCAGAATTCTTCTGCATTACTGTAAAACTCTCGTCTGTGAAGAAGACGAAGTGGAAAAGGAAAAACGAGAAGAGGAATCCAAATCTGTGGTAAGACAGAGAGAAGCATTGCAAATTGTTTAACCATATTCTAAGGTAGAAAGACTACCGTCTCTGTCAACCAGTGAAAAGGTGACACGTATCCCACCTTATTTTATCTTTTGTTTCTTTCTCATTTCTTCCGTCTCTAGCTTCTTCGGGAAGTTTCTTTAATTAGATATTTATCCATTGTTTTTGTGGTTCCCAGAATTTTATATTGTTTTTGGGCTAACTAAGTGGGACAGGTGTCATTTAAAGAAGAAGGCCACATTTCCAATCACATGCAAACTTAAACTGCATGCAAGTGGACACGTTCTCCACTACTTTGCCCAAGGTGTAAAGACACTAACCAGGGTGCTGTTACACGCCTCCACTTCTGTTACACGGTTTTCCACTACCTTAACCACGGTGTAAAAACATTAACCGTGGTAATATTACCCAAAAATATTACCCAAAGTCTTCTTTTCTGGTCTATACTGCAGACGATCAAAAAGCAAATTTTTTCTTTCATCTTTCCGTCTCTCACCTGTCTCCGTCTGCAGTCAAACATCATCTCCTTCATCATTTCTTGAGCAACTTGCTGTTTCAAATTTCAAATAGAGCAGATCACTCTTCAGCATAAATCCATCCGGGGAGAAAAAAAAAACATTCAGGTAATATTTCATCTAGAGTTTTTTTACTATCTTTGAATGCATGGCTGAAACCAGTGAATCAATTGGAACTGCTACCACTCCTACCATGGGAGAAATTGTATCACAGTCTACTCAAACTCAACCTGTTTTACCCAGTTCACTTGATAGTAACTCTATCATGATTACTAGTCACAAGCTAACTGGATCTAACTATTTATCTTGGAGCAAGGCTGTAGAAATGTTCATAATAGGTCGAGGTAAGGATGATTATTTGTATGGGAATATTACTAGTCCTCCTCCTGATGACCCTAAATTTAAACAATGGAGATCTGAGAACTCCATGGTCATGTCTTGGTTAATAGGCTCTATGACTTCTGAGGTAGGAGATAACTTTATGCTTTACAACACTGCTGCTGAGATTTGGTTTGCAGCTAAAGAGCTTTACTCAAAGAAAGATAATGTTGCAGAGATTTATGAATTGGAAGTTAAAATCCAAGAAATCCGTCAAGGAGATAATACGGTCAGTACTTATTATTCTCAGTTGACTAAGTTATGGCAACAAGTTGATATCTTTGAATCTATTGCATGGGTTTCTCCTGAGGATAGTAAAATGTTTCGTAAATATGTAGAAGGAAAGAGGGTGTTTAGGTTCTTAAGTGGACTTAATAAGGATCTAGACTCTGTTCGAAGTAGAATACTGGGCATGAAGCCCTTACCTAGTCTTAATACGGTGTTCTCTGAAGTTAGGCATGAAGAGAGCCGTATGAAAGTAATGATGGGGTCACAAACAAATCCTACTTTGGAAACTTCAGCCCTGATTTCATCCAAAAACACTACTCACTCTTCTACACCACAAACACAGCCATCTGATACTACTGTTTATATTGCAAAGAGAAGTTACCCTGGAGGACCAACAAAGTCTAAAATAATCTGTAAGTTTTGTAGCAAACCAGGACACAAACTTGAAGATTGCTTTAAACTACAAAGGTTGAAACAAACCCAACAACAGAATCCTGGTAATCGACCTATGTCACATTTTCAGACATCTCAACCACGCATGCAAGGTAACTGGAATCTGAATCAAGGACAACCTCCACGTTTCACTCCTAACTGGGGTCCATCACAAGGATCTGTTGCGAATATTAGTAATTTTCAGGATAATCCAGATCCTCAACTGCCAACACAAAGTCAAGTAGAAGCTCTACTTCAGCTACTGACGAGGTCCCAACAATCTGAAGGTTCTACCCAAATGGTGGGTTCTGAAGATACTCAGCAAGGCACTATGCAAGCAACAATGGCTTCAACAAGTGTAGAATCACATGGTCTGTCAACAGGTATTGGGTCAAATGATCAGAGTTGCTCTTGGATCATAGATTCAGGAGCCTCGGATCATATGACTTTCATTTTATCAAAAATGCATTCTTACATTCCTTTTTTAAAACCAAAAACTGTTAAAATCGCCAATGGAGGTAATCTACAAGTATTTGGTACTGGGACAGTACAACTTACTTCTACATTGGTACTACAAAATGTCTTATATGTACCTCAACTCACTTTTCAGTTAATATCCATTGGACAACTAACTATCGATAATAATTGTTTAGCATTATTTTTATCTTCTACGTGTTGGTTTCTGCAGAAGAACACATTGAAGATGATTGGCAGTGCTAACAAACAAAAAGGGCTATATATCATCAAATCACCGGATAATGTATCGGGGGCAGATGTTCCTAATGAGCATCAACGAGTGTTTTGCAACAGAATTGGTTCTGGAACTGTATGTAAGGTGTCTTCACTTTATAGTTCTAGGCCTAATTCTTGTTTTGTGTCCAAGCATAAGGACAATATTTTGCTATGGCATAGTAGGTTAGGTGACCCCAACTTCTTGTATCTCAAGAAATTAATGCCAGAACTATTTTATAATATTGATGTTCATACTTTGAAGTGTGAAAGTTGTGTATTAGCTAAACAAACTAGAGTAAGTTACTTACCAAAGAAATATGAATCTAGCTCTCCGTTTAATCTTGTTCACACAGACATCTGGGGACCATCCAGAGTTGCATCTCTGAATGGTGCAAAGTGGTATATTGTGTTTGTTGATGATCACACAAGGGTGACATGGGTATACTTAATGAAGAATAAAACAGAAGTAGGCAAGATTGTTAGAAACTTCATAAGTATGGTCCAGAATCAGTTTAACACAACTCTTAAGGTCCTTAGAAGTGATAATGGAGCTGAATATCTTGATAAGGATATTAAGGAGTACCTAAGTAATTTAGGTGTTCATCACCAAACTTCATGTGTCTATACCCCTCAGCAAAATGGAATTGCTGAGAGGAAAAACAGGCACTTAATGGAAGTTGCTAGATCACTTATGTTTGAAATGAATTTACCCAAGTTTTATTGGGGGGAAGCAATCCTTACTGCAACATACTTGATCAACCGTATGCCTTCTAGAGTACTTTCATTTAATACTCCAAGAAATTGTATGCTTACTCAGTTTCCATATTCAAAACTGTTTTCTGAATTACCATTTAAGAAATTTGGATGCACTGTATATGTATACATTCCACTACATCTTAGATCTAAATTAGATAGGAAAACAGTAAGGTGTGTGTTCTTGGGTTATTCAAGTACCCAAAAAGGGTACAAGTGTTATTGTCCTATCACACAGAAAATGTTTGTTTCATTAGATGTAATATTTAATGAAACTAATGCCTATTATGACCCTACTGATAAACCTGTTCTGTCAGTTCCTCATGCTCAGGATAACTGGTCAATACTAGATATCATAGCTACAGAGTCACCATCTCTTACTAATCATACAGTGAGTGAACACGCACAGACAGAGAAATGTGGTACAGATACTAACAACTTGCAGGAACTTGAAGAGATTCAACCAGAATCTATTCCGGCAAATGAGCAGTCCGGAATTCGACAGATTGGGCCAATCACAAGAGTATATACACGCAGGAATAATGCTTCAGGAGGCCTTCAGGTGATAACTGATGAGACTTATGGTAATGCTTCTGCTGATATTACTACAAATCTGCCTATTGCATTAAAGAAAGGAACTCGTGAGTGTACTAAACATCCTCTTTATACTTTCTTAGTCTATGATAAGTTAGGACATAGTTTAAACACTTTTACACAGAATTTGGATAAACAGTGGGTTCCGTCAAATATTGATGAAGCTCTAAATAGTCCACACTGGAAGTCTGCAGTCATGACTGAGTTAGATGCTTTGTTAAAAAATAAGACCTGGGAAATTGTTCCGCTTAAATCTGGTGTTAAACCAGTAGGATGTAAATGGGTTTTTTCCTTAAAATATAACACAAATGGGACAGTTAACCGTTACAAAGCTAGGCTTGTAGCTAGAGGATTCACTCAAACATATGGAATAGACTATGTAGATACTTTTGCACCGGTAGCTAAACTTAGTACTATACGCATTATTTTCTCTGTGGCAGTAAATCTTGACTGGCCTTTATTTCAATTAGACATTAAAAATGCCTTTTTAAATGGAGATTTACATGAGGAGGTATATATGGAGATACCTCCAGGTCTTAAACATCTGGAACGTAAAAATATGGTATGTAGACTTCGTAAATCATTATATGGTCTTAAACAGTCCCCACGGGCCTGGTTTAAGCGATTCACAACGGTTGTTTTGAAATATGGTTTCACACAGACTCAAAGTGATCATACGTTGTTTATTAGGACATCCTCTAATGCTATTACCGTATTAATAGTGTATGTTGATGATATTATATTAACAGGAAATGATTATGCAGGGATTAATCAAATAAAGAACCAGTTGTCTAAAGAATTTGAGGTCAAAGACCTTGGCACATTACGGTATTTTCTTGGCATGGAAGTTGCTAGGACTAGAAATAGCATGTGTATCTCTCAAAGAAAATACATTCTTGATTTATTAAATGATGTTGGTATGTTAGGGTGCAAACCATCCATTACTCCGCTAGAACCTGGATACAAACCAAAGAGGGACTGGAATGATACTCCTACTGATAAATTACAATATCAACAGTTAGTAGGAAAACTTATTTATTTGTCACATACAAGGCCTGATATATGTTTTGCAGTTAGCTATGTCTCACAATTTATGCATAATCCAACTCATGAACACTTGCATGCTGCTCTAAGAATTGTTAGATACTTGAAAGCAGCACCAGGACAAGGTCTCTTATTCACAAAAAACACAGATAGACAATTACTTGTGTTTACAGATGCTGATTGGGCAGGATCCAAAACAGATATGAGATCCACAACAGGCTATGGTACTTTTCTCTGGGGTAATTTGATTACATGGAAGAGTAAAAAACAAGGAGTAGTCTCAAGAAGTAGTGCGGAAGCTGAGTTACGTGCATTGGCTCTAGGCTTATGTGAAGGACTCTGGATCAAACGGGTGGTTGCTGAACTTGGCCAATATCTTGTCTCCCCTATTCGACTTTACTGTGATAATATTTCAGCTATCAACATGGCTGAGAATCCCATTCAACACGATAAATCAAAGCATGTGGAAATTGATCGACATTTCATACGAGAGAAGTTGGAAGACAATGTTATCAAGATTGAACATATTTCTTCAAAGGCACAAGTGGCTGATATATTTACAAAACCAGTATCCACACGGATTTTTCGGACATTGGTAGACAAACTTGGTTGTATTAATATATACACCAAGTTTGAGGGGGAGTGTAGAAATGTACAGTATAAATAGCATTCAGATGTATAGTTTTGTAGTGTATACAGTCTTTGTACACAAAACTAGTTACTGTTAATGTACCGTTGCATTTATGACCGTTAGAATAGTTTGGAGTATAAAAGCTGTAAATGTTGTATTCTGGATAATAAAAAATAGAAGAGGTCTTAACCTCCTTTCTTATTTTTAGCATTGTTCATTCTAGCTTTCAGATAATTGATTCTTAGTCAAATTTGTTCATTTTTTGATCCTCCTGGCGGGATGATGATGCTGGGGGATCACTTCTCCTCTGCTCTGATCGTCCTCTACGATCTTGCCTGGTACGTGTCTCTTTTTTTCCTGTTATCTGCCGACTGGTTTGTGAGATTAGCCCACTGCCAATCCCAGAAAAGTTAGATGGCTCTCCTCCGTCTTTGAATATCTATCTCCGATGGGATTCCCGCCGGATCTGAGAGTATGCCTCTTCGATGGTGGGTAATGGGTCTGTTCTTAAAATATCCCTCTTCTCTGCATCGTATTCACTGCAATAGCCTGCAGAAACTGATAGAGTCAATTTTTTTGTCGGATTTGATTGTATATGTTCATATCTGTCGGACACTGCATCGGGTTTGGCATCCTCCTGTCAATCTCCTTCTACACTAACTGTAGCTGGCTATAGATTCTTTCTAGTGACTGTGTTCCTTGCTTCAAGCTGTTTGCTTTTACAGTTAAATCATAGATTTGTAGCGGATCTTTTCCGCTACTGTATGTGGACTCGATTCCTTTCTAAAGATCACATGCATTCGGATAGTCATTGTACTGATTGACTATATCAGGTTCAATATTCTCCAGGATCCATGTGAGAACAATGGAGTCTGACTGCCTCCATTGTTCATACTGCTTGTCATCCTTCTGGGGAGGGGGTGCAGTGATGTATCTGAGCCTCCCCCTCCCATCAATGGCGAGGCTTATTTTCCTTGCCCAAATTCCATAGTTATGGTCGTTGAGTATGTTAGTCAAATTAAGTTGTGGACTCAATGAACTTTCTGCTGGGTGCTGTCTAGGTGCCCATTTTTGCAGGAGTTCAAGCACTTGGGACAGATTCAAGGTTTCAGTCAGAGGGTTGGTTGTCCCCCCAGATTGGGATGTACTTGACTGGGGTGTTTGATTGTATTTCACCACTTTTAAGGATGGAATACTAGCTCTGATACTATGTTTGATATTGAAGAAAACTTTCTTTCTTGCCTTTGATTCTAGGCACTAGGCCTCAATAAATAGTTACAAGGCTGCAGTAATTTATGAATATACAATCAATCAGGATCAATCATCCTAAATACTCTATCAATAACTATTATTTTATTTCCTTATTTTATTGATATTCTAACAACCATTAAGGTTTATGAAGAAGGAAGCAGTTGAGATGCAGAGTTTTATCCAATTTGTGAATTTATCTAGGAAGTTCATCACTTTCATAATCCAAAAAAGGAAGTTCCAATTTACTGTGTCAAAAGATTTTATGATGTCCACTTTTATGGCACAACTCTTTAGACCAGCCAACTTTCCTATTATAATTCTTGACAATTTCATGCATCAACAAGATGTTATTTTGGATTGTTCTGCCCTTTATAAAGGCACTTGGTTTTCATTTAGGGTTGACACTAGCGGTTGTAATCTACTTACAAGTATCTTGGAGATGACTTTGTAAGTCACATTGCAACATGAAATTGGTCTGAACTGTTTCAGATTTACTAGGTTTGCTACTTTGGGGATGAGTAAGATTGATGTGACATTTATGGGAAAGAACATGTAGTTCTTGGTGAAGAAGTATTCAATGGCATTCATGAAGTCTTCTCCAACCACATCTTAGCATTCTTTAAAAAAGATAGATGAGTATCCGTCTGGGTTAGGAACACTATCAGATTTCAAGGAGAACAGAGCCTCTTTTATTTCCTTTTCTAGTGACAAGGGAGATGAGACTATCTGCTTGAGATCGGGAGAGTGTTTTCCCTGTCCAGTTCTCTGGGAGGTTGGTTCTTGTTTGTGGACATGAAAATAGTTCGTGAAGAAATCAATTGTCATGTTTTTTACCTGCCTATAATCCTCAACCATCTCACCCTAGTTATTTTGCAATCTAAGTATTTTATTTTTGGCATTGTGGACTTTGACAGTTCTATGGAAAAATTGGTATTTTTGTCCTCCTCTTTGATCTATTTTATTCTAGCTTTCTCCTTGTAGAAATATTCTTCAAAGTACATAAGGTCCATGTAGGACCTTCTAGTTTGCTTAATTTTATCTTGAAGGGAGGTATTGTAGGGGTCCTTTACTAGCTCCGCTTGAGCATGTGCTAGCAAGCTTCTGGTTTCCTCAACTCTCGCTGAGATGTTATAAAACTTTTTTTTTATTTAAGGATTTTAAAGGGTCTTTCAGCCTTTTTAGTTTCTTCATGAGGGTTTGAAAATGGTTTCCATGCACCTCCCCTGTCCAACTGTTCTTTAGTATAGTTTTGAAATTTGGGAATCTTAACCACCCTTTCATAAATTTGAATGGTTTAGGCCCAAATTTCAGGTCACTTTGTATGGTTAAAATGTCAGGTGAACGATCAGAGAAAATGGTAGCCTCATAATCAAGTTGGAACTGAGGGTTTTTGTTTTTTCATTAATCATTGCAGAACATATGATCAATTTTTGTATAGTCTCTTTTGTCTTCCTCTCTGTTACTGGACCAAGTATATTCAAAACCTCTGGATGGGATATTGACAATGTTTATGTCATTTATCCACTGAGTAAATTCTCTAATGGCATTTTTGTCTATCTTTTTCTTACCCAGTTTTCCTTTCTCATCCATTATAATGTTAAAATCACTCATGAGGAGCCATGGTAGATTTCCATATAATTGGTATTGGTACTTGAGATCTTTCCACAGTTCTCTTCTGTTACTTCTCTCATTGTAGTCATAGACTACAGTGAGAATAAAGTCATCTCATCAAAGGATGTATGCGACATCCTGCAAGTTATGGATTGGGCAGAAGTTTGTAGTACTTTTCCTTTATATATGCTGGGGTTCCATGCCACCCAGATTCTAGACACTGAATTGGGGAGGGTATTATGAATAGTTTCCCAATTGCTAAGGGTGGCCTTTGAGAATTTTTCAAAATTCTTTTCCTTAACTTTTACCTCTACAAGACCAATAAGGCTAATGTGTTTATATATAATGAATTTTTTGACTAGCTTTTGTCTAAGGGAGGAGTTTAGTCCTCTCACATTCCAACAAGCTATTTTTGTCATCTAAAGGATTTAGAACCCTTAGACCTCGTCCGAGTGCATGCCAATCCTCTTCCACGTGGATGCACTTCATCTTCCTGGCTGTAGTTGTCCAGGTTTTTATTTGGTGTTATTGGCCTTTCTGTTTGGTTTGGTTGCCTAAGGTTAGCAACTTCAGTTTGTGATACTGTGGTATTTGCTGGAAGATGATTTCTGATAGGGCTGTTTTGTGGCCTGATTTCCCGGGGATCATTACTAACCTGCGGGAGAGTGCTTTTTGGGGTTTCTGGATGGAGTCTTTGTTTCCTAAGTTAGGAAGTGGTTTAGGCATTAGTAATTCTGAGGGGCATAACTATCAATAGAATCTTCTTCCGATAAGATAGTTGGTTTTTCCTTTCCTGTTCAAAGTCTGAGGTTTCCCGTTCCTTGGTTTCCTGCTAAGGGACTAAATCTATTTTTTGCTCTGGCTTAGAGGAGTGGAGCTATCTATGCTCTGTTCTATGGAAACTGTGCCCTTCCCTCTTACTTTTTGGGGGCTTTTGTTACCATGAAGGGGTACTACTTTTTCCAGGTCCTTACCTTTGGTTTTGTGAGTGTTTTCTTGGTTATCAAACTCTGTTATGGGTTTCGATTTTGTGAGGTGGGTTACTGCCTTGCTTAACTTATTATGATAGAAACCCGTGTTTTTGTTCCCGGTTGAAGTGTGTGTTGTTTGGTAGAGACGTCGATTCTAGCTGGGGAGGCTTCTTCACTTGGTTGATTTTGTCAGTTTTTTCTTTCATCTCACAGTTGTGCCAAAATGTTTTGCATTTGAAACATTGTGTGGGCATCCGTTCATACTCAACATCCTGAGTACATAACTTACCAAATTCATCAGTGAATTGAATGGATTTCGGGAGATTTTCGCCAGCTTTAATTTCAATGCATATCCTAGCAAAAGAAACTCTAGATTGGGAGGTAGTCAAACGGTCCATGAATAGAGGTTTTCCTATTAGCGAGCCTAGCCCCCCAGGACATGTGCATTGAAGTAGTGTGCCCATGGCTACAAGAAGAGCACTATGTTCCCGAATGAGAGAGGAGAAAGTTCAAGTACATTTACCTTGGTCTCCTCAGTTTGGAACCTGAAGACGAACAGGTCCTCCTTCAGATGTTGCACTTCTAGTAAGCCTAGTTTGTTCCACCGTTGCTCGGCTAATCATTGCATGTTGTGGAAAGAAGCGGTGTTGCCTATAACTTGGCCAACGATTGAGTAGTTTCATTTTGTTTTGTCTTTTGCTACCTTATCTGGGTCGATGGCGAAGTGCTTCTTCCTGCTTCCATCCGCCGAAAGCACATCAGACAATTTCGACGAAGCTTGCGGCTGGAAATCTGGTTTAAGAAAGGATGCCCGGTAGATTTTGCCTAATCACAGCTTGCATGTTGCGATTAGGTTAGAAAATACCTTAAGTATCCATTTCAGATGAAAAAGATGGGTTTTTAGGAGAATATCAGTCACTGGCTACCGAGGCCGGCTTGGCCAGGTAGCCAGATGGGTTGCGTCAAGCTTTTGTTGGGGAAGCTGTGGTGATAGACTGAAATTTTTAGGTTTAGATGGCAAGGAAATAGCCGTTGCGGTGGAGGGGGGGTGGGGATTTTACCGTTGAAGATGAGAGAGAGTGAGGAAAAGAAGTGGAGAAAGGAGGAAAGAAAAAAAGAAGGAAAGATGCTGTCGAAAATTCTAGAGAGAAGGTGGAGGAATTTAATTTTTTTTTTTTGGTGCTAATTTTCTACTCATTGTTGCCGTGTTTTGATAAGAAAAGCATTGATTAAATTCATTACTCTTTTGTGAAATGGCCTACTGTGCGGTCTTAAGAAGCTTTATATGAAACTTGTTTTATGCTAAGGCTTTGCTAATTGCTATTTAGTATGATTGAGCTCTCAATGAACTTAATTTATACGTTTTAGGGTCCTCATTAATGAAATCTTACTTGAAAAATAGAGTTAGGATACTGACAATGCCTTCAGACATGTCAATTATTGATGCCACCAAAACAGTATTATTCACTCATAAAATAGTAAGACGTTTACGTTAATGATTCACCTGTATTGTCATTCTGGTGAAGTCGGCACATGAATAACCATTGTTACGATCTGACTCCTTTACCTAGTGACTTCCACTAGCTGGGTAGTACCATTTTTCCTGTGACAGCAACTTCATTTCCTTGCCGTTTGTAGGAAACTTCTGTTCTGATAAAAAGCCTGCCGCAGTCAATTGGATAGAAGGGCGCGGGAAGTCAGTTGTTTGCGAGGCAACTATTCCTGAGGAGGTAGTTAAGGAGGTATTGAAGACGACAATTGCTTCTCTCGTGGAACTTAACATGCTGAAGAATCTTGCAGGCTCTGCTATTGCTGGTGCTCTTGGTGGCTTCAATGCCCATGCAGCCAATATCGTATCTGCAATTTTTATAGCTACTGGGCAAGATCCAGCTCAAAATATAGAGAGCTCTCACTGCATTACTATGATGGAGGCTGTAAGCAATGGGAAGGGTCTACATATTTCTGTGACAATGCCATCCATTGAGGTATCTAGCTTTGTACCCTGAAGTTGATGGCAGTGATGCTGTTGAATTTTTATTTATTTATTTATTTATTTATTTGCATGTCTTGCAGGAAGCATATATTAATGTGTGTTTAGTTTCCCTTCTGAATCAAGAATCCTTCTCAGGGACATTAAGTAAAATTTTTAAGCGGAGCAAAAATTAAAATTTCAAGTTGTGCAATTTATTTCTGTAATGGATCTATTGAATTTCTTTAATGATACATATTTTGTAAATTATTAAGGGGGCATACTGCTACCACCACCACTTCATGTAGTGTTTGTAGTTTTTATTTTGCAAAATTTGGCACCGGAAAGGTCATGGCTCCACCTGTCCCTATTAAGATCCGATACTGATCCTGCTTGAGATGAAATGTTCTTTCTTCAGGTCGGAACTGTGGGAGGTGGAACTCAACTTGCTTCCCAATCAGCTTGTCTCAATCTACTTGGTGTCAAAGGTGCAAGCAAAGAAAAACCAGGATCAAATGCCAGGCTGCTGGCCACCATAGTAGCTGGTTCAGTCTTGGCTGGGGAGCTATCTTTGATGGCTGCTATTGCCGCTGGCCAGCTTGTGAAGAGTCACATGAAATACAACAGATCAACCAAGGATATGACTAAGGTTGTTTCTTTGGACTAAAGAGTTTGGCTCAGAGTTAGTTTTGCAAGTGAGGTATGGAGCTATTTGGGGACAACAGTAATTGTTTACCATGTGTGATTTATTGTTTCAGCTGGAAGCATGTAAAGTGACAGACGAGGTAGATATGCCTGGATTTTGATTTATTCTTTATCGGTTTAAGGCAGTGATTTGGAAGGCATCGTGAATATTTCTATTATTTTCAGTTTATGCTTTCTTCATGAAGTTTGTTTGCTGTCCATGCGGTGTTTAATTTTCACTGTTGTCCTTACGGAAATACGTAAAATGTTTTGATTGTATTAACTTTCAAGAGCATAGGATAGTTGTTCGTAGTTGGTTGCTTTCATCATTTGAGATGTCGCTGATGAGCACTGATTATATTCTGACGAGAGATGATTTGAGACATTTTTTTTTTTTTTTTTTTTTTTTTTTTTTTGAAAACATAAATGCCAAGAAAATGACATTGAAGCTGGGGCATCACAAAATTGGAAAGATTCTAGTTCACAATCGGCTACAAGATTGAAGAGAAAGTGTATGAGCAGCGAATCGCTTATATAAGAGAATCGAGTTAAAATATCTGAGTTTTGCTATCAGGTAACTGTTAATGATGCTGCCAGATAGAAAGACTAAAAGGGATGCATTATGTTCTCTAAGAAACATACGTAAAAATCTACAGGATCATGATCATAGAGGAGGATAAAAGTAAGAAGACAAAGAGAACCCTAGGAAAAGCAAGCCCCCCACTGTTGCAACTGTTCTTTGTGAGATCCTGGATGCCAGAATGCTTCCTCCAACCACAGCTAACGATGTACAAAACGTGTGACCGATTCCAGCACCAACGCAAACTCCAATCGCGTTTTTGTGAGTAGCCAAAGCAATTGTTGCTATCTGGCTACGGTCTCCCCATTCAGCTAAGAAGGTCAAAATGAACGACTCCAAAAATATTGGAGTGCAGAATCTGGAAAAGATTCGTCTGACTGCCGTCTTCCCTTGTCCAGTTTCAAGTTTCTCTTCTACCTCTTCTATTTCCTTCTTCTGAGAAGCTTTTGAATCTGATGACCTCCAAGCAATATAAAGCAACCGTAGACCAAAAAAGAGATAAAGAACTGTAGCTGCACTGTTCGTATGCTTTCTGGATATCAAGTTAGGGACGATCCTACCAAGTCCAGTGGAAAGTACCGTCATCACAAATAATGCGCTGAGTGCACCAGATAATACGATGGACTTGGGATGACGCATGGCCATAAGAGCTGCTATGATGAAAGTCTCATCTCCAATCTCACTGACAATGATCATTGATAAACTTGCAAAAAATGCATCAAATACTCCAAGACCAGAGTCTAGCTGAACACCAAGTCCTACAGAATCAGCATCAAATCCCTTCTTTCCAACAACAGCAATTTTATCCACAAGAATTTTACTTCTGCGGCCCAGATTTACAATCCCCCCTTTGTCATCTTCCTTCTCGGATTCCTGAGCAGAAACCAAGAGAACAAAAACAAGTAAAAGAAAACCCCCAAAGAAAATTCCTTTGCGGGCTTTAGCGAGAAAACCCATGATTGGCATCACAATGAAACTTCAGAATTTTGGACTAAAACTGAATCCAATCTTTATAGAAATGGAAAATCAAAAGGGTCCTATAAAAGTATCATTTCTTGAAGCCAAAAAGATGGGGCTGCAGCAAGAAAAGAAAGTAAGAATATAGATTGAAACTTGAGGGCGATAAAAATCTTGAACTAGAGATAAAGA
Source organism: Eustoma russellianum (assembly GCA_036186865.1). Lineage (NCBI taxonomy): Eukaryota > Viridiplantae > Streptophyta > Magnoliopsida > Gentianales > Gentianaceae > Eustoma > Eustoma russellianum. Next base: position 18,107 of record AP025046.1, read on the forward strand.
GAAGAGGAGAGGAGATCATGATGATTTTTTGCGATTTCCCATTTCAGCGTGCAAGATCTCCTAGATGATTTGAGACATTAGTTCTTCCTTTCTCTCATTTCTTTCCCTTCTTCGCTCCCTTCAGAAAAGAAGCGAGTACCTCTTTAAAAGTGGGAGAATATCACATATTTGTTAAGCGCAACACTTAAAATGGCCCTAAAGAGGGGGGGTGTTTAAGTATATTTAAGACTTAAGCATTGGTCCCGGTGCAAATGGCAAAGGTGATTCCAAGTAGAAACGACCGAGAAAAGAAAAACGAAAGAAAAAACTTTAGGACGCAAATGTCCTCCTGATGTATGAAAATATACCGAACTCCATGTGCCCGTTCATCTTTGAGGCACCTCCAAATGTAGAGAAATTTCATGAACTATTATTAGATTTAATAAAAAAAAATTTGAAATCCGGTGCTGAGAAAATTCATAAAACAATTAGGATGTATTTAGCAGTGTTGTCAAAAGAGCTTCTGTGATAACTCAAAGAAAAATGAAAACAGAGGAGTAGTCAATATGCGAAGTGAGAATGCTTTCTAATTATTTTAGCAACGAACAGATGTCCTTTAAATAGGCAATAGGCATCTGGTAAACAAAAGATAAGAGATAGTCAAAGCTTATCTCTAAAAACTAGCTATACATTATTATTTATATCTTGCACTAAAATAGCAACTGAAACCTACTGACTAGGACCAACAATTGACACTGTCAAACTTAAAACTCTTTTATCCAACATTCTGGACGTATTTGTTAGTGCCGTCAAGAAACGCCCCCTTAGACGTCACTGCAATTGCGTCTAAAGAGATAGGTTGTTTTGGGAACAAAAAGACTATTTCTGGTGGTACAAAACCATCTTTGCTTGAAAGCGCCTGCTAAGAGCCTGGACGGCACTGCTAGGCTCGACCAAAGGCACTCAGAATGGAATATAATTGATTTTTTTTATATTTTATTCTAAAGTATAAAAAAAATTAACTATGATAATTTTTTGGCGCACTCAGAATGGAATATAAGGTAATTGACTTTTAAAAATAGAACGATTCCTTTGTGGGAGAAAAATACAATCCAAATTTGATATTTTGTTTGAGGGACGACCGGGAGGGGATGAGATTATCTCACCCATTTTCCTCTCATCCCACATGTCACGTGTCGCGCAGTAGAGGTGGATGGTGAGGCTAGATTAGGATGACCCGTATTTAACCTCACCATCCATTCAGTGGTACCACATGTGAGAGATTTGGGATGAGGGGATACTAACCCGGAAGAGTGCTGTACGTCAATGATTAATGCACCAAAACGGAAGTTCTCAAACTAATGTAAAAATTCCTTAAGGACAATAAAAAGGAAAAGATAACAGTAAAAAGGGGGAAAAAAAGAATTTGTCTTATAAATGTCGAACAAAATCATCAAGCGAACGTCAAAGGAAGTAATACACTAGCCGGACGGAGATTTCTTTCCTAATTCACCGGCACAGAATTGTAAGCAGAGGTAATGGAAACTTGAACAGCCCCTCCAGTTTCGGGTATGTTGCTTTACTCATCTACCTTTAAGATTCAAATCTGACTTATATACTTGGACGGCAGCAGCATTGAAGTCCTTCCAAGTCTCCAGCACTCAGCTCGCCGGCAGCTGGAGTTACCAAGTCTACCACAATCTCCCCATATCCGACTAGGTTGGTCTTCCATCCAATCACTTTCACATTAGGTTGTTGCTCTTGCCCTCAACATTTAATCAATTAGGTTAGACTTTTTTCCTGAATAACTTGGATATTCTTTGGCTTGAATTTCCTTCGATTTGTGTTTCTTGACTGTTTTCTCATCGATTTTTATTGGAGAACAGATGTCAAATTGAGGAATTATGTATATGTTGAAATCCGTAGGTAGATGGAAATTCGAAAAAATAATAAAAGAAACTGTAAAAGCATAATGCAACACATATTGTCAGCTCGCTTGAAACTTTAATCTTTTCTGGTTGACGACAATGGTGCAGCTTCAGAAAGTAATGTCTCATTATCTAGGTAGCTTAGTTTTGTCCCCCTCTGACAATCGAAGTAGCCACTAAATAGACAGACCGTTTTTCTTCATTCAACAAACTTTTTGGCGAAAAATATCACCTGAAGGAATCATGTTAAATCACCAAGAATTTTATAGTAAAATTAAACCGGAAGCATATTTGGGTCTATAGATGCTGTTGTTGCAGTCGCGGAATTAGATCTTTCAAAACAACACATCAAGACCCTTATTCTTTCTCGCTAATGGGAACAAAGAAGAGCTAAACGTGTGTTTTGGGGCCATAATCCCCGTATTATAATATTAGTAATATTGCCCGTCATGATAATTAGATATTAAATCTACACTTTAAAAGCACTTTACGAGATATTCAGAATCCAACGTAAACCAAATAATCACTTATATTTGGTGATAGTGAATGATAATTAACTAAATATCTGTAGACCCATTAGCTTATTATTAAATAATAACCCAACACAATCTCTTATAGGTTGAGGGGACTGAAAAGCTGCCCCTGAAATATTGCATTATCTGGTACAAGAATGTAGCTTGGGCACCAACTAGTCTAAAACTTCAGTCATTCGGTTAATCTTCTTGAAAGGACTTCTGCTCAACAGATGGAGAAATGCTATTATAATAGGAAAGGAGAACGTTACTCCAATTGGCTTTATCTGTTGTTTACGGAGGAAAGGACTATCTTACTCATTTTCCCAATGAGGGAACCAAAATCCTCTGGTGATAAATATGGATCCGATAAGGTAATTACAGTAAACTGTGTTAATTTCCTACGTACAAAATGTCTTTCTTTTGATAATCCACGAGATGAGTCTCAATGATTTTTTAGACAATAATAGTGTTTTCCTTAAAAGAACTTATGCAGATTGGTGATTGTCTTAAGATTAGACCAACTATTCGTTTCCTCTTGCTCTTTGAGAATCATAAAAGACGGGAAGTAATTTAGTTTCTCATTCCCTTTACAGTTAAGAAGTCTCATGTTCGATTCCAGTATTTGCAGGAAATATCATATCTCGACTGCTGGGCCCTGTTTAGGATCGTAATGTCACAAAATCTCACAGAGTCTTCTCAGTTGAAACCACTTGTTACTTTCACTGGAGCAGCAAATACAGTTGAAGTTGGACCACCTCTGGGTAGGGTTGAGATAGGTTCCAATGAAAATGCATATATCTTTCGTGTTGCCCTTCCCGGTGTCAGGGGAAACAGAGGTCAGTAGCAGCATTATTAACTCACTTCTCAATATGTACATAGAAATGTATCATCATACCAACATCTTACTCCCAATGCATCGATATCACTAAGAAAGAACTTTGCTCTCAACCCCATTTTGCAGGCATCGGATGGTGATGTATTTCACTATGGAGAAAAACACAGTTTTTTCTAATTTATTTAATTTCTAGTCTGAGCATGTTGAGGACATTTCCCTGAAGTTGACCATGCATTCGACAAATCATGATTTAAAAAACCTTACCATTATTTTTTATCTTATAAGGTTGCTTTAGCTTGTTTGCTCTAAAACTTGCTCTTTCCAACTTATCCTTTTATTGCTGTCCTGTTAGCGAGTTCTCTTCTCCTGGTGGCATGTGCATCTGATCATCCACCTTTTTTATTTGAATCTGCATCACCTTATGTTGCCCAATTCCACCCTATAGAACTTCAATCATGTCATGAGAAGTTTTCTTGTTTATTTGTGGTTTGGAAATAGTTTACTTTTCATTATTATGTCAAATTTATGTGCACTAAAATCTGGACTCCTTTGGATTTGTAGTCTGCCATTATGATATATTTTCTTTCTCTTTAATTTTCTGTTTCATGTTCATTGTTCTCTTCTCAATGATGATAAGTATTGAGCTTTAGAACTTCTGTTAGTTGTCATTTCTTTCTAAAGTTCCTCGCTTCTTAACATGCATGTATATGCATGAGCTAATCCATTAGTCAAAAAGAGTTGCTCTTTTGGTTATATCACAGTTGAACGTTGTTTTAGAAATTCATGATGGAAAACACCGTATTATAGTCCACCCTTGAACATCATTTGTCAAAGCAGATAACCTGAAATGCACTTTGCAACTCGATGGAAGGGTCCACATAGAAGGAGCGGTAGCAGAGTCTCTATTTGCAAAGAATTCTTCAGATGTTTTCATGATGAAATTGCAGCAGCTCTGCCCACCTGGGCCCTTCAGTCTCTCATTCAATTTGCCAGGTCCCGTAGATCCAAGGTTATGCTCCCTATCTTTTAGAACAGACGGTATCTTAGAAGTAGTTGCGTTCAAATTCAGAATACCTCATCTTTCAGCGGAAGGCTGGTTTGAGAAATGGTACGACTGTTGCTTGCCGTCATGAGTTTTCTGTGATGATTTATGTATTTGAAATCAAGGATTATTACGCTTTTTTTCCCTTTATATTTTTGTCCTTATGGTTCTTTCGTTAGTCTTTTTTAGGAAAGAAATTTCATTCCATCATGAGGTAATGTTAAAACAGTTATCATTTATTTAAGCGACTTGATTTATATCTTTTACGGAATTTTTTGGATTAAAGTGGTGGAACCTCTTAGGAATCACGCTATATGACCTTTTTCCATAGAAAAAGGGGACAAGAGACATCAGCGGCGTCAGACTGATTTTCATCCTGGATAAGTGTTCATATTGTTCGATAGAAAATTAGAAATACACTTTAAACACGTAAACAACATAAATAATATTCAACACATATAGTTGCCTAAAATATGAACTACCTCAAATCATCTAGCTCAGTTTGAATCTTTTATTCTATCTCGTATGCACATCATTCAACACATTCCATAAAAACATTACTCTCACTGTCGTCTAAAAAATATTGTTGTAATTTCTTTTTTGTTTGTTTAAAAAATAATGTTCATTTTCTAAAAATATTAATATATCTATTAGTCAAAGTTTTCCTATTAACAATTCAGTTACTTTTACATGATTTCTTTATTTACCCTAATTAATTATTTAAAGGTAAAATAAAAATTGTGACAAAATATTTGACTGACTTAAACAATATTCAACTTAAATTATGACAATATTTTTGATATGGATAAAGTATAATTTATTCGTCTGAATTGAATTTCTTATATGACAATAGTATAATAAAATGAAATAGAAGATGAATGTAATATAATTAACCGAACATACGCAACGTAACTAAGTGACAACATTATATATATATATATATATATATATATATATATATATATATAGACACACACACAGACACATACATACACACACACACATATACATATGTATGTATATATGAGATTGATAAATACAAATCTCTTTTTTATCAAGACACACTTTTTTATTTTTACATTATTGATTTCATCTTGTAATTCATTTTTGACCATTAATCAAACAAGAGAGTATGTGTTTACAAATAAAACGGTGTGTTATATGGTGTGTATATATATCATATAGTGGTAATTAATTAAATTTTGACATTTTGTATTTAAATTGATTTAAATGAGTGAATCAATCCGTTGAATCAACCTTCAGGTTGAGTGGTTTTGGAAAATACATCGGTTTTTAGGTTAAGGTGGGTTTTAAACCTTACTAACAAGTCTATAAACCAACTGATGAATAAACAAGTAATTCTACCTTGTCCAGTTGCAGTCAACGTTCTGGGTCCCGCTATTTGTGCAGGCCACTTCACATTGGCCAACCCAACTTTGCACATGCTCAGTCCTACTTTTGCTGAGCTCTATTCCTACTCGGCCCTTTTAGCTCGGCCAAAGAGATAATCACCAGGTCAGCAGGCAAGAGCAGCTCACATTAGATCAGCTTGGCATGTGACCAAGAGCAGTGTCTTTCAGCTCAGCTCAGCAGAGCACCACGGACGAGTCTAAGTCATGTCACCCTCACCTCGTCTCTTTGGTTGTGCTGCTCAGAGAGTATCCCAACTCAGCCATACACGCTTATGCAGACATCTGCAAGCTAGCTGCCTTGGCCATGCATCGCGACATGTGGCGCCACGTGCATGCAGACGTGATTTGCCGGCAGAGCAATCAAGTGTCATCGCCATACTACTCCTTGCCATGTATCGCCTACTTTAACTAATATAAAGAAGCCATCCCTCGCCAGAGAGCAGGCCAAGTTAAGCGAATCTGAGCAACTCTGAACTCTTCCAAGAGAAACAACCACATTATCCTCAATGAGAAATCCTAACAGGTTGCTTCTATCTCTACTTAAACATACATTCGTACAATCAGTGCTCATCACTGACTTGAGCGTCGGAGGGTTTTCTTCGAGACAGTAGCCTTGCGCCTCTAACGTCGTCTTTCCTCCGCAGGTTCTAGGAAGAAAGCACATCGGCAGCCTAACGAGGCATTAACGGTGTTACATTTCAGGTCACCTCTGATCTATTATTGAAGATCCATCTTCGTCACTTACAAATACTGTCAAAGATATAGAGTTACTTATCGAACTGCGCATGTGTTTGTGATTTTCACAAATTTTACTATAGTTATTGTTCAACTAATCAGTCATTATTGAGCAATGACCAATAATATTTTGCTTATTAAATAATCTAAACACATAGATAAGCTGTTTAATTAGCATATGGTTATTTCAATTCTGTGAGTCATATCCCATTATCATGCATATTTTGATGAAGTAGATTGAAATTCAAAATTGAAATAACTATATGATGATTAAGCAGTTTGTTTGTGTTAAAATTGTCTAGTTGACAAAATATTATTGATCATTAGTCGACTAATAGTTGATATATGACCATACTAAAATTTGTGTGTGATTTAATTTTTTTTTTTTTTGGGAAAAAAGCTTAAACTTCAACAACATATATTTAAGTTTTTAAATTTTGAACTTCATCAACTTAAAAATAGAGAATTTTATAGTTGTATTTATTAATTTAGAAATGTTTATTATAAGACTTATAAAATATCAATGTTAAATTTTAACATGTACCACTGTAAGATTTATTCCGTTTGAGTCAAATTCGTAAACTTTTATTGGTTTAATTAAATAGAATGAACTGAAACAAACAAAATAAAACATAAGTTTCGTGAAAACCTGGAAGCCATTAACTAAATAACATAGGTAGAAAGAAGCAATTTAACAGTCTTGTCTTCTTCCTTCCTCCTAATGTCAGCTTCAAAAGCGCCGCACAGAAAATGGTAACAACCTAGCAGAATGAATTTGCTTGCTGCTGCTTAGCAAAGAAAAGTTACTTTTACAGTCGTGTGGGAAAATTTTCGTCATAAGAACAGCAAGTGGGAAAAAAGGGGTTTGGAGGTGGGTTTAGGAATGCGACTGATTGATTTATTCGAAACGTGGAAGCCCTAAAATTTACACGAGCTTTTTCTCCTTTCCTTCCTTTTGTCTCCTCTTCTTACAACCCCGTTTTGGTTATCTTTTTCTCCTGCAAAAGTGTGTGGATGTTACTTCCTATTCATTCATCTGATTTCGTTTCTTCTCCGTTTCCAGAAATCAAGATTAGAATTTCAACTAGTGCATTCACTGATTTCTCCCTCTTGGGTTGCCGGCCTTTTTTCTGTGTACTTTCCTTCACATAAATTTATAGGCCTTCACTATTTTCTGTACTTAATACTATGAAGGGTAAGCGAGACGAGACGAGAGTATTCGCGGCTATGGCGAGACACTGAAAGATTGGTGCTTTTCTCCTTTATTCAACAAGGGTCTTGTCCTTTTCTATTGAATTCACGTTTATCAGCTGCGTTCTCTAGATTTCATCAGATAGCAGCCCCTTCCATGCTTCTGCTTACATGTCTTCAGGATTTTCGCAGCTCTGTTTATATTCCTATTTGGAAACTAATTTGATTCTGTAGCCGTTACATATTTCTTCTTTTGTTTCCCCCCTCATTCTTGTCTGAATATTTGTTTATAAATTAACTGCGCCTTCCAGTTAGTGCGCCAAATCTTTCGTCTGATTCTTTGCCGTCAGTGTGGTGTGGCCTTCTTCTTGTGTCGTAAAGGTATGCTAATTTCATGTTTCAGAGATTTTCAAATCTAGTCGTTTGGCATGGGGTTACTTTTTGATTCTTGCTCATTTTTTTGTTTCCTTTTCACACCCTTTTTGCAATTTCTACCCTTGGGAAATAAATTTTTCTGATTTTGCACAAGCGATTCTGTCGCGTCTTGGCTTCCCACAGTTTACAAAAGAAATGGACTTTTGAGTCCACCTATCTTTTTGTATGTCCCTATCATTTGTAACTAATCTCGAGTTGTCTACTACAGGTCTAATCCAGAAGATTGGGTGTTCCATTTGATTTCCGCGTTAAGAAATGAAGGGGGCTGTCTTGGTAGCTGTTGTTGCCACAGTTGGCAACTTTTTGCAGGGTTGGGACAATGCAATTATAGCAGGTGCTTATATATGCTCTCGTACCTAATGGATGATTTTGATTTCCTTATGCATGAAGCCAGAAAACCATTACCAGACTTTCTTTTCTGTTCTTGGAGTGTTTCTAATGATGTTTTGTCTCATTTCTCAATTATATTTCTCGTCTTGATTTTATCATATATCACTTTTGGCAGGGGCTATGATTTACCTGAAAAAGGAGCTTACCTTGGAGGCTACCGTGGAAGCGCTTGTTGTTGCCATATCCCTTATTGGTGCCATGCTTATCACGACTTTCTCTGGTTTCGTTTCTGATTGGATAGGACGACGTCCCATGCTCATCCTTTCGTCGCTGTTTTATTTTGTCAGTGGTTTAATCATGTTATGGTCGCCGAACGTGTATGTACTACTATTAGCAAGGCTCTTGGATGGATTTGGAATTGGACTCGCGGTTACTCTGATTCCTCTCTATATTTCTGAGACTGCCCCATCGGAGATAAGAGGACTGTTAAATACGCTTCCTCAGTTCATTGGCTCTGGTGGAATGTTTTTGGCCTACTGTATGATATTTGGGATGTCTTTGATGGCCTCACCAAGCTGGCGTCTAATGTTGGGAGTTCTTTCTATTCCTTCATTTTTTTACTTCTTGTTAACTGTCTTTTATTTGCCTGAATCTCCTCGGTGGCTAGTGAGCAAAGGAAGAATGCTTGAGGCGAAACGAGTTTTGCAGAGATTGCGTGGAGTAGAAGATGTCTCAGGTGTGTCTTTTGTTTGAATTTCTAAGTAGCTGTGTTCTGGCACGCTGCCAACTTTTCTCAGGTGTAAACAACTCTTTTATGCATTTGGATAACATTCGGGGCAGTGTCTTATTTGTAGGTGAATTTTGTGCACTTGCCCTTGTGCACGTTTCACAGTGGGTAGATGTTGTAGAAACTTGTTTATCTTTTGATCTTTTCCATTTAGTTAGTTGTGAGCTTAATACTTGTCCAATGCTTGTTTTATATGACTTGAAAAGAACTACAGGGGTCTAACATGGCAGTTTTGAATAACGTCACTATATTCTCATTTCTCCCTTCCCTTTCTTGCTCATAATTTTCTTGCTGCTGTTTTGCATGGTTACCCAACTTCCAACTATTGATAATGGTGTAAAAAGTAGATCACTAATGCCGAATGCTCTCATTAAATGGGAAGAATCCTTTCCTATTAATTTAGAGAGCATTTTTCCGGCTTCCTTGGAAGATGAATATGTGGCTTGTAACTGACTTGTATACATCTGTACCTCTCAAAATTGATAAGATGCCTAGTATGTTGTGTGGCAAATGATTTAAGTCCATAGCTGTCCGTTTCTGTTAGGTCTTTCCAAGACGAGGTTAAGAAATTGGAAGCAAGTGTGGGTTCCTTTTTTTTTTTGCCCGTACTTTTTTCTTTTTCGTCCTTTTTTCCCCTAAGCCCAATGTTTACGCGAGTGTCTTGCAGGTGAGATGGCTTTGATGGTTGAAGGACTGGCAGTTGGTGGTGAAACATCCTTAGAAGAGTATATCATTGGTCCAGATGATGAACTTGCTGATGATCAGGAACAAGCCGATGCAGCAGAGCATGTAAAATTGTATGGACCTGAAGGAGTATCCTGGGTTGCTAAACCAGTCAATGGACAGAGTAGTCTTAGCTTTATATCGCGGCAAGGAAGCTTGGTAAATAAAGGTATCCCGCTTATGGATCCTCTGGTCACCCTCTTTGGCAGTATCCATGAGAAGCTTCCAGATATGGGTAGCACCCGTAGTATGCTATTTCCAAATTTGGGTAGCATGATCAGTATGGCTGAGCCTCAAGCTGGACATGAAGATTGGGACGAGGAAAGTCTTCAGATGGAAGAGGAAGGTTACACATCAGATGTTGCTGGGGCAGACTTGGATGATGATTTGCAGAGTCCACTGATATCCCGCCAAACTACCAGCCTGGAAAAAGACCTGGATGCTCCCACTTCTCATGGGAGCATTTTGAGTATGAGGCGCCATAGCAGTATTATGCAACGGAATGCTGGAGAAGCTGTTGGTAGTATGGGTATTGGCAGTGGCTGGCAACTGGTATGGAAATGGTCAGAGAAGGACCATGAAGATGAAAAGAAAGGCGGTTTTAAAAGGATTTATCTGCACCAAGAGGGAGGCCCTGGCTCCATGCGTGGATCTGTTGTTTCACTTCCTGGGGGTGATATTATTGCTGATGGTGATTATATCCAAGCTGCAGCTCTAGTGAGCCAACCTGCACATTATTCCAAGGAACTTATAGATCAGCATCCGATTGGACCAGCTATGCTTCACCCTTCCGAAAATGCTTCGAAAGGACCCGCTTGGACTGCTGTTCTAGAACCAGGTGTCAGACGTGCGCTGATTATTGGGATTGGTATTCAAATTTTGCAGCAGGTTAAAACATGGTTGCTTTAATTGCGCGGATAACCTTTACGTTTGATGCAATTTTGTAGCTATTGGGCTGTATGCATGATCATGACTGGACTATACCACCTGTTGGCCTATATTTATAGTTAGTATTTGGCGAGTTAAGTCACTTTTTCTGGGATAAAAGGTCTTCTATGTGCTTTTGACTGCTTATTTCTTATCCCTTTACAGCTTCCATCTCCTTTTCATTTGGTTGCTTGGTCTATCTTTGCTTCACCTTTTCCTCTGTGACTATATTTTCTGTGGCCACCTCGCGTTGCTTCTCAATGTTTTGCTAGGAAATAACTTCATGATATGCGGAATGGACTTTGCCCATTTTGTCTCGCTTATCTTAAGTGAAAGTGATACCATGACCATTTTGTATGAGCCAAGTATGACACATCAGAAGTTACCCTTCTTTTGTTTGAGGTCAAGTACGGTGAAGCTTTCATGTGATTGATACTTAATTTAGCATGCACACCAAGAAAGAAGATTGATTTAACATTTGTTACTGTTTGATGTACAGACTCAGGATATATATGTCATGCATACATTGTCTCCCTATGTAGCGCCTTCTGAACAGGCCTGATCACACTTTCAATGCATTTCTCTGTTGCTGCAGTTTGCTGGTATAAATGGGGTTATATATTATACTCCTCAAATTCTCAAGCAGGCAGGAGTAGACGTTATTCTGGGAAGCCTTGGAATTGGGTCAGACTCTTCGGCATTCCTTATCAGTGCATTAACAAACTTTTTGACGCTTCCTTCAATTGCTGTTGCAATGAGGTTTATGGATGTGTCTGGCAGGAGGTAATTCTTTTCAATCTTTCATCATTCTTTTCGATCTGCAAAAATATATTCCTGCTTTTGGTTCTTTATCATTTGAAAATGTTTTAATTTGCTGATTCAATTGCATATAAGATAGCATCCTTGTTTCCAAACTGGTAAAGTCTACTTTTATGAAATTCTTAGCTCCTGGAGTTATTAGTCAAACTCTATTGAACAGAACATTTTTTGACATCAATTCAACAGACGTTACAAAAGATATATTCGGTATTTGGGTCTCTGCAACTGGTTAAATAAAAAACTCATAAATTTGTACATTTAGCTCAAATGAAGAACTGCCATGTGCATTAATTACAATCTCTATTAGCCATATGAAAAGATATCATAATGAAATGAAGAACGGGCATAAGGCATGTCAATGAGGCATAAGGCGTAAGGCATGTCAATGAACTCCAAAGTATATGAGGTTTGATTCAGCAATGAGAAAAACTTTTACCTGCTGGCTGCTGCTCTGAAAATTTCTGCCAAATTCTTCTAAAGAAAAGTATGAAGAAAAACAAAGCAGCAGCAACAACAACATTACCCCATTGCTTTAGAGGCTCCCGCCTATGGCGGGGGTATGAGGGGTTGGATGTACGCAACCATACGCATGTTTTAAAAACACACAGAGGTTATTTCCAGATGATCCATAATGATGCGTCAAGCTGTGTCGATCAAATGCTACTTTACATTATAAGAATAACAACCAATTTAGTGAGTCATTTTGCTTTTTCCCATCATATTCTAAAGTTAAGGAAGAGTGTGTCTTTGTCTCTATTGAGAATGAAAATTAAGAAAAACAAAGGTACTCCTTAAAATGGAACTTTTGAGGTGTTCATTTGATATGTGCACGGATAGAGGGGCAATACTCACTTGAATGTTTGGCATTGTCATTTGTAAAAACTTAATTGAAATGACTCTAACTTCTTGTGGGAATTATACCGGCATTTTGTTGCAGCATAATGTGCAGAAGGTCTTGAGTTTCTGGTGTAAGTTTATTCTCTAATATTTTTTGAGCACCCTGTTTCAGGACATTGTTGCTCACAACTATACCGGTGCTGATAGTATCTCTTGTGCTGCTGGTAATAGCAAATGTTGTCCAGCTGGCCACTTTGGCTCACGCAGTGATTTCTATTGTATGTGTGGTGCTCTACTTCTGCAGCTTCATGATGGGGTATGGACCCATTCCTAATATTCTGTGCGCTGAAATATTTCCCACTAGGGCCCGTGGGCTTTGCATTGCCATATGTGCTTTGGTTTTCTGGATATGTGATGTCATTGTGACTTATTCGTTGCCAGTGATGCTCCGCGCCATTGGTTTGGCTGGTGTCTTTGGCATTTACGCAGTTGTATGTGTCATTTCCTGGTTCTTTGTTTACCTGCGGGTTCCAGAAACCAAGGGCATGCCTTTGGAAGTCATTACTGAATTCTTCTCTGTTGGGGCAAAACAGATTGCTGCATCCAACAAGTAGGGCTCATATTTGGTCTTTAGTCTTCGCATGAAAGATCGGACTTGAGTCTTTTTTTCTAAGCATCGTCATTTGGGTTAAAAGCCAAACTGCAAAGCTTTACAGTAATATGGTCATGATGGATTTATGATCGGGTATATGCTGGCAGTTTTGTATGTTGAACTCTTCAATTGAGAAACTGAGCTACGGTCTCAGGACCTCTCTGCGTATGTATGCCTTGTATAATCTTGGAATATTGCAATTCTACTTGAAAAGGACAAATAAGCTTCTGAAATTTTGTGAGGATTCGAAGGATGATCCGAACTCTAATGTTTATATCAACATATCTCCTATTTTCCTTTACATGTGTACCAAACAACTGAAGGATGATCCGATCCGAAAACTTACTCATAGAAAAGGATGATCCGAACTCTAATGTTTAAATCAACATCTCTCCTATTTTCCTTTGCATGAGTGCCAAACAACTGTCAATGCCGTTTCTAAATTTATACAGGTAGCCGACCCCAGATCAGGCTTCTCAAAAATAATCACGAAAAGTAAAATGTCAAAGGAGACAGGCTAACTTATGCTTTCGTTTTCCTTCTCTATTGTTATATGTTCTCAGTATCATGCATTGTCCAACCAAATCGAATTAATAATTGAACTCTGGTTTAGCGGATAAAGCCCTCTCTTAAAAGTTGAATAATGCCTCCTTTAGAAGTTGAATAATGCCTTCAGACAATTATTAATAGTTACTATTCCTGCAGGAACACAAACCAACAGCACGCTCGTGCTATAATGAATCACTACAGCCTACAAGCGTCAGAACAGACTGTCATATACCTACATGTGCTCTTTTATTTTTAGCACATTTACAGCAGTAGTATGTGTAGAATGCTTATAGAGACATTTAAGGTCATATCATGTACGCTTACAGAGACATTTAAGGACCCATACTCAACAAACTATTTACGATAAGACGGAGAGGGGGAGGAGGGAAGGGTCAAGCTGCATTTGTCGAAAGACGGCTCAAATTCATTTCCTAGTCAATCCCTAACATTTCTTTACATTAACTTTTCCTCTTTCTCTGCTTCTTAACGAGCCTGAAACAGCAACAAATTCCAGCACTTCATTATTTCTCCATTTCCTCTGGCGACCCTCTGTTGACAACCGAACCATGGTTAGGCCTCTGATTTTAAGCTCTTTTTTCCCCCGAGCCAGGCTGTTTGTTACATAATGTTCTATTTGATATTCAAGATTTAAAGGCTACTTGAATGTCCTCTCAAAGTCTTTAACGATTCCTGGATCAAAAGCTAATTTGCCAAGTTTTTGCTCCTGCAGCCAAGAACACGCATTAGTAGCAGGTCCTCGTTTAGGCAACATGAGTCGCACAAACCAGAGGAAAATACATTTTCCACAAGGGAAAAAAATAAAAAGAAAAAAGAAAAAAAGGGGGTACCTAAGCCTGCATTAGTTCACATGAAACCACATACAATAACATATGACGAATCAGAGGCAAGCAACCGCAGTTCCTTCCCTTCTAAGTTCACTTCATTTGACTATTCAGATCCCACTGTACAGATGAGACGTAACTTCAAAACCCTTCACCGGAAATGAATTCAAATAGTAAGGAAGGTACGTGTATACAAGAGCTCTAACACTATCTGATCTACACTGTTCCCCTATGCAAAACACAAAAAGTATCCCCAGGGACTACATTGGTACAACTTGAATCAAATGTGTCGTTATTAGGCACATAACCTAGAAAAAGAACATATGGTCTCTTCCACATTAATTGATGGTGCACTATAATAGTAAGAACATCAATATTCAACAGATAACCAGGAGAAACAACAGCTTGGTCTTATCCTTCCTGCCAAAAATAGAGTGCATTCAAAGACGATGGAATAAGATGCAATCAAAAGATCTTCCTGGCTTTTATATGGTAGCGAGTAAAAGACCTTCGAATCTATTGCACCATTTCCATGGTTCAATTGTAAAGGCAAATTCATCGTCAAGTAACAAAGTAAGCCCGTGAGTCTGATGAACATTTAATGAGGTACGTAACAAATACACGATCCTGTATAGTATCATATGTGTAGAAACAAGTCCAGCCGAGCTCAGCAACCTGAACAAAATAATGACCGTGCTGGAAATAAGACAAGTGATCAAAGTCAGTCAGCCGAGCTGTGCTGACATGGATATATGAATGGTTGAGCTGAGGAAAGGATGGACAGAGCAAAGCTGTGGTGAACTAAAGAAGGAAAAAGAACTAAGGTGAAGCGAAGCACATAACTAAGACTAGCTGAGGTGAAAAGGGCAGCAAAGCAGAGCTAAAGTAAAGACGTGCTGAGCCGAGGTGCCGAGGTGAAGCACAAGTTAGACAGCAACACTAAGGCCGAGCTAACATACTTAATCTTGTAAATATTGTAACTTAGAACTTTTACTGTACATAAGGCCGAGCAGAACAAGTAACTAGTCGTTACCTATATAAACGTTAGGAAACACTGTAGATGAACAATAACCACTGCACAAGTGGAATAATAAA
This sequence comes from Eustoma russellianum, assembly GCA_036186865.1. Lineage (NCBI taxonomy): Eukaryota > Viridiplantae > Streptophyta > Magnoliopsida > Gentianales > Gentianaceae > Eustoma > Eustoma russellianum. The sequence continues at coordinate 33,740 of AP025046.1, forward strand.
GCTGTTATAGGCGTAAAGACTCATATAAAAGGAGAGCAACCTTGTAAATATAATCCTTAACTTGAATGAATTCTTGAATTCTTCAATCTCTACATGGTATCAGAGCTATATAATTCTCTCTAACTATCTGCTATTTTTTCTTGCAATATTTGAAATACTTAAATGGCTACCCCCTTCAGCTCAACTGAATATACGGAGGCCACATCCACTTCGGATCAAATGTCTGGAGTGGTCCGTGGTCCTCAAATTTCTGATGATTCCTCCATTGGCATCACCAGCCACAAGCTAAATAGAGATAACTATCTCTCGTGGTCTCGAGGGGTGGAAATGTTCATCACCGACAAAGGCAAAAAGGAATACTTGTATGGAATAGTTATTGTTCCATCTGAAAATGATGCAAACTACCGCTTGTGGAAGTCAGAAAACATGCGTTTTACAAACCTTTAACTAAAACAAGAGATTTAAGTCACAAAGAATATTGGAAAACAATAAACCGTATAGAAAAAACTCAGTCTAGCTCATTCCTACAAGCTCTGCCAAGCTCAGCAGCTCATCCGAGTTGCACACCATGCTCTGCAACTCGATACTTCAGATCGGCACGATCAATTCCCAACCCAGAACTAATTTTCCGATGATCTCCAATGATCAGGAAGTCCTGAGATGTGGTAGGCGACCTGACACACCTGAACAAACACAAGTCACTGCAGAAGATGAGAGTTCTTTGGAAGAAACTCGAACTGAATATGAAACTGAATCTCAAACAGATGACAGACCAATAGCATTAAGGAAAGGAACAAGGGAATGTACTAAGAATCCCATTTGTACTAAACACCCTATAGAAGAGTTCATATTCTATAATAAGTTGAATCCAAACTTTAGGACATTCGTATGCTCACTTGATAACAACATCTTACCTAAAAATATAGAAAAATCACTAAGCCAACCTGAATGGAGGGATGCTGTGCATAAAAAAATGAATGCCTTGGTAAAAAATTAAACTTACGAGCTAACTCCCATCTCGGCCATTGTAAAACCAGTAGGGTTTAGATGAATATTCACAATTAAATACAATAATAATGGAACTGTGAATAAATACAAAGTAAGATTAGTGGACAAAGGATTTACTCAAACATATGGTGTAGATTATTCAGAAACATTTACCCCGGTTGCTAAACTAAATACCATTAGAGCCATTTTCTCCATAGCTGTCAACCTAGACTGGAAATGATATCAATTAGATGTAAAAAATGCATTCCTGAATAGAGACTTGGCAGAAGAAATCTATATGTGTATACCACCAGGTTCAGTAACGAAACCAATAAAGATAAGGTTTGCAGGCCAAGGAAATCACTATATGGGCTAAAACAATCACTAAGGGACTGGTTTAAGACATTCACTAAAACAGTGAAAGACCTGAAATTTACCCAGAGCTATAGTGACCATACACTGGTTACCATAGTTTCACCTAAGGGGGAAATAATTGTTCTGATAGTGTATGTAGATGATACCATAATAACGGGGAATGATAACCATAACATAGATAATATTAAGACACAACCACCTAAGCAATTTGAGATGAATGATCTAGGTAAGCTAAGATACTTCTTAGGAATGGAGATCGCTAAGAACAAAGAAGGAATGTGTATTTCCCAAAGAAAATATATACTGGACCTTCTAAAAGAAAATGATATGCTCGGATGCAGACCAGCAAGCATCCCAGTAGAACCTGTACACAAGCCTAGAGATCAGTGAGATACTACCCTAACTAATAAACTTAGTTATCAAAAGCTAGTTGGAAAATTAATCTACCTGTCACACATTAGGCCTGACATTTGTTATGCAGTAAGTTTTGTATCACAATTTATGCACAGTCCTACTAATGAACACCTCTAAGCTGCTACAAGAATTTTCAGGTACCTTAAGAATGCACTAGGACAAGGACTGTGTTTCAGAAAGAGTGCATAACGAAGTGTTAAGGTGTTTATAGATGCAGACTGGGCTGGATCCAAGATCGACATGAGATCAACAACGGGCTATGGAATCTTCCTATGGGGAAATCTAGTTACTTGTCGAAGCAAGAAGCAACCAGTTGTGCCAAGGAGCAGTGCAGAAGCAGAGCTGAGGCACTTGCACTAGGAATCTGTGAAGGCATTTGGATCAGAATAGTTCTTGAAGATCTCCACATAGAGGCAGGATTACCTATCAAAGTCTTTTGTGACAGTGTCTCTGCAATAAGTATGACAGAGAATCCAGTTCAGCATGACAAATCAAAGCAAGTAGAAATAGACATACATTTTATCCATGAAAACATAGAAGGAAATGAGGTCAGCCTAATACACATCTCCACTAAAGATCAAATTGCATACATCCTCACAAAGCCAGTTTCAACAAATGTTTTTCAATACTTAATATCCAAGCTTGGTTGTATGGATATCTACACCTAAGCTTGAGGGAGAGTGTAAAAACAAACCTAGCCGAGGTGTGTCGAGCTCAACTGAGGTGCGCCGACCTGAACAAAGTAATGGACGTGCTGGAAAATAAGACAAGTGGTCAAAGTCAGTCAGCAAGCTGAGATGACCTCGATATAGGAATGACTGAGCTGAGTAAAGGATGGACAAAGCAAAGCTGTGCTGAACTAAAGAAGACAAAAGAACTATGGTGAAGTGAAGTACAGAACTAAGACTTAATGAGGTGAAGAAGGGCAATCAAAGCAGAGCTAAAGTAAAGATGTGCTGAGCCGAAGTGCCAAGGTGAAGCACAAGTCAGGCAATAACACTAAGGCCGAGCTGCCATACTTAGTCTTGAAAATATTGTAACTTATAACTTTTACTGTACATAAGGTGGAACAGAACAGGTAACTAGTCGTTACCTACATAAACGCTAGAAAACACTGTAGATGAACAGTAACCACTGCACATAGTAAAGCCATTAGAAGCTTAAAGACTCCTATAAAAGGAGAGCATGGACTTCCACACTCCATGCTAAATCTTCTTAAGGGCTCTGCAAGATGTTATTATTAATTAATGTCTAGGAATGTAAAGTTTCGCTTTAAGGCGCGACTAATTATTATTAAATGTGGCTTACCTTTTCATGCATGTTAGCTGAAAAGTTTTGAAGTCTAGTTTCATGTGGTACATCACTTAATATGCAATAAAATTATACAGAAGCTTGATATATGGGTTGTTGAAATATATACGGTATACGGTAGTGTATATATGATGGTGTATAGATAATTGTAATTTGTATTTGTTATTGTGTATATATGATTAAGTTGTAAATAAGAGTATTTAGGATAGAAGAGTAGAAGGGCCCCACTACAAGACAGGTTACAACGGCAGGTTACAACGGTAACGTTTTTCTTTTCATTGTATATAGGACAAACTGCTGTACATAGACTGTTAAGCTGAAATAAGAACATTTTCTCAGTTCTTCAACTCCCTCTTCTCTCATTGATATTTACTGATACTAAGGACTTCCTTAATACATTTATAGCTTTCTCAAATTTCTTCATGGTATCAGAACTTTGGTGCTCAAATCTGTTAATCTGAAATCTTTCCATGCTTTTAATCTACTGTGAATCAGTGTTCGCTAATTTTCTGAGAAACGTCTGTTCTTTACTGATCCGGGAAAGTTTTGTTCTTTACTGATCTCGATCTGTACCTGATGTCTAGTTTCTCTGTGTTTAAATTTGCTGGAGTTGTGTTATGAGCGTTGATTTTGGGGCTTGCATGCTCAGTCTCTGATTTCTGATTTGCATTCTGTGCAAAATCTAAGTTTGCATGCTTGTTCTGATCATTATTGTCTCTCAAGATAATCAGCTGATCAAGATTCATCATTCTTCAGTTTTTTATATATATATGATTTATCTTTAAAGATATTTTACGTTGTTTATATTCTTCTCCAGAACCTTCTTTTATTATTTTAAGAAAATTTTTTTCCTCTCAGAATTGACGTGTCTCACATTTATACACGTCGCGCACATGCACCAGCTGAGTCATAGTCCACTATATCACCACATGCAAAATATCCGTCTTACACGTTAACCTATTAACCCACTTGTTCACTACTTTCTGTTTCCCACAATTTTTTAAAATTCTCTCCACATGCAAAGTACAGTACTTACACATTTTTTAACCTACTTCGCCAGTTTTTTGTTTTTGACGGTTTTGCTTTTGCTTTATCTCACATCTTTGTCAAATCCATCCCTTTCTCACTCTACTCAAGGTTTACCTTTTATTCTACTTTCTGCGTAGACGTGTTTTTTTTTTTGTTATATCTACCTCTATTTTTTCTACTATCATCCTGAATCTCTTGTCAAAAGTTTGTGTTTATCATCCATGGCTGAACCTGCATCATCTACTGAAACTTCTGCTTCACAACCCACTCCTGAGACTCATCCAACCCAACTTCCTTCACTTCCTAGTTCTTTCGATGGCACTCCAGTTATGATAACTAATCATAAACTTACTGGGTCTAACTACTTATCTTGTAGTCGGGATGTTGAAATATTTGTGGTAGGTCGTGGGAAGGATGAATACTTATATGGCAATATTGCTATTCCTGTGTCAACTGACCCAAGTTTTAGACAATGGAGGTCTGAAAACTCCATGATTATGTCATGGCTTATTAGTTCCATGACTCCCGAAGCTGGAGATAATTTTATGTTGTATACTACAGCAGCATAAATTTGGAATGCAGCAAAAGAACTTTACTCTAAGAAAGACAATGTTGCTGAGATATATGAGTTAGAAGCTAAGCTTCAAGATATACGTCAAGGTGATAACACAGTTAGCTTCTACTATTCACAGCTTACTAAAATATGGCAACAAGTTGACACCTTTGAAACTATAGCCTGGACTACTACTACAGATGAGCTATTATTTCGACAGTTTATTGCAGTCAAACAGATATTTCGTTTCTTCAATGGTCTAAATAAAGACCTTGACTGTGTTCGTAGTAGGATACTTGGTATGAAACCTTTACATACTCTAAATACTGTTTTTTCTGAAGTTAGACATGAAGAGAGTCGTATCAAAGTTATGATGGGCTCTCATGTTAGTTCTAATCTAGAAGGATCTGCTCTTGTTTCTACTATCCCAAGTTCTGCTGCTCCATCCCAGTCTCATGATCTCAGTAGTTATACTGCTAAGCGTAGCTTTGGAGGCGGTAACAGATATAAACAACCCTCTCTGATATGTAAATTATGTAAAAAACCTGGTCATCGTATAGAGGATTGTTTTAAACTCTAAAGGTTAAAACAACACCAACAACAAAATCAGGGTAATAGGTCTGCTCCAAGTCCTTAAGGTCAATCTTCTCGTGTAAACTCAAACTGGAACCAACCAACTTCTCAGAACTATAATACTCGTTTTTCTCCTAACTGGGGTCCTTCAAAGGGAGCTTCTGCTAACACAGTGAATATGTCAAACTCTGAATCACAGCTTCCTACACAGGAACAGATTGAGGCTCTTCTGCAACTTCTCTCAAAACAACAAATGACTGAGAGTTCACAGATGCTTGGTACAGAATTTGACAAACCAGCTCCTATACAAGCTACAATGGCCTCTACAGGTATTCGGTCTGATGGAAGGAGGTTTTCTGGATTATAGATTCAGGGGTTCTGACCATATGACCTTTACATTTATTTCATTACACTCTTACAAAGCGTTTGTTACACCTAAGACTGTTAAAGTAGCAAATGGTGTGGAACTTCCTGCACTAGGAACAAGAACTGTTTATCTTACGCCTAACTTAGTACTTTATGGAGTCTTATATGTTCCAACTTTAAGTTTTCATCTTATATCTATAGGAAAGTTAACTGCTGACAATTACTGTCTTGCATTGTTCTCATCCTCTCAGTGTTGTTTTCTGCAGAAAACTACGTGGAGGATGATTGGCAATGCTAAGAAAGTTAATGGGCTTTACATCATCAAATCTCAAGAATGTGAACAATTTTTGGCTGCTTTAAAATATTATAAGAAGATGATGTCTAGCGGAATTGAGTCAGAAACTTGATGTATTTCCTCATATTCCAGTTTAGGTGCTAATTCTCAGTTTAGATCCAAAAATGTGGATCACATTTTGTTATGGCATAGTAGGTTGGGACATTCCAATTTTTTGTATCTCAAGAAGTTGATGCCAGAACTCTTTGTCAATGTGGATTTTCATAGTCTTAAATGGGAAACATGCATCTCAGCTAAACAGACTAAGGTTTGTTATTTGCCAAAAGGATATTCACCCAGTACTCCTTTTAATTTAGTTCATTCGGACATATGGAGGCCTTCAAAAGTAGCAACATTAAATGGATCTAAATGGTTTATTACTTTTGTAGATGATCATACACGGCTCACTTGGGTTTATCTAATGAAACACAAAACAGAAGTGCTATATATATTCAAAAACTTTGTTACTCTCATTAGGAATCAGTTCAACACTACTCTAAAAGTTCTTCGGAGCGATAATGAGGCTGAATATCTCGACAGAGATATGAAAGAATACATGATTTCTAATGGTATACATCACCAAACATCATGTGTTTATACCCCCAACAAAATGGAATTGCAGAGAGGAAAAATAGGCATTTACTTGAGGTCACACGATTTATAATGTTTGCTATGAATATACCTAAATATCTGTGAGGAGAAGCATTACTTACGGCCACATATTTGATTAATCGCATGCCATCACGTGTGTTGTCATTTAACACACCGAAACAATGTTTACTGCAGTTATATCCAAATTCTAAAATGTTGTCTATGCTTCCGTATAAAATTTTTGGATGTGTTGTTTATGTTTTAGTCACGCAACATCTGGGAACAAAACTGGACCAAAAGACCATTCGCTGTATTTTTGTGGGATATTCCAATACTCAAAAAGGCTATAAGTGTTATTGTCCTATTATGAGAAAAATGTTTGTATCTCTAAATGTTATTTTTGATGAACATAATGCATTCTATCCTATCAATCATCCTGATTCCACTATAGGAAATAATATTTCTAACTATTGGAGTATTCTTGATATTGCTACTCCATGTCTACCTAATTTGTCAAATGAGTCACAGGAAACTACTCAAACACTAAGCAGAGATACTGCAGATGCTTCAGGACCGCTAAATGAACCCATGGAGAAGCCCATAACATCATCAACTCAGGATCAGCTATCAACTCAGAATCGACTTCCCATTACTAGGGTCTATACTCGCCGAAGTCATACCACTGATGGTTTACAAGTTTTACCAATTGATGATCAAACTGGTAACATCTCTTCCACTCAGCATAACAATTTACATATTGCATTACACAAAGGAGTTCGTGAGTGCACTAAACACCCACTATATACATTTATTGCATATGATAAATTAGGAAGTGGAATTTATAATTTTACATGTAATCTAGATCAGCAAGTTCTTCCATCTAACATAGGTGAAGCATTGAAGTTTCCTGTTTGGCAGGCTGCAGTCAATGAAGAATTGACTGCATTACGTAAAAACCAAACCTGGGATGTGGTACCGTTGAAAAGGGAGATGAAAACCGTTGGATGTAAATGGGTTTTCTCTATAAAATATAACACAAATGGAACCATTAATAGATACAAAGCTAGGTTAGTGGCTAAGGGCTTTACTCAAACTTATGGAATAGATTACGTTGATACCTTTGCTCCCGTAGCCAAACTTAACACTATTCGCATTATATTTTCTCTGGCTATTAATCTTGATTGGCCTTTGGTACAATTAGACGTCAAAAATGCATTCCTAAATGGTGAGTTACAAGAAGAAGTATATATAGATATGCCACCTGGACTTCAAGACAGTAGTAACAAGAATCTAGTATGCAGACTTAAGAAATCATTATATGGCCTAAAACAGTCACCTAGAGCTCGTTTTAGACGATTTACACATGCTGTAATCAAATATGGCTTTATACAAACTCAAAGTGATCACACACTCTTTATTCGATTTTCTACGTCTAATGTTTTACTATTCTTGTTGTATACGTAGATGATATTATTCTCACTGGTAATGATTATGCAGGTATTAGTACAATTAAAAACCAATTATCAGTTGAGTTTGAAGTTAAAAATCTAGGAAGTTTGAGATATTTCATAGGCATGGAAGTAGCTAGAACTACTGATCGTATGTGTATTTCTCAAAGAAAATATGTGTTAGACTTATTGAATGAAACATGTATGTTGGGATGTAAGCCAGCTATTACTCCTATAGAACCCGGATATAAGCCACAGAAATGCTGGGATAATACCCCTACTGATAAGCTTAGATATCAACAGTTAGTAGGCAAGCTTATTTATTTATCTCATACACGTCCTGATATTTGTTATGTAGTTAGCTTTGTTTCACAATTTATGCACAATCCAACTGCAGAGCATCTTAAAGCTGTTTTTCGTATTCTCAGATATTTGAAATCTGCCCCTGGTCAGGGATTGTCTTTCCACAAGAATAATGATCGCCAATTTCTTATTTATACGGATGCGGATTGGGGTGGATCTAAAACAGATATGCGCTCTACTACCGGTTATGGTACATTTTTGTGGAAAAATCTGGTAACGTGGCGAAGCAAGAAACAAGCTGTGGTATCTCGAAGTAGTGCTGAGGCAGAACTAAGAGCTTTAGCACTTGGATTGTGTGAGGGGTTATGGGTTAACAGGGTCCTGAAAGAACTACATCAACAAACTGTTATGCCCATCCGGATATTCTGTGATAATATTTCGTCTATAAACATGGCTGAAAATCCTATCCAACATGATAAATCTCAACATGTGGAAATTGATAGACATTTTATCCGGAAGAAGATTGAAGGAAACACGATCAGATTGGAACATATTTCTACTAGTAGTCAAGTGGCAGATGTTTTCACTAAACCAGTTTCCACTCGAATCTTTCTTACTCATATTGTCAAGCTTGGTTGTATAAATATATACACCAAGCTTGAGTTGGAGTGTTGAAACATATACGGTATACGGTAGTGTATATATGATGGTGTATAGATAATTGTAATTTGTATTTGTTATTGTGTATATATGATTAAGTTGTAAATAAGAGTATTTAGGATAGAAGAGTAGAAGGGCCCCACTACAAGACAGGTTACAACGGCAGGTTACAACGGTAACTTTTTCTTTTCATTGTATATAGGACAAACTGCTGTACATAGACTGTTAAGCTGAAATAAGAACATTTTCTCAGTTCTTCAACTCCCTCTTCTCTCATTGATATTTACTGATACTAAGGACTTCCTTAGTATATTTATAGCTTTCTCAAATTTCTTCATGGGTACCAAAAAATGATAATTGTCAAATGTTATTATATGATCATATTAGCTGAAAAATGTCGATTGCCATTCTAAAATGTGACTGATCTTAATTTCAGTTGATTATATTCTTCTTTCTGGTTGTGTTTTATAACTGAAGACGGGGACTAGAAAGTAGAATTTATTTATGCATATTTTTTACGTTATAGCGGATGATTTTTTATGTTTATGTTTGATAACTTATGCCCGTGACCAAACACGTTATCAAAAGTATATTTGTCCATTTGAACATAAAACAAAAAGGGGGTTAAAAAAGATTATCATAAATATTTTCCAAATTTCAAATTAATGAATTATGTACCACCATTTATTATGAATGCATTTAGTTCATTTTTAGGTTTATATGTTCCTTTCAAACATATAAGAGTCAGCAGGTTCGTCGTACCTACCGAAAGACAAGGAATTAGGATCTAATGACTATAGTTTTTAGTGCGACGCACCAACGACACCACCGCCAGAAGAGTGCCGCTAGGCTCAGCAACGTCACTAGGCCCAACCAGACTAAGAACAGCCGCCCTTTTTAAGCACTGAAGAGCAAGAAGTCCAAAGAGGCTTACTTTTTGCAGCGCTTCAAGCTTTCTCTGAAGTGCCTCATGCTCACCTTGAATACGAAACAGTAGACCATCCTTCTGATAAACATTGTTTTGTGCCAAATCAACATCATTATCGCTGGCAGTAGTAGAAAAAGGATGGTTTGCTGGAATCCACCTGACTGTATCAGGGTCCACTTCAGAGGGTATTGAATCACCTTCTTTTCTGTTGGACAGCTTTCAGCTCCTTTGCAAGGGTTACTGGTGCCAATCGATATACTTTTCCACACATCTCAAATGTAGAGTTGCTCTTACCAGCTTTGTATTGAATCACCTTCTTTTCTGCTGGACAGCTTGCAGCTCCTTTGCAAGGGTTAACGGTGCCAGTCGATATACTTTTCCACACATCTCAACTGTGGAGTTGCTCTTACCAGCTTTCACCAATGGGTTATTGAACGGGTCCTCATACTTGAGAGGTCCTGAATTGTAAATTAACATTTCACCGGAAGAGCACATTTGTATATCTTGCAAAATATATTTTGAACAAAAACCTCACACAAGTAAAACTACTTCAGATGGCCAATACTTTAAGAAACTCTGTGTTACACCCCGTGAAAAGGAAAAAAAATATATTGTATATATGAACAATGTGCAACCGGGTGGAGGAAAAAAGAAAAGTAATAAAAAAAACTAATTCCATTAACTTTCCCACTCTCCCCATTATCCTTTTGATCTTTCTATAACCCCATCCCATTAAATGTACCAAAACTCCCCTTCCTATAACCCCTACGATATTTAGTAGACAACTGATCCCTTCCCCATTACCCACAGCCAGTTATTCACAGGGGAAAAAAAGGGTACAACCGTGAGTTATGAGAGAAAAGAGAGGAGAAAGGAGGAGGGGAAAAAATAGAAGAAGAAGATTTTGTCCAAATCTAACCACAATTTCAACTACGGAATAGTATAATTCAAGCGATATTCAAGCCTAGAAGAGAAGGAAGTGAGTACCGGATTCGAGGTAAGTGGTCTATATGTGCTTGTTATGTTGTCATGCATCAGAGGTAAGTGGTCTATTTGTGCTTGTTATGTTTATCATGCATCAGTGTGTTGTTCGTTGCATATATGTAATTGAACTTTCTCTATATGCTAGTTGAGTTTATTATGTAAGATATGTGATGGCATATGTGAATCAATCACACATGTGTACAGGTAAACTGGGTGTATGTATGGTTGTACGATTTCGATGTGTATTGGATATGTATATGGATGTGTGGGGGTATACATGCACGTATATATGCACGTGTATAGGCGCGAGCATATGTATGGGCATGGATGCACCAGATTATGAGAGATTATGCATTTATATTCATGGCACGTGCATTGCATCCCTTCGGGCGCTGACTCCACGTTACGGAGCGTGTGTTCGCTGACTCCACGTTACGGAGCGTGTGTTCGCTGACTCTACGTTACGGAGCGTGTGTTCACTGACTCTACGTTACGGAGCGTGTGGCCCTATGAGGCGTGTGGTCCTACGGGACGTGTGGCCCTATGAGGCGTGTGGCCTGACGGGACGTGTGGCCTGACGAGGCGTGTGTTAGGATCACCTCGAGGTTCATGCATTGCACAGTAGAGATATGAGCATTGTGCGTGACTTGACTTTTGTTACGTGTGATACGTAGAGAAGGCATGCATCATGAAGTTGTGCATTATTATGTGGAGTGACTTACTTTCCGCAGTTTATTTACTCGATTGACATGTATGTTGATTTGTAAATGTTATCTGTAATTGTCTCTGTATGTATGATTTTCATAATGGGTATAGATAGGTTGCTTACTGAGCCCGTTGATTTGGCTCACACCACCACTCACCAGTTTTGCAGGTGGGAGAAGTTGGGTATGCTTACACGGGAGTTAGTATACCGTGAAGATCGAGACGGGAGATTTCAAGACTAAGGATATTCAGACGAGACTTTTTTTGGGTTGATTGAGACAGACGTTTCGATATTCGAGGTTTCGAGATTAGTGTTTACATACATTTGACTATTGTATTGATCTAGAAATTCTTAGACATTGTATTAATGATGAAGATTATTTTATCGAGGATTCTTAGTTATGACTTCCGCTGACATCGATTTACGTTATTGTGATGACGTGTAATTGAAGTGTATCGACGCCTTGTATTCTCTTTAGTGAGATACGGCCGGTGAGTCGTTTCGAGTACTAGGGCTCGGGACGGGTCGCTACAGGTGGTATCAGAGCATGGCTCTAGATCCACGGCGGAGGCATAAATTTAGGTCATGATATTAGAATTAAGTGACAATCTGAACGTAAGTGATGATCTTGAACATAAGCCACGATCATAGACATAACTGATGATCATAGACATAAGCAGTGATCTGATAGAATAGGTGATGACCTTAGATTTAAGGAATGACCGGTTAAGGGGTGCATACCTAGGGCAACGTTATGACTTTGTTTTAAGAGCTTGAATTTTATGGTCGGGCATTAGATCTAATTATAGTCACTAGGATTGAAATTTTTCGGTCTATCTACCGGTAAGATAAGTTCACCGTGGAGCTGTAGTCTTACCCTAATTCGTTCCCCCTTACACATAAATAGACTACCCCGGTACAACAACTTTGAAAAAAAAAGAAGGGCACTAAATTTAACAATTAATTAATATAATCACCCAAAGGGAAACTCACCAAAAAAAAATTCATAGAAGTTAGTTAAGGAAACAAGATCCATATATTAGCCTTTGTAGGGATATTGACTGACAACCTAAAAGTGGCAATGACCATAGCTAGCACACAAAATGAGTTATCACTGGAAAAGTTTCAAATAAGTAATGATACTTACTAGCAACAAGTTATTTGGGTAAATAAGTTTGTTTTGGAGATATAGTTACTGTGCATGACCTAAGTTCAGAATCAACATGCCAATGCGAATGAGGAGTTAAACTAGTAATGACGTAAGCAAATAGCTGCGGTAAATGATATTATCCGTAAAAAGTTTAGATGGTGGTTAAGATGTAAACCTTAGAATTACTAAGATAAGTTGATGATACCGATGTCATTAAAGAAATTGAAGTGAACATAGGAGCACGTAAGTATTGTTGAATTTATTAGGCTTGAATTGAAATAGCAGTACTAATTGCTATCCATATAGGATTTAATTGGGTTAAAATTAGCGGTCAAATATGACCAATTAAAGAAATACGGTAGGTCAGTATGGTGCGCGAAAGCATGGTGAATTAGAATGCCTTAAGATGCCTAAGTTAATGATCACTTAAGTTGAATATTAAAGTATAGAACTAATAGAGATAAAATATGATTAAGCATTAAATTCTACGATAAGTTGATGACGTTACTTTTAGGAATAGTAGTCTATTGGATCACGTATGCCTGAATACATATGAAGGTTCAGAGAAAATTTTCTAAATTGCAACTACGGAGAACTAATATGGGGATTGAACCCTATGAGGACGAGCTCATCTTGTGGAATGCTAGTGATGACTAAGTTGAATTATATTAGAATACGCATGTTCTGAAAATACACACTGTTTATGGATTTAGTTTCGTGAATAGGATGGTTAAGATATGATTGTAGTACACTCAAGCACTGATTATAGAAGGTTGTTGCTAGCAGCAGATATGAGATAAAATATACACTAACGATTGGATTGTGGATTCACTCAGCGTGGCAACGATACCCTTAGACGTGATTCTAGAGTTATAGAAATATTAAGTTATGATTTCAACGAGCGGATGACAAAGAAATTAGAAACTGCCTTGTAGGTGTACAAGAAGTGATTTTGTGAACTTGATAGGTAAGGTGAAACGTTGATAGTAATGTGAAAAAGGTAGAGAAGTTTGATCTGTATATTGCCGACCCCACGAACAAGGTCAGCAGGTGGAAGCGAACACATTAGCGGTCTAGAGAACTAATGTTGTCATTAGAGGTACCATAATAGAAATAGGAGCTTGAAGAAGAAGTGCAGAAGAGGTATCCGCATCTTTTCAATTAAGGTACACAAGTTTCGAGGACGAAACTTTTTGTAAGGAGAGATGAATGTTACACCCCGTGAAATGAAAAAAAATAAATATTGTATATATGAACAATGTGCAACCGGGTGGAGGAAAAAAGAAAAGTAATAAAAAAATTAATTCTATTAACTTTTCCACTCTCTCCATTATCCTTTTGTTCTTTCTATAACCCACATCCCATTAAATGTACCATAATTCCCCTTCCTATAACCCCTACGATATTTAGTAGACAACTGATCCCTTATCCATTACCCACAGCCAGTTATTCACAGGGAAAAAAAAGGGTACTACCGTGAGTTATGAGAGAAAAGAGAGAAGAAAAGAGATGAGAAAGGATGAGGGGAAAAAATAGAAGAAGAAGATTTTGTCCAAATCTAACCACAATTTCAACTACGGTATAGTATAATTCAAGCGATATTCAAGCCTAGAAGAGAAGGAAGTGAGTACCGGATTCGAGGTAAGTGGTCTATCTGTGCTTGTTATGTTGTCATGCATCAGAGGTAAGTGATCTATTTGTGCTTGTTATGTTTATCATGCATCAGTGTGTTGTTCATTGCATATATGTAATTGAACTTTCTCTATATGCGAGTTGAGTTTATTATGTAAGATATGTGATGGCATATGTGAGTCAATCACACATGTGTACAGGTAAACTGGGTGTATGTATAGTTGTACGATTTCGATGTGTATTGGATATGCATATGGATGTGTGGGGGTATACATGCACGTATATATGCACGTGTATGGGCGCGTGTTATACTCGGTAGTGTAACAAAAAAAAATATTAAGTAGATGATAATACTAAAATAATTATAAAAAAAAAACTCTTCAAAAACCCCCCACCCATTAATGACCCCCTTATCCAAATAATCAAGGGGGGATGCAACTATTTTCCTCCCTCTTTTAAGTATATTAGGCTAAAAAGGCCAAATGGCCAAGCATAACAAAAAAAAAAAGAAAGGAAGGTGCCGTGAGTGTGAGTGGAAAAAAAAAGAAAAAGAAAAGAGTGCTAAGGCTAGAAAGGAAAGGAAGAAGGTGGGAAGGAAGTCTACACCACCCATACACCACCACATCAACACCACTTATTTTAGTCTACAATTAAGAGGTAGGTGGCTCTCTCCTTTTGAATTTATTTCATATATGAATTATTTGTTATGTGTTTAATTATTGTTTATTTTGGCATGTTATAATTCAAGTTGGTATGTTGTATGTTCTAGTTGTTTTTCTTTGTTGCATAAAGATGTTATGTAAATGTTATTGTTGTTTTCGGTTGTTCGGATGTAAAGAAGAAAAAGGGATTGATTAGAGATATGTTTATATTGTAGTTGGAAGAAGAATTGAAATTATATATGTGTTTTGGGAAAATTGCAAGTAAAATGGGCTTAAAAGTTGAAGAAGAAAAAAAGAGGGAAAGAAAGGGCTGATTTTCGGTTGGGCTGGGGGAGTTTTAGCCCAAGAAGAAGGAACTAAAAAAAATAATAAGAAAGGGGATTTGGGCCCCTGATTGTTAGGGCCGAAAAGAAAAAGGGAAAGGAAAGGGGGTTGGGCTGGGGGTCGCTGGGCACGGGCTGGGCTGGCAGGGGAAGGGGGCTGGCGGGTTGGGCAGGGTGCAGGGGGCGGACTGGGCTGCTGGGGGCTGGGTTTTGGGGGATGTAATTTGGTTTGGGTTTTTTCTAGTTTGGTTGGGTTTAAGTTTAATTTTAATTAAAAAGAAAACAGGAAATATATAGAAGAGTTGGTGTATAATTAAAATGAAAAGAATGAATATTTAAATTATTTACGGAAATGTTAAATAAGGAAAAAAAAACAGAATTCAGTTTTTTTTAAAATATATATTCTATTTATATATAAATTCGTAAATATATTTAGGGGATACTTAGGGGAAACAAAGGTAAGGATAAATAATTTTATTAATAGGTAAATGAATATAAGAGAGTAATGATTTAAGAGGATATAAAGGAACTGTGGAAATATGGAAATAGGTGTAGAAAAGAGGAAAAAGAAAAAATGTGTGGGAGCATGCATGCACATTTATATGCACGTGTATGGGCGCGGGCTTATATATGAGTATGGATGCACCGGATTACGCATGATTATGCATTTGCATTCATGACACGAGCATTTTATTGGCCTATGAGCCGTGTTGCCCTACGAGGCGTGTGGCCCTACGAGGCGTGTGGCCCTACGAGGCGTGTGGCCCTATGAGACGTGTGGCCCGACGGGGCGTGTGGCCTGACGAGGCGTGTGGTAGGATCACCTCGAGGTTCATGCATTGCACGGTAGAGAGACAGACATTTGTATGTGGAGATGTCGTTGCGTGTGACACAAGCATGCATCATGACACCGCATGATTGTTGTGTTGTGCTTTTGGTTGTTTACTTAGTTATTCATGTCTATACATGTGCTACGTGCTATTTGTTGCCATATATGAAATTGTTCGGAAGGAGGTGGGAACCTACTGGGTGATATTTCTATATCACTCACCCCTTTATTTTTCCCCAGGTGAGCAGGAGTACGACTACATATACATAGAAGACGGAGCTGAGTTCGGGCAGTGGGGTAGTTAGAACAAGAAGATGTCTACTTTGGCAGTTTATTTTCTTTAAGTTGAAATGTAATAATGAACTTAGACATGGTACTTACTGGTGTGGGTTTGAAATGTTGAAATAAAATGAATGTTTATTTTATTTATTTCGTTTCCGCTGCGAAATTTTCTACGTCACTGCTGATGTGTAAGAGAATTGAACAACGCTTCGTAGTTCTCATAGTGGACTACGGCGGGTGCACCGTTTCCGATACTAACGCACGGGAGCGGGGCGCTACAGGTGGTATCAGAGCCGAGGCTCCAGATCTGCCTCGGAAACATAGGATTAACTAGATCACTTAGACGTAAGTGATGATTTTAGACTTAAGTCATGACCGGGATAAGGGGTGTGAGGACCGTTAGGTAAATCATTAATGTTTTTCTTCCAGAATATGTAAATTACCACAACACCCTTGTGATGAAACTGACTGAACTGTGAATTGCAGAGAGAAATGGATCCTAGTGGAAATATCGGATCGGGTCAGGCTCAGAATCAGAATAACAACATCGCTGAGGCTTTGGTCACTCTGACTAACATTGTTGCTCATCAGCAGCAACAACTGAATCAGCAAGTTCCTCCACCAGCACCACAGCCTGGGCTGAGGTTCTTTTATAAGGAGATGCAGAATGCTAGGGCTCCTACTTTTAGGGGTACATCCAAGCCGGAGGATGCTGAGATATGGCTGAAGGAGATGTCAGATCACCTTCGACTTTTGCAGGTGCCTGATGATCTCAGGGTGGAAGTTGCTGTACCTTTTCTGATTGGAGATGCTGAAGTATGGTGGCGTAGTGTTGAAATACGGTTGACTGCACCAATTACTTGGGTGCAATTCTGTGAAGAATTCAAAAGATATTATTTTCCTGACAGCGTGGTTCTACAGCGGATGGCAGAGTTTCAGTCTCTGACTCAGGGGAGTATGTCAGTGGCAGAATACGTTGAGAAGTTTCATGCTCTTGGGCAGTACGTGCCATCCACTATGACTGATCAGAGACTGAAGATGTTAAAGTTCAGAACTGGTTTGCGATCTGAGATTCAGACTGGGCTTGTGAATGCAAGGGCCCGGACATTTGATGAGCTGCTCGAAGCATGCCGCGAGGTGGAAGGAGACTTCAGAAGAGTGAGTGCTGAGGATCGTAGCAAGAGGCCACGAGATGACTTTGGATCGGGAAAATCTGGACGCTGGGTGAAGGTACCCCGACGACAGCCGACGGGGGTACAGTTTAGGCCACCGCAGCAGCAGCCGCAGAGAAACTTTGGTCCGCCTCAGGGGAATGCTGGACCACGACTGCCATGTGCTTATTGTGGTAGAAACCATCCGGGCGAATGCTGGAGGAAGAAGAATGTGTGTTACAAGTGTGGTAAGACTGGACACTATGCCAGGGAGTGTTCTGAGTGGAAGGTGGTGTCACAGCAGCCGCAGGGTGGTCAGCCGAAGAGAATGCCAAAAACGAACGCCAGAGTACATGTCATGACTGATCTTGAGGTGGAGGCGACAAACGAAGTTGTAACAGGTACCATTTAAATAATTTAGTTATTTAATTGTTATACATGTTCCATTATGTGATAAATATTGCGTATTTAGTTAACTCTTAAATTGCGATAGGATCAATATTGGTTAATGAAGTTCCGGCTAACGTACTTTTCGATAGTGGCGCGAGTCACTCGTTTGTCTCGAAGAGATTCGTGAAGTACTTGAACAAGTGTCCGGAATGGATAGAAATTCCGTATCGAGTGCAAGCTGCTGGTGATACAGTGATAATTTCACATCATCATTATACGGGTTGTGAATTGAAAATTGAGGAACGGATGTTTACTGCGACACTTATTCCGATTCAGCTAAGCGATTTTGATGTCATTCTTGGGATGGACTGGCTGGCGAAGCATCATGCGAACATAAATTGCCGGCAGAAGCAAGTCAGTATTAGAGGCCCCGATGCAAAAGAGATGGTGTTTCAAGGGAACTTTAAGTTGAGGAAGGTTGCGAAGAAAATCTATCTGACCGCAGTGCAGGCACATCGGATGGTACAGAAAGGCGCAGAAGGTCTTTTGGTATATGCAATGGACTCAAAGCAAGAGGTGCCGACAATTGATCAAATTCCGGTAGTGAACGAATTCAAAGATGTGTTTCCAGATGAGTTACCGGGTTTGCCGCCAAGTCGTGAAGTTGAGTTTGAGATAAATCTCATTCCAGGAGCTGAGCCGATATCAAAAACACCTTACCGTATGGCTCCGGCAGAGTTGAAAGAATTGAAAGATCAGTTGCAAGAGCTTCTTGATCGAAAGTTTATTCGTCCAAGTGTCTCACCATGGGGAGCGCCGGTGTTATTTGTCAAGAAAAAGGACGGAAGCTTAAGACTGTGCATTGACTATCGTGAGATCAATAAGATCACGATAAAGAATAAGTACCCGCTACCCCGCATTGATGATTTGTTTGATCAGCTGAAAGGCGCACGAGTATTTTCTAAGATTGATCTGCGGTCCGGATATCATCAGCTGAGAGTTAAGGCAGAAGATGTAGAGAAGACAGCGTTTCGTACTCGGTACGGTCACTATGAATTCTTGGTGATGCCGTTCGGTTTGACTAATGCTCCAGCGGCATTTATGGACCTGATGAATACTGTATTCAGGGAACAGCTGGACAAGTTTGTCGTTGTCTTCATTGATGACATTTTGGTGTACTCTCCGAACGAGGAGAAACATGTTGAACACTTGAGAGAAGTACTGGAGACTTTGGGACAGAAGAAATTGTACGCTAAATTCAGCAAATGCGAATTCTGGCTGAAAAGCGTGACATTTTTGGGACATGTAGTATCAGAGGAAGGAATATCGGTGGATCCAAAGAAAATAGAGGCAATCACCGAATGGTCACGACCAACCAATGTGACTGAAGTCAGAAGCTTCTTGGGGTTGGCTGGCTATTACCGAAAGTTCGTAAAGGGGTTTTCAAGAATAGCAGTTCCGCTAAGTCGATTAACGCAGAAAAAGACGAAATTTGAATGGACTGCTGAGTGCGAAAGAAGTTTTAATGAGTTGAAGAAGAGACTGACCACAGCACCTGTATTGGCGCAGCCCTCTGGTTCGGATGGGTTCGTCATATACAGTGACGCGTCCAGGAATGAACTGGGTATGTATATGATTTCAAGTTGAATATTATATACATGTCAAGTTGTGGTCTAATTTTCTTATTACAGGTTGTGTACTTATGCAAGAAGGCAAGGTTATCGCATATGCCTCTCGACAACTAAAGGCATATGAGCAGAATTACCCAACTCATGATCTTGAGTTGGCAGCAGTAGTGTTTGCACTCAAAATATGGAGACATTATCTTTACGGAGCAAAGTGCGAGGTTTTCACAGATCACAAAAGTCTAAAATATTTGTTCACACAGAAGGAGTTGAACATGAGGCAGCGACGATGGTTGGAATTGTTGAAAGACTACGATTTGACCATCAGTTATCATCCGGGTAAAGCAAATGTAGTAGCTGATGCGTTGAGTCGTAAATCTAGTCATGCAGGCCAGACACCACTAGAGAGAGAGATGGCTGAGTTCGATCTTAGTATTGTTGATTCGACAGCAAGTGTCCTGGCTGCACTTACTATTACTCCTACATTGGTGGAGCAGATTAAGGAGGCGCAGAAAGAAGATGCTGATCTGAAAATGGTCCGTGATCGCATGTTGACTAGTCAGGTGGATGGATTTCAGGTACACGATGATGGTAGTTTGTGGTTTCAAGGAAGATTGTGTGTACCAAATAAAGAAGAACTGCGGAAGGCATTGTTGAAGGAAGCTCATAATTCCAAGTTATCTATCCATCCGGGAGCGACAAAGATGTACAACGATCTTAAGAAACATTACTGGTGGAGTGGAATGAAGCGTCACATTGCAGAATTTATCGAGAGATGTCTGGTTTGCCAACAGGTGAAGGCCGAACACCAAAGACCTGGAGGGTTAATGATGCCATTAGAGATACCTGAGTGGAAATGGGAGCATATTACGATGGACTTTGTTGTCGGACTCCTGAAAACCCGTAATGGTAATGATGTGATTTGGCTAATCGTAGATCGGTTGACGAAGTCAGCTCATTTTCTACCTGTGCCGAATAATGCCACTCTAGAAAGACTTGTGACTCTTTATATCGACAACATTATCAGCTTGCATGGAGTGCCAGTGAGTATCGTATCGGACCGGGATTCGAGATTTACATCTAGATTCTGGACGGCATGTCAGGAAAGATTGGGCACTGAGTTGCGTTTGAGTACGGCATTTCATCCGCAGACTGACGGGCAGTCCGAGCGGACGATTCAGACATTAGAAGATACGTTGCGAGCTTGTGCCCTAGATTTCAAAGGCAACTGGGACAGTATGGTAAAACTGATTGAATTCTCTTATAACAATAGCCATCACAGCGCTATTGGTATGGCACCATTTGAGGCGTTATATGGTCGCAAGTGTCGGTCACCAGTATACTGGGATGAAGTCGGTGAGCGAACTATCGCTGGTCCTGAATTGGTTGAACAGACGAAAGAGAAGATCAAAGTTATTCGTGATCGGCTCAAAATAGCTCAAGATCGGAACAAAAGTTGGGCTGATTCGAAGAGGCGACCACTGGAGTTTTCGGTTGGAGACAAAGTATACCTAAAGGTGTCGCCGATGAAAGGTGTAAGTCGGTTCGGGGTGAAGGGAAAATTGAGTCCTCGTTACATTGGTCCCTACGAGGTACTCGAAAGAGTTGGAACACTGGCTTACAAGTTGGCTTTACCGCCGGCTTTAGCTCAAGTCCATAATGTGTTTCACGTGTCGCAATTAATAAGATATGTTCCGGATCCGAGTCACATACTGGACGAAAGACCGTTGAAGGTTAGACCTGACGTGACTTATGAAGAGGTTCCAGTGAAGATCGTAGACCGCAAAGATCAAGAGTTGAGACGAAGAATCATACCATATGTCAAAGTTCAATGGAGCAACCATACCGAAAGAGAAGCGACGTGGGAACTCGAAGAGCAAATTCGCGAGAAGTATCCGCACCTATTCGCTTAAGGTACGCAAGTTTCGAGGTCGAAACTTATTGTAAGGGGGGTAGACTGTTATACTCGGTAGTGTAACAAAAAAAAATATTAAGTAGATGATAATACTAAAATAATTATAAAAAAAACTCTTCAAAAACCCCCCACCCATTAATGACCCCCTTATCCAAATAATCAAGGGGGGATGCAACTATTTTCCTCCCTCTTTTAAGTATATTAGGCTAAAAAGGCCAAATGGCCAAGCATAACAAAAAAAAAAGAAAGGAAGGTGCCGTGAGTGTGAGTGGAAAAAAAAAGAAAAAGAAAAGAGTGCTAAGGCTAGAAAGGAAAGGAAGAAGGTGGGAAGGAAGTCTACACCACCCATACACCACCACATCAACACCACTTATTTTAGTCTACAATTAAGAGGTAGGTGGCTCTCTCCTTTTGAATTTATTTCATATATGAATTATTTGTTATGTGTTTAATTATTGTTTATTTTGGCATGTTATAATTCAAGTTGGTATGTTGTATGTTCTAGTTGTTTTTCTTTGTTGCATAAAGATGTTATGTAAATGTTATTGTTGTTTTCGGTTGTTCGGATGTAAAGAAGAAAAAGGGATTGATTAGAGATATGTTTATATTGTAGTTGGAAGAAGAATTGAAATTATATATGTGTTTTGGGAAAATTGCAAGTAAAATGGGCTTAAAAGTTGAAGAAGAAAAAAAGAGGGAAAGAAAGGGCTGATTTTCGGTTGGGCTGGGGGAGTTTTAGCCCAAGAAGAAGGAACTAAAAAAAATAATAAGAAAGGGGATTTGGGCCCCTGATTGTTAGGGCCGAAAAGAAAAAGGGAAAGGAAAGGGGGTTGGGCTGGGGGTCGCTGGGCGCGGGCTGGGCTGGCAGGGGAAGGGGGCTGGCGGGTTGGGCAGGGTGCAGGGGGCGGGCTGGGCTGCTGGGGGCTGGGTTTTGGGGGATGTAATTTGGTTTGGGTTTTTTCTAGTTTGGTTGGGTTTAAGTTTAATTTTAATTAAAAAGAAAACAGGAAATATATAGAAGAGTTGGTGTATAATTAAAATGAAAAGAATGAATATTTAAATTATTTACGGAAATGTTAAATAAGGAAAAAAAAACAGAATTCAGTTTTTTTTAAAATATATATTCTATTTATATATAAATTCGTAAATATATTTAGGGGATACTTAGGGGAAACAAAGGTAAGGATAAATAATTTTATTAATAGGTAAATGAATATAAGAGAGTAATGATTTAAGAGGATATAAAGGAACTGTGGAAATATGGAAATAGGTGTAGAAAAGAGGAAAAAGAAAAAATGTGTGGGAGCATGCATGCACATTTATATGCACGTGTATGGGCGCGGGCTTATATATGAGTATGGATGCACCAGATTACGCATGATTATGCATTTGCATTCATGACACGAGCATTTTATTGGCCTATGAGCCGTGTTGCCCTACGAGGCGTGTGGCCCTACGAGGCGTGTGGCCCTACGAGGCGTGTGGCCCTATGAGACGTGTGGCCCGACGGGGCGTGTGGCCTGACGAGGCGTGTGGTAGGATCACCTCGAGGTTCATGCATTGCACGGTAGAGAGACAGACATTTGTATGTGGAGATGTCGTTGCGTGTGACACAAGCATGCATCATGACACCGCATGATTGTTGTGTTGTGCTTTTGGTTGTTTACTTAGTTATTCATGTCTATACATGTGCTACGTGCTATTTGTTGCCATATATGAAATTGTTCGGAAGGAGGTGGGAACCTACTGGGTGATATTTCTATATCACTCACCCCTTTATTTTTCCCCAGGTGAGCAGGAGTACGACTACATATACATAGAAGACGGAGCTGAGTTCGGACAGTGGGGTAGTTAGAACAAGAAGATGTCTACTTTGGCAGTTTATTTTCTTTAAGTTGAAATGTAATAATGAACTTAGACATGGTACTTACTGGTGTGGGTTTGAAATGTTGAAATAAAATGAATGTTTATTTTATTTATTTCGTTTCCGCTGCGAAATTTTCTACGTCACTGCTGATGTGTAAGAGAATTGAACAACGCTTCGTAGTTCTCATAGTGGACTACGGCGGGTGCACCGTTTCCGATACTAACGCACGGGAGCGGGGCGCTACAGCGCGAGCATATGTATAGGTATGGATGCACCAGATTATGAGAGATTATGCATTTACATTCATGGCACGTGCATTGCATTGCATCCCTACGGGGCGCTGACTCCACGTTACGGAACGTGTGTTTGCTGACTCCACGTTACGGAGCGTGTGTTCGTTGACTCCACGTTACGGAGCGTGTGTTCGCTGACTCTACGTTACGGAGCGTGTGGCCCTATGAGGCATGTGGTCCTACGGGACGTGTGGCCCTATGAGGCGTGTGGCCCGACGGGGCGTGTGGCTTGACGAGGCGTGTGGTAGGATCACCTCAAGGTTAATGCATTGCACGGTAGAGATATGAGCATCGTGCGTGACTTGACTTTTGTTGCGTGTGACACGTAGAGAAGGCATGCATCATGAAGTTGCGCATTATTATGTGGAGTGACTTACTTTCCGCAGTTTATTTACTCGATTGACATGTATGTTGATTTGTAAATGTTATCTGTAATTGTCTCTGTATGTATGATTTTCATAATGGTTATAGATAGGTTGCTTACTGAGTCCCTTGATTTGGCCCACACCACCACTCACCAGTTTTGCAGGTGGGAGAAGTTGGGTATGCTTACACGGGAGTTAGTATACCGTGAAGATCGAGACGGGAGATTTCGAGACTAAGGATATTCAGACGAGACTTTTTTTGGGTTGATTGAGACAGTCATTTCGATATTCGAGGTTTCGAGATTAGTGTTTACATACATTTGACTATGTATTGATCTATAAATTCTTAGACATTGTATTAATGATGAAGATTATTTTATCGAGGATTCTTAGTTATGACTTCTGCTGACATCGATTTACGTTATTGTGATGACGTGTAATTGAATTGTATCGACGCCTTGTATTATCCTTAGTGAGATACGACGGGTGAGTTGTTTCGAGTACTAGAACTCGGGACGGGTCGCTACACTCTGGAACTGCAGTATCTACCACAAAGTTTTCCAGTACATGCAGCAATAAATAAATGCACACAGAAACTAAGTGGTGAAGCTTGAACCACACATGCATCTTCTATCAGATCTTAGCTGTCCACGACGCAAAAGATCAGCTACTGAGCCAGGCTGACTTCTTTGCAAGACAGCTTTGGAATTAGATAATTACAACAAAAATAATTATCACCGGCGGCGTGTGGTGATGCGATAGCCAATAACCCAAAGGCTCCTCGCTCCCTCGTTCATTCCCAGAAGGCCAGACTCACCTGCTGTTTGCCTTCCTGACGAGGTCGGATTGTCTCGCCAAGGTAAAAGTCGAAATATCCGGCGTCCAGGCCGTTGATGGCCGTTAGCCTTCCGTCAGCTGTCCTCCTAGGAAGCCTGAGAAAGGAAAAAGAGCGTTAGGGGTCCCAGGGCGCTGCCCCGGGGAAACCCTCCGACGCTCAAGTCAGCTGTGGGCATTTTAGCGTAGAGCTTTAATTGAAATAGTGGTTTGATGGAACCTGTTTGAGGTCGGCCACAGTGCAGGCCGAGCTGAGATAAGAACAGCGGGGTGTTTTTGACTTGTCTATTTTACTCCTGATTTGACTTGGAGCTTCTTACTGTTGGAGAAGCTCTTTTATACTTGGTGTGGTTGAGGGCTGAGTGTCCCAAAGGGTTGAAGTGACGACACCTGGCTGACTTGCATGTTCGCCAACTATTTTATAGTTGGCGAGGCTGAGAGTTGCGTGTCTCGGATAGTTGAGATGAAGACGTATGGCCAACTTGCATGGCAGCCGTGCAGCTGCTTAGGATTGCTGTGCTGACAACTTCTCCCCGTATGATTGACATCTGGAGAATCGAGAATGCATGTATGCCACGTAGCACATAGCTTCGTGACTGCTGTAGTTTGGCCGAGGTCATTAGTCTGGGATCCCCGTGGCTGTAATAAACCGTTGAGAGCTTTAGGAATCGAGTGCTGGTTCCTTTTGTTCGAGCTAGGGGCATAACCGACATCCTCTGGATGCCCGAGATGACCACTTGATTATCCAAGACGATTGATAATGTGAGGTCATCATGCCGAGATGAAAATGACCAGCTCCGTGGAACATTGGAGAGCCTTTCTGAGTTCGGTAGACAAGTTAGATCCGAGGCCGAGCACTATTCATTGGCCGAGGTGAAATTGTAGCCCGAGTTGAGGATGTGGGCCGAGATGGGACCCTTAGGCCGAGGTGAGATTCTTAGCCCTCAGAGGGCGCTGGTACTCTATGATCAAGATGACTGAAGGGCCCGACAAACGAAATGGCGGTGTGGCCCTGTAGCCGGGACGGACTATTTGTCTGCCTGTGGTCTGGTCTTCCTCCGGGCCAACCCGCCATACTTGGCCATTCTTTCACCTTACTTCAACGTTGACCGTTTATTGACTAACGAGGGGTATTTTTTGGCTCATCACTTGCCCCCCAGATTGGGCTGGCCGAGCTGACCTGAGAGGGCAGGCTAATCTGTTCAAATTTTTCTCGAGTTGTGTTCCAAAATGACGACGTGTCAAGATCTGACTAGACCGCTTAACGTATTTAATAGGAGCACAATGTACGATGTGCCAATGGCAACTTTTGGCCGAGCTGATCAGTTGTCTCTGACCTGATTCATTCAACGCGCTATCTGTTCTGGCACGCGTCCAATTTTGATTGGCTAAGTCTGCACATTTACTGTTTACGCAGAACACGAAGCGTTGTCTGCGCAGCTTTCGGAGCTTCGCCGTTTCACGAATCGAGTGCCATTTATTCCTGACGACTCTTGGGCTACCGAGGTAAAACCCTATAAATAGGTCTTGGTCGGATCACTCTTTCTCTTTATTTGCCTGTTTTCTTATCTCAACAATTTAGCTTCTTCTCCGGCGAGCTTCTTTAATTCCGGTGTCTTCAAGCTTTTTTCAGCCTTTGCCCCCTCTTCGTTCAGTCGTCTTCATCTTTTAATCTCTGTAAGTCTTCTTCTCACCTTCATAATGTCTTCTTCTTCTCATGACTCGCAGAACCTTTCGGAAGGAGGTTCTTATGCTGCCGGAGGCGGAGAAGCCGTTGCTTCTCCGTCACTATCTGGTGGTTCTGCTTTTGCCGATGATCTTCCCATCGGCAATTTGCTCCCAACCATCGGGGACTCTGTTCAGTCTAGCAGAGCTCTAACCGTAATTGATTCCTCACCGGAGCAAGTGAGGGTTCCTTCTGCTCCGGTGTCCGTCAACCCTCCAGCCCTATTGAGGGATCCTTCTCAGTTTTCTGGAGTTATTGAGAGAGGTCGGCCTTCTCCTACTGTTCAAGAGACTTCTACTTCTCTTTCTGAGGCCGACCTGGATAGGATTTGTAAATATTACAAAGTTGATAAGAACCGTTTTGGCCCAGTTTTACCTTTGCCGGGTCAAACTGCCTACGATCCTCCCCGAGATTATGAAGCAGTCTATGAAGACTACTTCAAGTCCGGGTTCAACCTTCCTGTTCCCGAACCCCTTCTCCGCATCTTGCGAGCTTACGGGCTCAGGCTTCCGCAAATTCAACCCAACGGCCTTAAACTCATCCTTTGTTATATTCTTTTCTTAAGACTTGCTGAGCTCCCCTTCAATACTAGTATTTTCCGAGCACTTTTTGCATGCCGGTCTTCGCAGAGCTGGTACTATTTCAGTAAGCGAACGTCTGGCATTGACTTCCCCTTTGCTACCAATATTCCTACCTCCAATAAGAGATGGAAGGGGAAATTCTTTTATGTCAAAAGGTCCGAACTGCCGAGCAGAAGTATCTGGAAGGCTGGCAAGACTGATAACACGAGGCCGAGCCGAGATCACTGCAATGAAGCAGACAGACTTCGAGCCCTTCCCATAATCATTGACTGGCAGAAGGTGGACTCGGAGATCTGGTTAGCGGCCGACCTGGAACATTCGGCTGTTGGCCACCTATATCTGCCACTCTCCCCAGATCAATTAACCATTGTCCGAGGTGGATATTATTCTTTTTCTTTCTTGCTATTTTTTCCCTCTTTTAATACTTTAACTCTTCAACTCTGAATACAGGTGCAATGGCCGGTCCTTCTACCCGCTTGGACATGATGGCTGAGACTCAAGCCAGAAAAAGACTTAGGAGAGAGAGAAGGTTAGCCACACTTGGCTCTGGGGGAGCTTCCACTTCAACGGTGCCCCCAGTTTCTAGTGTTGTCCCTGCTCAACCCGAGCTGGCGGAGCCTGAGCCAGGTAAACCTTTTCTTCATAAAAAATTTTTCAAGCGTGTTATACTTGGGCTCTATTTCATTTTTATTTCTGCACAGCTCTGCCCATTACCATTATGGACGATGAGCCTGAGGCTGAGGTCCAACCCCAGGCTCCAACTGAATCTGAAATCCCAGCTGACGCTGGTGAGCGTTCTAACCTTCTCCCTCGGAAGAGGCAACGGGGTGAAGGTTCTAGCAGAGGTGATCCGGGGCCATCTCATAGTCCGGAGATGTTCACTGCTGACCCAGTTGAGGAGATCTTGCCTCAGTCGGGTAATGTTCAAGACCCAATTTTGATTGGGATTTCCGAGGGGGATTCTGCTGAGAATCCTACTGTTGCTGAAAGGCTAAATAGAGCTGCAATCTTGCCTCGGGATCTTCAGAGATTCAGGGCAACTGATTTTGCAGCCCTGACTAATGCTTATATGTCCAACCTTGCTCTGGTAAGCAAATCTCTTGTTGAGTACTTTGCTTATTTTGTTATTGGACTTCTTTTTCATGCTATCTTGTTAAATAGATCCGAGGTCAGGGGATGGAGCTGGTTACTCGCAGTAGAGACTTCCTTGGGGAGCTGGCAACTTCTAAGGAACGGTTTGAAGTATCAGAGAAGAGAAGAGCCGAGCTGACCCAGAAAGTTACTGACCTGGAAGCTGGAACCGCCCATCTCCAAAAGAAGACTGAAGATGCTGAGATGAGGTTGGCCACCTCCAACTCTAAGGTGGATGAGTTGGAAAATAAAGTGGCTGACCTTGAGCTGGCTTCCACTCAATCTCTAAATGAGGTTGAGTGTTTGAAGAAACAAAATGCTGAGCTGACGCAGAAAAGCCAAGATGACGCAGACATGATCAACCTTCTGCGTGAAAAACTGATAGAAGCTGAGATCAGAACTATTCAAGATTTCAGAAAATCCAAGTTCTTTGAAGAAAATATGATCCATCTGCAAGGCTCAGCCATGGAGGCCGGCCAGACGAAAGCCATTGATGTCTGCTCTGCTGTCTATCCCGATCTGAACAAAAGTGATCCCCGCCTAGCTGAGCTGTACAACCCTCTTGCTGCCCATGACTTTGAAGAAATGTTCCAAAAGTTTGTGGATGGAGCTGACTTGAGGGACGAAGATCAGGATGATTAGGTTTAGGATTCCTTTTGTTTATCTTTATCAGGGCAGACATCATCTTGTAATTCAGCTTTTCATCTATGAAAACCTTTTTCTGCCTTAATTGATTCTTTTGCCCTCAGCACTTTTGTTGTTACTGCTAACTTTTCATGTCAGTCTTGGTAAACTTAATTAACTCCAACTTCACGTCGGAGTGAACCCATTGCCAAGCCAAATTAACCTTTCAAACTTGTTGTTGCCAAGTTCTTACGTCGGCTCTAGTCTACCTGAACAGTTCTAACGTAATAGGGCAATTTATGAATGTAAAACGAACCTGGAACGTTACCGAGCTGAACCAAGAATCAATCTAGTGAAACTTGCGCAATCTTTGCCGAGATCCAATCTGGGTGACACTTGGGAAAGAACTGTTTTTTGTCAAGCCTACTCGGAGTATGTTCGCTAAGGTGATATGCTGAGAAGTTCGCCCTTGTAAATCTTACTTCGGCTATTCGGACTTGCTGAGCTACATGCAGGTCCATTTTTTACTGGGCCTTTGCCTCGGTTTAACCAAGTTTTTCGTTTCGCCTTCTTATAAGCTTTGACCTTGGGCTTGCCAAAGTTTTGTTCTATCCTGCAACGGGCTTTTTACCCCTGACTTGCCGAGGTGCAACTTCAACCCTCTGACGGGTTTTTGCCTTGGGCATATCAAGGACTTGTTCCAGGTTTCTGGTTGCCGAGATTGAGTGTCGGTCTTGTTAAACCTGCTCAGTCTTAATAAAAGATTGACAAAACAAAAGTTACCTTGTCTTGCTGAGTTTGAATAAGAGACTCTCGTGAAGCCTTGGCCGAGATCTCATTTATAATCACTCGAGCATATCCGTTGTACACTAGCCGAGGTGAGATATAGAGATCTGCCCCGACCTTATCCAGATCTGCCAAGGTCATACGAGTCCTGTGCAAGTTAGCGTCCCGAGTTGGCCGAGACGCAACTTCAGCTCTTGATCTTTCCCAAACCTGCTGAGAAGAAATCTTTAACCCTCTGGCGGACTCTTTCCCCAGATCCTGCCGAGGAGAAATTTAACCCTCTGGCGGGCTCTTTCCCCAGATCCTGCTGAGGAGAAATTTAACCCTCTGGCGGGCTCTTTCCCCAGATCCTGCTGAGGAGAAAATTTTTTACCCTTTAGCGGGCAAGTGCCTGGAACTTTAGCCGAGGTCTTTTTTTTCACCCTTTAGCGGGCAGGTGCCTGGAACTTAGCCAAGGTCTTTTTTCACCCTTTAGCGGGCAGGTGCCTGGAACTTTAGCCGAGGTCTTTTTTTTTACCCTTTAGCGGGCAGGTGCCTGGAGCTTAGCCGAGGTCTTTCTGGTAAGAAACTTCAACTTTGCAGAACTGTTCACAACACAGTTGAATAAACACTTTTTATTGCTGAGAAGTTTCGTACATCGAGAGGTGATTTGTACAGGCCAACTACAAGGCTGAGCTGGGGGTTTTCAGATGTATTCGAAGATTGGTCCCCACTTTGAACTCTATTATTGGACTAGATAGCCTAACTTTCCAACTTAGGGCTACCACTCGGGTTGATGTTCACCTCAAGGAACATCTAATTTGGCTCCCCTGCATAAGTTTCATCTCGGATTGTGAAACTGGTGCAGATGGCCGAGCTCAATTTGACGGGCTATCTCTTTTCCGAGCTGCCTACAGTCTTCTGTATCGTGCCCTATATCATGATGATATAAGCAGTAGAGTTGTGGATCCCTCTTATGGAGTGGTCCTGCAAGAGGTTTAGGTTCCTTTACCAGGCTTTTCTTCCTCATATAGGAAAGAATACGAGCTTTGGAAGCGAGCAAGGAACTTCTTTCTCTGCCCTGGCCCCCCATCCGGACCTTAACGGATGCTCTTTCTCGCCGTGAGGCCTGGATATGTCTTTCAAGACTTCGAGGCCGAGGTGAAGTCGAGGGGCTCTGTATGGTCTGATCATCAGACCTTCGAAATGGGTACTCAGCTTCAGTTATAACCTCAGTTTGACATTCAGAATGATATCCTGGCCGAGATGGAGAATATTCCAACTGCTGAACGCTGGTACCACTGGAAGAAGGATTACTTGTTCCTTCTCTGAACGCTTCCCTTCTCAATTCCAGTACAGCCTGGAAAGCTGCTGGATTTTGTGCCACATAGTGTATGGCTCGCATATGTTCCTCATATGAGAAGGTAATGGGAGTTAACTCAAACTCCTGGAAACGTGATGCAGTTGATTGCAAAGAGAGCCTTTGATTGCCTTCTCTGCTCATCTTTCTCTCAATGGCTTCCTAAGCTAAGAATTTTTAGAAATAACTTGATATTTCGAAAGTCAAGGGACCCGGAGGTTCGGGCCCTCCTTCTAGCGCCAAAATGACGAGGTCGGATTGTCTCGCCAAGGTAAAAGTCGAAATATCCGGCGTCCAGGCCGTTGATGGCCGTTAGCCTTCCGTCAGCTGTCCTCCTAGGAAGCCTGAGAAAGGAAAAAGAGCGTTAGGGGTCCCAGGGCGCTGCCCCGGGGAAACCCTCCGACGCTCAAGTCAGCTGTGGGCATTTTAGCGTAGAGCTTTAATTGAAATAGTGGTTTGATGGAACCTGTTTGAGGTCGGCCACAGTGCAGGCCGAGCTGAGATAAGAACAGCGGGGTGTTTTTGACTTGTCTATTTTACTCCTGATTTGACTTGGAGCTTCTTACTGTTGGAGAAGCTCTTTTATACTTGGTGTGGTTGAGGGCTGAGTGTCCCAAAGGGTTGAAGTGACGACACCTGGCTGACTTGCATGTTCGCCAACTATTTTATAGTTGGCGAGGCTGAGAGTTGCGTGTCTCGGATAGTTGAGATGAAGACGTATGGCCAACTTGCATGGCAGCCGTGCAGCTGCTTAGGATTGCTGTGCTGACAACTTCTCCCCGTATGATTGACATCTGGAGAATCGAGAATGCATGTATGCCACGTAGCACATAGCTTCGTGACTGCTGTAGTTTGGCCGAGGTCATTAGTCTGGGATCCCCGTGGCTGTAATAAACCGTTGAGAGCTTTAGGAATCGAGTGCTGGTTCCTTTTGTTCGAGCTAGGGGCATAACCGACATCCTCTGGATGCCCGAGATGACCACTTGATTATCCAAGACGATTGATAATGTGAGGTCATCATGCCGAGATGAAAATGACCAGCTCCGTGGAACATTGGAGAGCCTTTCTGAGTTCGGTAGACAAGTTAGATCCGAGGCCGAGCACTATTCATTGGCCGAGGTGAAATTGTAGCCCGAGTTGAGGATGTGGGCCGAGATGGGACCCTTAGGCCGAGGTGAGATTCTTAGCCCTCAGAGGGCGCTGGTACTCTATGATCAAGATGACTGAAGGGCCCGACAAACGAAATGGCGGTGTGGCCCTGTAGCCGGGACGGACTATTTGTCTGCCTGTGGTCTGGTCTTCCTCCGGGCCAACCCGCCATACTTGGCCATTCTTTCACCTTACTTCAACGTTGACCGTTTATTGACTAACGAGGGGTATTTTTTGGCTCATCACTTCCCCTTGCCTTCGGTTTTATGGCGGCCTCAAACTCAAGCTCAAACTCCATTACCATACCCATTCATATCACCCCACTTATATTTATGGGAAAATTGCACCCTATTGTTGGGTATGAATTGCTATACTCCAGCCTCAAAACTAATAATTCTTCCGAGCTACAATGTTT
This sequence comes from Eustoma russellianum, assembly GCA_036186865.1. Classification (NCBI taxonomy): domain Eukaryota; kingdom Viridiplantae; phylum Streptophyta; class Magnoliopsida; order Gentianales; family Gentianaceae; genus Eustoma; species Eustoma russellianum. The sequence goes on from AP025046.1 coordinate 66,371, forward strand.
TACCTTTTTCTGTATAAAAAATACTGGTACGTCCTTATCAAGAGATAAAGTGGTGTATTATTGCACGAAAAACTTGCATGCGTGATCATTTCAAAACAAAAAAAAAAAACACACTCTTCGTGTTCCCCTTTTTGTTCTTCCTTTAGACTATTTTATCTTTGATTTTGTTATTTTCAACATAAATCTCAGTTTTATTTCTCGCATTGCTTCCTTAATCACATCATTGAACTCACTTTCTCATTATTGTGCACAAAAAAAATGATGGATGATTTTCTCTTGTTGAATTTGAAGTTTAGGGGTAAAGGAGTTCTGCTTAATTCTAATGACATACCGAATTTTGAATATTGTAAATGAGTTTATGAAAAAATAAACAAACAGATGCGTTCATTGCCAGTCTATTTTTCATGTATCCAATGAAAGATCAATCGTGTTACTATTTGAGGAAATGAGACGATTATAAAAACATGTCTTTTTTGTAAAGATGTTGCGAGTTTTGACGGTTGAAGTGAATGAACGGGGAGTTGATTCAACTCTGTTCATTTGGGAGAATAGGCTAATCAGGTTCAAGAGATACACTGTACTAAAGTTTTTTCCTTTTTTTTTTTTTTTTGGTTTTTAAAGTTAGGTTTTTAATTATTATTGTTTTGAACACACGGTTGTGAAACAATTTGACCATCGTGATCCCAGTAAGTTATACCATGTATGGTGTTTTGACAAATAACCATCATGATCACTTTGTAAATAACAAAGGCCATGATGATATTTTTCCTTCTTTTGGAACTATGGATGTCATACAAATCTTTAAGTTTGTGAATCATTATTCTTTAGAAAATCGTAGAAAGCCTGGATACTAGTTGTCAAATGAACTGATCAGTGAGATATGAAAAAAATGACTCTGTGGATGCATAGTGAAGTAATTTCGTGCCCTTATTGTTGGAGGGTACGCGAAGTTTTCTCCTTATATTTATTACTTCTTTTGTTTTAAAAATATTATTTTAGTTTATTTAAATATCGTTCAATTTACATATGTACTTGTGAAATTAGCACAATAATTTTGTGATGAAAAAATATTATTATTTTCGAATCACGTATATCAAACATGATCAAGTCGTATGATTCAAGATTCCACAGTTATTCTCCAGACAAAAAAAAGAGAGAGATTCCACAGTGATCGTTTGTCATTATTTACAGTGCAACTTTTTTTTTAAAGAAAAAAGAGAAAGCATTCCACTTTAGCCGTTCCAAAGGGAATTAGGATCCCCTTCATTAATTGATGTTTAAATTTAATCAATAAAATAAAATATCTGCAGCCAAAAGTTTCTTCATTGGAAAAAAAAGAAATAATAGAAAATGAGCAAGTGCAAAATTCCATTTCGTTAAGAAAGAGACGTTTTGAGGAAACCTTTTACATCGAGTAATGCATAATAAACACATATCAGTAATTTTATGACTCTGTATGAAATAACTAAGTAAAATCCCAATAATTACTCTAGAACTAATATAGAATCAACATGTAAAGAAAAAAGCCAATGTACTTCAGGTGATTATATATTTTATTTGTACCTCATAAAACAAAATAGCAGGTATATGGATTATTACTCTAATAATAGAATCAAAAGTTCTCATATCTCATATGATCTCACATGATGAAATGGATAGAAAAGAACAATCAAGACAAAGAATAATAGAAAAAATATAGAATCGAACAACTGCACAAGGAACTTTCTTGTGGATACATACGGCTCTAAAATTGATCTAAATTGAATTTCTTTTGGAAGAAATAAACACAAAAAATAGAATATATTCAAAGATCAAATCGCGGCCCTTATAGGTAGGGCTGTAAACGAGCCAAACGAGCCGAGCATTGCATTGTTCAAGCTCTGTTCATTTAACTTAGCGAACGAGCCGAGCTTGTTCGTTTATTTAAACGAACATATTTACTTGTTCAAGCTTGGTTCGTTTAACTCACGAACAACATTAACGAGCCGAACACCTTAAACGAACGGTGCCAATTACCGAGCTCGAACAGAAAAAGGTGTTCAAGCTCTGTTCATTAACCTTTTATCCGAGCCGAGCTCGAGCTCGAGCTCAAACAAACGAGCCGAACAACCGAACGGCTTGGTTCATTTACAGCCCTACTTATAGGGTTATAAAGTTTTGAAAAGAATTAGCAAGAACTATTGTTTTTCTAACTAGTGAAAGTTTCTCAAAAAGAATGCAAACTCTATCCATTTACGTTTGATTAGTTTCACGGCCCAAGTTACAAATGTATGTATCTCACTTGACAACGTGGAGTTCGAAATTGTCTCTCTGGTTTATGTCTCTCCCACGTTGGTCATCAGAGATTCACTCTATAACTTTATTGAAGCATTATCTCCTCACATATCTTGGCCTTGGCTTCTTATTGGCGACTTCAATCAAGTTATCAAGCAGGAAGATAAACGGGGTGGACGTTCGCCACGTGGCTATGGCCAACATCGTATGCGTCGGATGATTGATATTTGCAAGCTTATCGACGTACATTTCGTTGGACCACGATACACTTGGACTAATAGACAGCATGGCCGTTTTCTGATTGAGCAACGTTTGGACCAAGCCTGGTCGAATCATCAATGGTTACTCTGACATGAGGCTACGTCTTTATAGCAACTCCCTCGAATACAATCGGATCACCATCCCCTCTTCTTGACTGTAGAGAACCTGGTGTCCGTTGTTCCTCGTAATCGTCCGTTTAAATTTCTTGCGTGTTGGATGCTTCACAAGCATTTTAATAAGTTTATGGACATAGCATGGCAACATCAACCTAACGATTTTGTATCTACCGTCTGAAATTTTACAGCAAGAATGATAAGCTGGAGCCGCGAGGTATTTGGCAGTCTCACGCAGCGACGCAATCGCTGCCTTTCTCGGTTGTATGGTATCCAAAAATCACTTGCTTTCAGACCCTCATCATATCTACATCGCTTACAAACGGAACTTCTGGATGAGATAACGATATTTTGCGACAAGAGGAGGTGTACTGGTCACAAAAGAACACCTTGTACTGGTTGTATGAGGGGGAACAAAATAGGAGGTATTTTCACCACATCATGTCCAAATGATCTCGCTTCAAACCGGCGTCAAGACTAAGGAAAGATGATGGCACTTGGGTGGACTCCCCTGATGAAATTCGGTCCATATAACAGAATTATTATCGTCGACTCTTTCACGAAGGTAGTACTCAGTCCTGCGAGGAGGAAGATCTCATTATTAATGCACTTGAATATGCAGATGCGGATTGGCTTAATAGAGAAGTTTCTGTCACAGAAGTGCGCGAAGCAGTGTTCCAAATGAGACCCTATAAGGCCCCTGGTCCCGATGGACTACCCCCTATCTTTTTCCAGCAAAACTAGGGCCGGGTTGGGGAGACAGTAACTGAATTTGTTCTTAGTGCCTTTCGCCATGGGAGCTTCCCAACTGAGCTTAATCGTACCTTGATTACTCTTATTCCAAAAACTGCCACACCTGAGGAGGCTAAAGATTACAGGCCAATCGCCTTAACTAATGTAATTGTTAAGATAATCTCAAAGATTATAGCCAACCGTTTTAAGATGGTCGTGGGAAAGATTATCTCACCTTTTCAATGTGCGTTCGTTCCGGGACATCAAACCTCCGACAATATAATTATTGCTCAGGAGTTATGCATTCTATGCGCATGAAGAGGGGCCGCAAAGGGTATATGGCAGTGAAAGTTGATCTTGAAAAGGCATACGATAAAGTTGATTGGAACTTCCTCAAACATATCCTTCTTAAGGTTGGTTTCTCAACGCATATGACTAATCTTATTATGTTCTCTATTACCTCGGCTTCTTTGTCTGTTACGTGGCAAGGTCAATGTACGGATATATATCAACCACAGAGGGGTATTTTCGCCAGGGGGATCCCTTAGCACCATATCTCTTCTTGCTTTGTATGGAGGTGCTAAGCGGGCACATCAAACCGCGGTTAGCCAACGCCAGTGGAGACCCTTCCGCACTTCAAGAAACGGACCACTGGTTTCACAACTATTCTTTGCTGACGATCTATTGCTATTTGGCGAGGGAACGGAGGAGCAGGCGAAGGTAATTACGAATATAATAACCCGGTTTTGTGGCATATCCGGCCAGTCGATGAGTATGCGCAAATCACAGGTATTCATTTCCAAAAACATTGCAACACATTTTCGCCCGGATGTCTTTGCTAATCTTGGCATCACCTTCACTACCGATTTGGGTTCATATCTTGGCATGCCTTTGATCAACGGTCGCATCTCTAAACAGACTTATGCGTATATAGTAGACAAGGTGAGAGATTGGCTAGCACCGTGGCAACTTAAACTGTTATCACACGCGGCTAGAGGCATCCTCATCAACAGTGTAGTGTCCTTAATGCCATTATATGCCATGCGCACTGTCAAACTACCTGCTGGGCTTTTAGACGAAATCGACAAGCTTCGACACAAATTTTTCTGGGGGGAATCGAGTGAAAGCAGTAAGTTTCATTGGCTCTCGTGGGCTAGTGTATGCACTCCAAAGAATAGAGGTGGTCTGGGTTTTAAAAGATTGAAGGAACTTAATATTGCTATGATAGCTAAGCTTGGATGGCCTATACTCACTCGTCCAGAGGAATTATGGGTCCGAGTCTTAACCGCTAAATATGGCGATGTCCTGGAGAATACAACGAACCAAAATGCCTCGTTATTATGGAGAAGCATACGGAAGGTGATCCCATTCTTAAAATCTCAGTTGGAATTGACGGTGTCTGCGTACTCCTTAGGTTCGACCACACTTTGGCGCTGGCAGGCAACGCCATCTGGCATCTTCAGTGTGGCTAGCGCTTATGAAGCACAAATCAGTCAAGTCTGTGCCCCAATAGAGAGACAATGGAGTATCATTTGGCGCTTAAGGGGACCGGGGCGACTGAACATGCTCATGTGGAAAATGTATCGGTTACTACTACCAACAGCGAGCTATCTACATTCTCGGCATTTAAAAGAAAATGGACGATGTGACATCTGCCACCATCATCTAGAAGATATCATGCACGCCATGAGGGATTGTACGTGGGCACGACAGGTATGGTTGGACTTAACTTTGACATTGTAGGAAGATATTCCATAGGGCATATTTTTTCAACAGCAAGATGTCCAAAAATGGCTGATATCCAATCTATAACCAAGACATCACTTCCAAACACGCATTGATTGGAGATACGTTTTTCGAAAAACACTATCGTCAATCTAGTATTGGCGGAACCAGATTAATCATGGAAATGCAGAAAAACTTTCCCCTACACGCTTGGTATCAAAGGAAATTGTGAGCCGGAGCAGAAAATTGGAAGTAGCATTGTTAGGTTTGAGTAGCCCTGTAGCATATGATGACTAGAGTTGTTTGATGTATTGTCGACTTTTTTTGTAGTTGATACGCTGTGATTTTGTACTGTTGAATTTCGGATATTAATACTGTTATATCCCATTTTTTTTAATAGGGGCAAGAATGAAAATTAGGCCTAATTAATTAGAAAACCTAATTTGATTATCAAATTTCTATTTAAACAAATTTCTATTTAAACAAGGCTTGGACTTCTCCTCCCATACTAAACGTTCAGCCGCCATTCACATAACAGAAGGAAAAAAACGCTTTCTTCTTGCTTCAAACCAAAGCCGCCAATAATGGAAAAAAAGCACCACCGCCTCGATCAACCCTTCAACGCGTATCCAGTACCAGGTAGGTGCCCCCTTAACATCCTTTGTATGAAAACGGTACAATCCTTAATTTCTTTACGAAACCGAGATCGTGCATCAGTAATTGTGATTTTATAGATGACTGTTTATTTGATTATATGTGTATGTGATGAATTGTATATACGTATACATGTGTGATATTATTTTCGTATTAATAGCATGAAAAAGATCGCACTTTTGATTTGTATATGAATAACGAAATCGGTTTGGAGGCGTGATGATGGCAGCGCGTGGCCGGTGCTGGTGGGCTATGGCCACGTGCTGTCGTACTAGTGGTGATTGGGAGGGGTGTGGCTGAGTGAGGGGTGCGGGCTGGGGTGAGGGAGTGGGGTGGGGGCTGGTCGGCTGAGGGGGTGCAGCTGGGTGAAGGAGTGGGGTGGGGGCTGGTCGGCTGAGGGGGGATGTGGCTGGTGTGAGGGAGTGGGGGTAGAGGGGTGGTCGGCTGAGGGGGCTGTTTGGGGAGGGGGGCTTTTGGCAGCGTGAAGCTGGGGGAAAAGAAGATTGGAAATCGCAGGGGTACGGGAACGCAGCAGAAATGTAGAAGAAATAAAGGAAAAGAATAAAGAAAGGGAAAAGAATAACATAAAAGTAAAATGAAAAAGAATAAAGGAAAAAGAAAAAGGAAAAAGAATAAAGAATAAGAGGAAAAGAAAATGAAAGGGAAAGTAAATGAAGCATTCCGTATGTGATTTCTGTGCATCTATGCATCACGACATTGCATTAGGATGTGCGAGACCTAAGTCGCATATCTGTTCTGTTCCGTTAGGGTATGCGAGACCTAAGTCGCATATCTGTTCTGTTCCGTTAGGGTATGCGAGACCTAAGTCTGTTAGGGTATGCGAGACCTAAGTCGCATATCTGTTCTGTTAGGGTATACGAGACCTAAGTCGCATATCTGTTCTGTTAAGGTATGCGAGACCTAAGTCGCATATCTGTTATGTTATGTTCTGTTAAGATGTGCGAGACCTAAGTCGCATGTATGTTCCGTTCTGCTCTGTTAGGATATGCGAGACGTAAGTCGCATATCTGATCTGTTCTGCTCTGTTCCGTTCTGTTAGGACCCGGGGTCATGCATTGCACGATTAGATGAATGTTCTGAGAAGGTAGGTTTATCATGCATCATGTATGTGACATTGCATTTCACGCTCATTCTGCATGATTATGTGCTTGATTGTTTTGAGAAGTTCTGACCGTTATACGTATTTGCGAAAACGTGGACAGTCTATTTTCGTATTACGGTATGTATATGTATTTCACTACTGTCCTAGCATGTATGATCTCACAGAGCCGATGCAGGCAGGGTACCTACTGAGTAACGTTTTTGTCGCTCACACCGTTCGTTTTGTTTTCTTGCAGACGATTCAGGGTATGATTACATATGGGTTGAAGAAGATTCAGAGTGAGTTCAGTGGGACTCGTAGAGATTATTGAGAGATTGAGGATCAAGAAATGAGGAAGTTTTATTTTATTTATTATTTCATTTGAGGACTTAGCTTAGGGATTTTATTTTACGAACTTTACGATGTCGTTTAGGGTATTTTGACTTGATGTTGACTATATATGATTTGGGGATTTTACTTTTGATTTAGGATTTTGAATTGATTTATTTCTCTTCCGCAATCGAATACTCTGTCGTTTTGATAAGTGTAGGGATTCGTACAGACGCCTTGTATATCCTTTAGTGGAATACGGCGGGCATACCAGTTCTGAGGTTCGGGATGGGACGCTACAGGTGGTATCAGAGACCAGACTCTAGATCTACTGCGGAAAACATAGAATTAAGAAATGATCTTATACGTAAGAGATGACTATAGATTTAAGTTTTGATAATAGATGTAAGTTTGATCTTAGACTAAGTTTGATCCTAGACGTAAGTTGTGAACTGAGACTAAGTTTGACCTTAGAATAAGTTTGATTTAGACTAAGTGATGATATTAGAAAATAAGTTACGAACCTCTAAGTCAAAATCTTAGACACAAGTAATGATTTGAATATAAGGGATGATCACGAACATAGGTACTGCTCTCAGTTATAAAGCGATGATCTTGAACATAAGTCACGGTCTTAGACATAAGTAACGATCTCGATTAAGAATTGACTTTAGACATAAGTACTTATTTAGTAATAAGTGTTGATTATGTACTAATTATGATTTGGAATCAAGACATGATCTTAGAATTAAGGAATAATGATGCTAAGGACGATCCTAGAAATAAGTTATGATCCTAAACTTAAGAAGTCGATCGGTTTTGAAACACGTATACCTAGAATATCCCATACAATTATCCTTTATATAAGGGTGATCATAACTCTCTAAGCTGTGATCTTAGTAACCCTAGTTGAATACTATATAATTGATTTGAATGAATTACAATGTTAACCAGAATACTCTACTACAAATGTTAGTTGACATATTAATGGGTCAGACAGTAACTCAGGCTGCCTTACCATAACTGCAACGTGGTACTCGGTACCATTAGGGTAAAGTAAAGCGGGTCCATATCCCTACTTGGACGGTAACATCAGAGCACACTTAGGTCTAAGTTGGGACCATGGCTACTAAGAACTGAATTTTAATAGTATGATAAATACTAAGAGATGGTTTATAGTAGAATGATAGAAACTAAATAACGATTAGCATTATAATCAATAGAGTTTAGTTAAGGATATTGTACAAGGAATTTATAGTCTAGGGTTAAGATGTTGAATGTAGGGTAGTCAAAATAGGTCGACGATATTAGTCTTATTAGAAGTATGGAACAACAGCGACATGCGAGAATCGACAATAGTATGTGCCTTGGAATACTATATCATTACAAATTGTGGGTTAAATGTTGACATCGGAACATTTGGTTTGAATCTAGTAGGCTTGAATTGAAATAGAATAAGTATGAATCAGTAGTGGTTGCTTGTTCAGGTGAGATTTAACTAGGATAATTAGCGATTCAAATAACCAAGTAAAGAAATACAGTGGATCAGTATGGCGCGCGAAAGCATGGTGAATTAGAACACCTTAAGCTGATAAATATTTAGTGTGTCATGTTAAGATTGGACAATTAAAGTTACAGATTTTATCATAGTAGGCGAATGTTAGACTTATAAGAAACGATGCATAGACGGATTGTTCTTTTGAAAATAAGGATGGATTATAGAAATTATACGAAATATTGGACTATTATTTTTTTATCAGATAAATATTTTATATAAGCATGTACACCGACTTATACCTATATTTTACATGGACTTCAAAAGGCATTTTATTTTCGAAAATACCTTATTAATTCTTATTTCTTTATATAGTCTACTAAACTTTACGAGGCTATTTTTTCCGTACTTGTAAATCAGTATAATAAAAATTTTAATTCTTTTGACGACCTTGAAAAGGGGAAAACTTTTAAAATATTGATGTTTATGCAAAAACTATGTGTTTCTTACCGAATATTTCCAATTTCTGTTTTTGTTACATCTATTTTTTGTCAAAATTAATTTAATTTGACAACTATCGATATCCCAAGCAGTTTAACCGTTTAAATGTTTTTGAAGTTATTTATCCGCTCGCGATGAACTTACTTAACTTTTGTGAAGCCAAAAAAAAGGTAGCTTTCAAAATATATACATATCTTTGAAAACGAAAGGTACCATATTCAAATCGTTTCATAAAACCTTTCATTATTACGTTTTCAACTGTTTGACGCAATTTTACTAAAATACCTTGCGGACAAGTTATGTCATCGTTTTAAAATGGTCATTGAGATATCGCAATGCGAAAACAAATCTATGATACTTTGGGTTTGTGTTTACAAAAATTTGAAGGTTTAGTATTTTAAATAGTTAAAGCTATATTCAAAATTATAGCTACGTAAGCTACTTTTCTTTTAACTTGAAGAAAAATATGTCCATACACATATTTCGTATACTAGGCTGCTGACGATATCTCTGAGAAATTAAGAGCATGATCATAGAGCTAGTTCGTAAGTATAAGAACGGATTTTGAAGACTTGGTTGTATTAAGGAAGGGTAGCAGTTACCATATTGGCGTGCACCAAGGATGTTAATGTGGTTAATTATCTAGGGGATGAATCATATGTGATGAGTTTGAGAATCCAGTTTTGTAGATTGCAATAAGTTGAATGATACACGTCAAGTGGTATAAGTGGAAGTTTGTGAGCACTGATTATAGGGAATTAAGTAAGGATTGAATTCTATAAAGACTAGATCATCTTGTGAGATGTTAATGATGATTAAATTAAATCTAACTAGAGTACGATGTATTCCGAAAAAGTACATACAGCTTAAGGGAGGAGTCTTGTGAACAAGATGTTAAGTTAAAGATTGTACTATACCTAGGAACTGATTTTAGAGAGTTGCTCGTGACAACAAATGTAAGTACGATATAGACCGACGATTAAGTTATGAAGTCATTATAAGGACGATGCTTTTAAGGTTGATGCGAGAACTATAGAAAGAATAGGTCACGATCTATCAGGCGGAGGACAATGGATTTAAAGATTACATTGTAAATATACAGGCTGAATGATTTGAAGACTTAGTCCTGTATCGAGGAAGTGAGATGGGTAATATATCAGAATACACAATGGATACTAAGTTCAATCATGATCTAGGTAAATGAATTATGTAGGACTATACTAAGTTACCGATTACGTAACACACAAGTTTCGAGGACGAAACTTTTTGTAAGGAGGGGAGAATGTTATATCCCATTTTTTTTAATAGGGGCAAGAATGAAAATTATGCCTAATTAATTAGAAAACCTAATTTGATTATCAAATTTCTATTTAAACAAATTTCTATTTAAACAAGGCTTGGACTTCTCCTCCCATACTAAACGTTCAGCCGCCATTCACATAACAGAAGAAAAAAAAAACGCTTTCTTCTTGCTTCAAACCAAAGCCGCCAATAATGGAAAAAAAAGCACCACCGCATCGATCAACCCTTCAACGCGTATCCAGTACCAGGTAGGTGCCCCCATAACATCCTTTGTATGAAAACGGTACAATCCTTAATTTCTTTACGAAACCGAGATCGTGCATCAGTAATTGTGATTTTATAGATGACTGTTTATTTGATTATATGTGTATGTGATGAATTGTATATATGTATACATGTATGGTATTATTTTCGTATTAATAGCATGAAAAAGATCGCACTTTTGATTTGTATATGAATAACGAAATCGGTTTGGAGGCGTGGTGATGGCGGCGCGTGGCCGGTGGTGGTGGGCTATGGCCACGTGCTGTCGTACTAGTGGTGATTGGGAGGGGTGTGGCTGAGTGAAGGGTGTGGGCTGGGGTGAGGGAGTGGGGTGGGGGCTGGTCGGCTGAGGGGGTGCAGCTGGGTGAGGGAGTGGGGTGGGGGCTGGTCGGCTGAGGGGGGATGTGGCTGGTGTGAGGGAGTGGGGGTAGAGGGGTGGTCGGCTGAGGGGGCTGTTTGGGGAGGGGGGCTTTTGGCAGCGTGAAGCTGGGGGAAAAGAAGATTGGAAATCGCAGGGGTACGGGAACGCAGCAGAAATGTAGAAGAAATAAAGGAAAAGAATAAAGAAAGGGAAAAGAATAACATAAAAGTAAAATGAAAAAGAATAAAGGAAAAAGAAAAAGGAAAAAGAATAAAGAATAAGAGGAAAAGAAAATGAAAGGGAAAGTAAATGAAGCATTCCGTATGTGATTTCTGTGCATCTATGCATCACGACATTGCATTAGGATGTGCGAGACCTAAGTCGCATATCTGTTCTGTTCCGTTACGGTATGCGAGACCTAAGTCGCATATCTGTTCTGTTCCGTTAGGGTATGCGAGACCTAAGTCTGTTAGGGTATGCGAGACCTAAGTCGCATATCTGTTCTGTTAGGGTATACGAGACCTAAGTCGCATATCTGTTCTGTTAAGGTATGCGATACCTAAGTCGCATATCTGTTATGTTATGTTCTGTTAAGATGTGCGAGACCTAAGTCGCATGTATGTTCCGTTCTGCTCTGTTAGGATATGCGAGACGTAAGTCGCATATCTGATCTGTTCTGCTCTGTTCCGTTCTGTTAGGACCCGGGGTCATGCATTGCACGATTAGATGAATGTTCTGAGAAGGTAGGTTTATCATGCATCACGTATGTGACATTGCATTTCACGCTCATTCTGCATGATTATGTGCTTGATTGTTTTGAGAAGTTCTGACCGTTATACGTATTTGCGAAAACGTGGACAGTCTATTTTCGTATTACAGTACGTATATGTATTTCACTACTGTCCTAGCATGTATGATCTCACAGAGCCGATGCAGGCAGGGTACCTACTGAGTAACGTTTTTGTCGCTCACACCGTTCGTTTTGTTTTCTTGCAGACGATTCAGGGTATGATTACATATGGGTTGGAGAAGATTCAGAGTGAGTTCAGTGGGACTCGTAGAGATTATTGAGAGATTGAGGATCAAGAAATGAGGAAGTTTTATTTTATTTATTATTTCATTTGAGGATTTAGCTTAGGGATTTTATTTTACGAACTTTACGATGTCGTTTAGGGTATTTTGACTTGATGTTGACTATATATGATTTGGGGATTTTACTTTTGATTTAGGATTTTGAATTGATTTATTTCGCTTCCGCAATCGAATACTCTGTCGTTTTGATAAGTGTAGGGATTCGTACAGACGCCTTGTATATCCCTTAGTGGAATACGGCGGGCGTACCAGTTCTGACCCTATGGTTCGGGATGGGGCGCTACAAATACAGTTCCTTTTCGTCCAAAAAAAAAAGTTTCTCAAAAAGTATTTTAACACATAGGGTTATGTGAATATGTGAAATGACATACTTGTTTTGATCCCACTTTAATATAATTGTTCTTTTTCATCTTGGAAGAAAATACCTATGGCTAAAAAGTAAACGATTAAGATTTCCTTATGTAAAAAAGGGGAAAGTATAAAAAGAAAGAAACAACCTAAGTTTCGACTTTTGAGCTCCATTACTTTAGTTATCATAGGGAGGTAGAGCAGCAGAACAAGAAGCATTTTGCTCCCATGTCGCAGTAATGTTACATGCAATGTTCAATGATGATGAAAGGAGAAATTTACACTGGCGCTGATTAAGATTTTATTGTGATGTTGTTAGGGCACGATGCTTTGAATGCGAGTTGGAAATGCGTATGGCATTAGAGGGGCCGCAAAATGGAAATGCGGAGGAGGCGAAGCTTCGTGTCATGACAACACCCCTCCCTTATCCTTCACAAGTTGTTTTGTGCGCCATACATATTATTGGTTCAGAAGGCTCTGACGAATACATTACTCTTTCTTGGCTTCGTGTCATGACAACAACCCTCCCTTCCATTATTTCCTAGCTCGATACCTACTAGTACTGTCTGAACGTATATAGATATTAGTCAATTCCATTTTGGCTTCAACCTTGTCTCTTGTACACATTCTGCTAGCTCACATATACTGCATTTGCTCCCATTTGTTGTTCTGATCACAGGGGCATCTACTCCGATCATGTCAGAATCCACAGGCACAGCAACCACTCGCAACACCCAGTTAATGGACGAACTCGAACAACTCACCCAATCCCTCTACCACTCCCATACTCCAACTACCACACGAAGAACAGCCTCTCTTGCTCTTCCTCGATCCTCACTTCCTCCAATATCCACTTCTCTTAACAATGACTATATCCCAGTTCAGGAGGAGAAGCAGGTTCATCCAAAACCTCGGTCCCGCCGCATGTCCTTGTCGCCTTGGCGTTCTCGGCCCAAGTCTGATGCCTCCGAAACCCAACCAGATAATGTTGAGCACAAGGTCACCCAGCTCATTCGACTGGAGGATGAAAAGACTGATAATACAGAAAAGAAAGGTCTTTGGAATTGGAAGCCAATTCGCGCTCTCTCGCATATTGGCATGCAGAAGTTAAGCTGCTTGTTCTCTGTTGAAGTGGTTACAGTACACGGACTTCCATATTCAATGAATGGGCTTCGGCTGTCGGTTTGCGTGCGTAAAAAGGAGTCCAAGGATGGAGCTGTACAGACGATGCCATCCAGAGTTCAACAGGGAGCTGCCGACTTTGAAGAAACCCTTTTCATAAGGTGTCATGTGTATTTCACACCCGGCAGTGGAACGTTCATGAAATTTGAGCCACGTCCCTTCTTTATTTACGTGTTTGCAGTAGATGCTGGGGAGCTTGATTTTGGTAGAAGTTCTGTGGACCTAGCTTCCCTGATTCACAAGTCTGTGGAGAAGAGTTATGAGGGCACCCGGATTAGGCAATGGGATACCACTTTTGAACTTTCTGGGAAGGCCAAAGGAGGAGAACTTGTGTTGAAACTAGGTTTTCAGATTATGGAGAAGGATGGGGGAATAGGTATTTACAGCCAAGCTGAGGGACATAAGTCGGTGAAAACTAGTAGCAGTAAGAGCTACCTCTCTTCAGTAGCCCGCAGTCAGTCAAAATCATCCTTCAGTGTCCCTAGCCCTAAATTATCCAGCAGGGCAGAAGCCTGGACTCCTTCACAGACTGGTACAACAGCCGACCTACAAGAAATTGATGACCTGAATCTTGATGAACACTCTCCTTCTCCTCCCCCTCCACCGCCTGTTCATGTAACCCCTGAAACGATAAAAGTTTCGGATACAAAGATGGAGGATGATATTCCGGATTTTGAAGTGGTTGATAGAGGCATAGAGATTCAAGAAAAAGAGAGTGAAGAAGGGGAGTCCAAAGACAGAGATGAGAAACAGAGTGTCTCAAGTGAGGAGGTAAAAGAAATTGTCCACGAACAATTTCACCTGACCAGACTAACAGAACTTGACTCTATTTCTCAGCAGATAAAGGCTCTTGAATCAATGATGGGAGGCGGAAGACTTATTCATCTTGGGGAGGAGACCGAATCACCAAAGCTAGACGCCGAAGAAGAAAATGTGACTAGAGAATTTCTTCAAATGCTGGAGCATGCAGAAATCACGGATTTGAAGCTCCATCATCATCATGATCATCATCACGACTCTAAGCTGGAAGGCGAGGAAGATAGCCAAGCAGCTGAATCTAACGTGTATATACCAGACCTTGGGAAGGGATTGGGCTGCGTGGTTCAAACAAGAAACGGGGGGTATTTGGCTGCAATGAATCCTCTGGATACTCCGATGCCAAAGACTGACACCCCGAAACTAGCTATGCAAATATCCAAACCTGTAGTGATTCTGTCAAAAGCAGCTACAGGAATTGAGTTATTTCAGAAAATGTCAGCTGTCGGCTTCGAAGAATTTAGCTCTAAAATGTTCTCTATGATGCCTATTGAAGAACTCATGGGTAAAACAGCAGAACAGATAGCCTTTGAAGGCATTGCCTCAGCAATTATCCAAGGGAGGAGCAAGGAAGGAGCTAGTTCAAGCGCTGCTCGTACTATTGCTTCTGTTAAATCAATGGTAACTGCAATGAACACCGGTAGGAAAGAAAGGATTTTATCCGGCATTTGGAGTTTGAGTGAAGATCCAATTCCTTTGGATGAGATTTTGGCGTTCTCTATTCAGAAGCTGGAAGTAATGGCAGTTGAAGCTCTGAAAATTCAAGCAGATATGAATGAAGAAGAAAGCCCCTTTGATATATCTCCACTGGGAACAAAGACGACCACAACTACAGCAGATGAAACTAATGACCCACTGGCTTCAGCAGTACCACTTGAAGAGTGGATAAAATCTGGAAGGGCAGAAAATTACCCCAGTATTGAAGAAGATTCAGCCACCATAACAATATCTGTCATCCTCCAGCTAAGGGATCCCCTAAGGCAGTACGAGGCAGTCGGAGGCCCCATGATAGCATTGCTTCATGCAACTCCTGTGGACCTTAAAATGGAAAAGTATGATGAGGAGAAGGTTTTCAAAGTGGCAAGCCTACATGTTGGAGGAATGAGAGTGGGAACTGAAATGAGGAGAAATCTATGGGATACAGAGAAGCATAGGCTCACAGCCTTGCAGTGGCTGGTGTCTTACGGATTTGGAAAGGCCGGGAAAAGGGGAAAAAGTCGGGCATCCAAAAGAAAGGAGGACCTGTTGTGGAGCATTTCTTCACGAGTAATGGCAGATATGTGGCTCAAGCCAATCAGAAATCCCAATGTCAAACTTGCTAAGTAATTTTAGGGTCCATTTATTACTACTATGTCTTACTGGTAATATGATGCTAGTTATTTTGTGTATGCGTTTTTATTATGGTGATAACCTTGTAACAAAAGACCAAGGATGATGTACCGCGTAATTACAAGGTCTCCTTCCTTCTCCATGTCTTATTCAATGAGACACCATTACCACATGACCTAGTGTCAAATTACGCACAGATGAAAATCATAAAAGAGTTCATGTTGATAGAGCATCCAGTTACGGAGTTCTTTATGGTGCTAACACTTTGTGCACGCGATAAATGAACAAGGAATAGAAAGATTAAAAAGGCTCTAACATATGCCAACCTGCATGAAAGGCAAACGGCTAAATTGATAATTAGATAAGGTGGAAATGACAATGTGATGTAGTTTTAACAGTCATATAAATACGTTGAATGATGTTCCTGACTAAGTTGGAAGACTCAAAGGTGACTACCAATTTAGGATTGAGAGATTATCATCTTTAGCAATATAATTTTGATGTAGCATCCTATAGCACTTAATAAGCAGCATCAAGCATATCATACTCGGTTAACAAACTAAAGGAAAACCCCGGGTAAATTGATCACACCTTGTTATGCGTACTTACCGGAAATTACACACTTTCAAAAGATCTCTTGATAACAAGAAAATTGAAGAACTCACAAAAGACACAAAGAACATACGAAGAACAAAGAGAAAGACACGGCTGGAAATTAAAGAGAAAGTGAAAGGACCTTGTTAGACATTTTGATGAACACAACTTCGCAACGAACCCTGTTAGGCCCGATGTTTATCCTTGCTTCATCAACAATCTTCGAGACAAGAACCTTGGTAGACCCTTGGAAAGCTTCTTGAACAATCTAGTAGATGAATTCAGACCACATTTTCTGCTCAAAGAATTGATTGAATTCAAAATATCCAATCTTGAGTAAACAAACTTCAAAAAACGAAGCACATATGGCTGTCGAGTGTAAAGGCTAGGGTTTGTCTTTTTTTTTAAATGGTAAAGGCTCGGGTTTGTCAACTTTTATTTATAAAAAAGCTGCTGAAAAATAATGTCTAAGATGGTCTATTTATAGGCTTAACACAAATCCTAAGGTAGATAGGAAAAACAAGAATCTAATATACCGAAAATTCTCAAAATATATCCAACAAGACAAGAACCTTTCCTTTCTAATTATCTTAATAAAACACGCCTAAAATAATTATTAAAAAAACATAAATTCGTTCAAAAAATAGATTGTATAGACGTCAGCCTTAATATTGCTATAAAAAGGTCTAACTACAACTTAAAACTCCTAAAGCATGCAGACAAATTTTAGGCTGGCTCACCCCCTCCTTCCATGCTCTTGTTAGGCTTCTCGATAACGCATCATTCCTCCCCCTCCCCCCTCTCTCCTTTTAAAAAGATTAGTCCTCGAATCTAAATCTGCACTAGGGAGAGAGAATTTAGCCACGACTACGCTTGGAACATATAATGAAATCATAAATCTAAGATGCTTAAACTAAGCTAGTTTACTCCCAACCCCACCAGGATCAAATATTAATATGATAAAGCACATGTTTGGTAAGGTCGGAAAAACTTAAATTCAAAGCATAGACTTCTCTTTAACTCCAAGCTTTCTACGAACTTGTTTTGCCTCTTTTTAACATGTTCCGGATGGAGCAAGACCCGCATCAAAAGGTTACCATGCGCAAAATATGGCAATGCATTGCATGACATTGAACACTTCATGGAACAAAGATTCAACACTAGTAAATTATGTTTTCAAGCCAAGCCATGAAGCACGAAAAATGCTAGGCTACTTTGAGCATTTTTATCTGAAGAATTCTCTCATCTACACGGTGTTACATCAATTCGAAGACATGTTTCATATGTTACAAAACCTGGAAGATAAACATGCACATTATAATTTATGATATGGCTGCCCTATACATATGTAACCAAAAACAATTATTGAGTCAAATACATAAGTAACACAAATCAATTCAAACACAATCAAACTACTTATTTTCACTCGTAAACACAATAAGACTTTTGGGATGAAATTGATAGATCCTTTCTAACATTGTTCGATAACAAACCAAACAAAAGAATGACTTGTGTGAGGCATCATTACAATCGGTTGGTCATTCCCTTTGTCTATGGCCTGATTCGTAGAACTCTACAAATAAGACAACTCATAGACAAACAAGCACGATAATCGTTTAGGCACTAAAAGAATAAACGTCATGATTGTTTCATGTATCTCTTATCTTTTGTCTATACTTACAAACATAGATTCTTTTTTTTTTTGCTCAATTTCAGCTTCACTCTCATGCAAACTCTTCATTACCTTAAACAAATTCATAGATTTATAAACAAGAGTTTTATGCAAATCATCATCATCTTTTTCATGTAATTCATCGACAATCTCATGCACATCAGGAACATAAGTATGCAAATCATGATCAAGAATATGTAAGTCGTTAGAAAATTCATGATCATCATGCAAAACTTTAGCATCATGTATGTAAGTGTTCAAAGTAGTCACGTGTTCTTTAAGTTCTTGCATTCGAAGTCAAAGTTCTTGTATTTCTTTTTTATCACATGCCTACTTCTTTTCATAATGATTTGCAAGACAATACATGTGGTCAAAATTTTTAATTCTCACGTTGTGCATTTGGTCAACAATATTCTTATTCAATCATGTCATAAATCTTATCATTGTCAATTCTCGTGTTCCTCAACATTAGCATCATATAGACCATCTAACATCACATTATCTAACATCACATTGTGATATTCTACTATTGCTAAATGTTCTTGAGGAAAATTTTGATACATGGACATTTTATTAGGTATTGAAAAAAAAAAGCAAATTGTTTTATACACTCTCTCAGCTCATCAATGTTGTTTTTGAAGCACATAACTCCTCATATAGTATGTACCATGTTATCCTCATCATAGGCTCAACGAGAAGTTGTTGCGCGTCACGTTTTACTTTGAACCATTGGAGGTGCGCCAATTTGTCAAATGAACAAAACTAGACATCCCTTGACATCTGAAATCAAACACAAATAAAGAAGACAATACTAACACAAAGACCAACGAAAGGATTACATTAGTAAAAACCAAATCAATTATTTTCTGCCTTTCCACATTCGTGTATGAATTCACTCAAGGAAATGGCTTTTACCTCCCCTCAAATATTCTCACTACTCAACGCCTTTTATCACTCAATTTGTTTTCAAATGTTCAAATTGATTGAACTAATCAAAACCAAGTAATATGTGAATCTGATTTCCTAATATCTTGTCTCTTTTTTTTACAGGGTCTCAAGCCACAATTAGTATTAGAGACCAAAGACAAGCATATACAAGAATGAATAAAGAAAACAAGAAACCAATAAGATGTAGTATGACGGAATTCAACACTAAGTTTGAACGACCAAGTGTTAAGTTAATTATCATCAAAATATATATACTCAAGAAATAAGTGTAAAAACGTTTAGGGTAAGTATGTGTAGCTCTGATTTAGTTTAGGCTCAAATGATTTTTTTTTGAATTTTCTTGTTCCCAAATTTTTTGCTTCAAGAACGACTTTTCTTTCAGGTTTCCTGACTCCAACTTCAAGAATAGGTTTTCTATAATGCAACAAACGCAAACCAAATGTTTTCTTGATTATTTAATTTTCTTGCGCTTTTTTGAAGTTTCTATGTTGGGATCTCAAGAAACCGGCTTAGGACTATTTAGAATATAAGCTAGCCGAGTGGAAATTTTGGGGGAAAAACCGAATTTGGATTAGGGTAGGGCGGTTATAGGGTTTTCCTTCATGAAGAATGATTTGGTTTAGGAATTTTCTTTGGGGGTGGCCGGCTGGAATGCCTTTTGTGAAAAGGATTTGGATAATTTTGTGTGTTGGATTCGGCCAAATACAGTAAGAAGAAGCCGGCTGTCAGGGTTTCCAAAATTCACAAGAGTTAAGATTAGGGTTTCGAACAGGCGGAGGTTGTTTGATGCTTGATGAAGGCCGGGCAAGGATGAAAAGGAGCAGTAGATTGAGGATAGGACAGCAAGGTTATGCAATGCTTTCACACCCAAATTCCCAAACAATTCAGTAACAATTAACAAGAACAATAACCGAACGACATAAAGTGTCTAAGTGCAACAAGATCAAGACAAAAGGTAGCATTTTTTTGAGGAAAAAAAGGATGCACATGTTCAACATTTAAAGAATAAACTCTAATTCATACAAGTCTAAATTGCATGCGATGAAAACCAAAGGAAGATGCAAGATCATACTAGAGTTCGATAGATACGGTACATATAGAAGCAATTTCAAACAAAAGACAACTTTTAATCAATCCAAAGAAGATCAATTTCAAGAATCTCAACACTCTAATCAGCCAAGGATGAAGATTTGATGCAATTCAATTTTTACCGAGACACAAAAAAACGAGGTGTTGGATACAAACTCGATAGCAATCAAACTTTTTTTAGACTAGGCACTAGGGTTTAGAAAACAAAGGACACAAAAATTTTTGTTTCAAGATAGCTCTGATAACGCGTTATGCATGCTCATCGGAAATGATGCGCTTTTAAAAGATCTCTTTGTAACAAGAAAATTGAAGAACTAACAAAAGACACAAATAACATGAAGAACACAAAAACAAAGAGAAAGACATGACTGAAAATTAAAGAGAAAGACAAAGAACCTTGTTATACCGTTGGATGAATGCAGTTTTGCAACGAACCTTATTAGATCCGATGATTATCCATGTTGAGCAACTCTCTCTTGATCAACAATTTATGAGTCAAGAACCTTGGTAGACTATTGGAAAGCTTCTTTAACAACCTAATAGATGAATTCAGACCACAATTCATGTTTAAAGAATTGATTGAATTCAAAATATTGAAGCTTGAATACACAAACTTCAAAAACGAAGCACACACGGCTGCTGAGCGCAAAGGCTCGGTTTTCTCAACTTTTATTCATTAAAAAACAGCTGGAAATAATGTCTAAGATGGTCTATTTATAGACTTAAAACAAATCCTAAGCTAGACAAAAAAAAGCAAGAAATTAATCTATCCTAAACTCTCAAAACTTATCTAACAAGACAAAGACATTTCCTATCTAATTATCCTAATAAAACACGCCTACAACAACAACGACGACAACACATACCCAGTATATCCCAACAACAGCAAAAGTTATCGTTAGGGTCTAAAGAGGGTGGTAGGCAAGCAAACAATACCCTCATCCCAAAGGATAGAGAGTTCGCTTTCAGCGGACCCCGGCTCTATATGTACATGCATAGACACATAATGAACGACAAATAATGAAAGACAACAACATACACAAGAAGTCCAAAGTCAACATAACGTTGAGAGAGTATCTAAGCCCTTTATATGCTCTAAGATGCCTTTATATCCTGCCTACACCTTGCTAACCTTAATCTTTCGTTTCCATGATCTCCTATTTTGAACCATGTCCTCAGAGAGGTGTAAATCTAGTAGGTCATGTTTAATCTGTTCCTCTCAAGTCAGTTTGAGACTGTCTTTACTCCTTTTCCCCTTTACAATGAGGCTTTCAACTGCTTTGACGGATGACATTGTCTGTCTCTACTTGACATGCCCAAACCATCTTAGTCTCCCTTCCCTTATCTTATCCGCCATACTAGTTACCCCTAGCATTTTCCTAAATACCTCATTTATGAGCCGGTCTAACCTTGTATGCGCACACATCCACCTCAGCATCCTCACCTCTGTCCCATATAACATTGCCGGCCGCACTGCCACCCTGTAAAAAATTTTCTTTAATTTAGTTGGGAAATTCTTGTCACACAGCACCAATGAGGCCGCTCTCTACTTGCACCAGCCTGCTTGAACTTGATGCGCTACATCACTATCTATGCCCCCATCCTGCTGCACAAATGATCCCAAATACTATCTGGTACCACTTGACCCTCGATGGTGAGCTGGCTATTCTCACAGTCGGCTATGCCGCTTAAGTCGCAGTGCAAATATTCGGTCTTAGAACGACTAATCCTTAGGTCTTCTCTCTCTATATCCCCTCTTCACTGCTCTAGTCTCATACTCAGGGTATGTCTACTCTCGGCGACTAATATAATATCGTCAGCAAAAAACATATACCACAGTACTGCCTCTTGGATCGTCTTTGACAACTCGTCGAGGACAACTGCGAAAAGAAATGGATTCAAAGCCAACTCTTGATGGAGGCCTACCTCCCCCAAAAGAAGTTTGTATTCCCCACAGGCGTACGGACGGTTGTTTCCGTCCTAACATACATATCCTTAATTATGTCTACATACTTCAGTCTACGTGGCACACTATCATACGCTTTTTCAAGATCGATGAAGACCGTATGTAGATCGCGCTTCTTCTCCGTATACTTCTCTATCATTCTCCTTAGGATGTGTATTCCTTCCGTAGTTGACCGTCCTGGCATGAAACCAAATTGATTCACAGTAACCTGAGTTTATCCTCTAATTCTAGTGTCGATTACTCTCTCCCATAACTTCATAGTATGACTTAGCAACTTTATCCCCGGTAATTTCTACAACACTGTGCATCTCCTTTATTCTTATATAGTGGGACCACAACAACCTTCTCCACGCATCTGACATTTTGCTTGTTTTGAAAATAAGTTTGAACATAATAGTTAGCCATTGAACCCCTTCCTCTCCCAAATACTTCCACGCCTCAATTGGTATGTTATCCAGGCTAACTGCTTTAGCTTTTCTCATCTTCTTAAGTGTTCTCATCGCCTCTCCTTGTGTGATGCTCCGACATTCGCAGTTATTATGTTATCGTTAAAATAATTTTTAAAAAAACACAAATTCATCCAAAAAATAGGTTGTATAGCCATCGGCCTCAATATAGACATAAAAGGCCCAATTACAACTCAAAACTCCAAAATCATGCGGATAAAATTTAGTCTGGCCCATCCTTTTCTCTTGCTCTTGTTAGGCTTCTTGATGGCACGTCACCTTGAGGGAAAGAAAACAGTTGCAAATGTACAGGCATGTCGGATACATTTTCTTAGTCGCAGAACTTCTGAATTAGATCCCTGCTCCATTGGGTTGAGAAAAAATGGAGCAGGAAATCAAAGGCGAGGCATTGAGCATATGGAATGAACTGGGAATTGTTACTTATCACCAGAAGCAGAACAAGTCCAAACTGCATACTTGCTTGCTATGGGGAATACATGCATCCAATTATCCTGGTACCTAGCCAATTAAATATGTAACTCTGGATGAATGCCCTGTTTCATCCTAACTAGCAAGCAACTTGAGAAACTACGAACTGTAAATGAGTTCAAGTCCATGGGAGAAGATAAAAAACACGATTCAGGACTGTAATTCCTTTCCTTTTGACTTATTCAGTTCGAGAATTATCCAGATCATTAGTCCAGCGAGTGAGATGCGAAAACTGCTGTTCACGATCAAAACAAGTCCAGTAAAAAAGGTATATTTAACTTCAGTATACTGGAAAGCCAGCCAAACTGAAGCTTTTGATTTCATGGGTTTTTGCCCCAATTAACTGCAAACAAAAAAAAAATCATTTTCACAAGAATATGTTTTTGTAAGGCTTCCTCTAATAGTTTCTCAACTTTTGCTTCTTTAAACCAATTTCAACACTAAAAGAAGGGGATAAACAAATTCATCCAGAAATAAATTGGAAGATGGAGAGTGTATGCCAAAATAAAAAAGTCATCAGAGAGTGTATGTCAAAATAAGGAAGCCATATGGAGAATCTGATGTCTCCCTTAAATCACCAAACAAAAGTATGCCAATAAGGAAGCCATCAGAGACGACGTTTCCCCCATTTCCTGCAACTTTTTTCTGCGTAACTCACTAACAGACAACTAGGACACAGGTAAGTTCAAATCGAAAAAACCTAACCATGTGCACCAAAAATTCTCAAACAAATTGTTCAGTGCACTATAAATCTAAGTTTTGCACCAGTGTAACTAGCATCCGCCAAGCATTGACTTTGCAAACATCTCTGCAAATACATTAAGAAACATAGTTGATAATAATTATATAGTTCAGACCCATGCTAGCGTCGAAACAATTTCCGGCTCTTCATGCGTCATTTGCACCCAAAGGCAGTCACGACTCATGAAATCTACTCATCCAAATTCAGCAAGCTAAGGAAAATTCAAGTACATCAATACACCATATAGACAACCTAGTTTGCATCTCATAAGTCGTATCTGAGATTCCACCTCCCATGAACATCAGCATTTAATGTCCAATTGTTTTCTCGAATCTGCAAGTATGGAACCTAAAAACACAAACAACAGATTATATGAAGAATAAATAAGCATGTATCACGCAGACAGTTACATATATATACACATACAGGCATACTATTTTTTTTTTTAAGTTAAAATTTTACATATATAGCCTATGAGACAAATTTACAAAGAAACAACATCATGGGTAGGTGTTAGCAAGCTAATCATTGATCTAGACTTGTTCAAAATAAAAAGCGACAAAGTTCTTGTTTTACAATTCCAATCTCTTTTTTCTGTAAGTGCAATTCCAATCTCAATTACCAATAACTAAACTATGAAACTTTTTCAACTTCAAGACGCCAAAATTCCCTGAGTCTATACAGAGCAATGTTACTAGGATAGCCATTGGAATTTGGACATAACAAAATAAAGCAAACCTGAAGGGTCCTCCACTGTAAACATTTATAACCCAAATACTGTATGCAGTGAGGACCCGACATTTTCTGAAGCCCAACTACAAAGACCATCAATGTAAAATAAGCAAAACCAAAGGTCAATTGAACAGCAGAAATGGAATGTCTGCACTGCAGAGGATGAAGGAGTTGGTGAAGAATTGGGCAGCAAGTGCTGCAGCAGAAGGAATCACGCAGCAACCAGGCCCTTGAAGGAGCATGACTGTTGTGTACGTAATGTACAATTGAAGGTTCAACGAAGAATAGGTGAACACGTTCCTAAACCCCAGAGCATCAGGGGTAGTATGAAGAGTGCATTAATAATCCAACCTATAGCTAAGCAATTGAACCAGGTTTTAAGAATATATTTATTGAGATACCAAAGTTCAGGGGAAGTTTTCAGTTGAACCTGCTACCTTTATACCCCCTCCAGGTACCAGCAGAACAGCAGTTGTTTTCTATGATTTCTTTAATAACATCATCAGGGTCCTTCCTTATTTGTTAGTATAGTCTGATGTTCCTCTCCCTCCAAATATTGTAGACTGTGTGACTGAGAATGCAAAATGAGTCATGTGTTTTTGTAGTTTAGAGTTCCAAGAGCTATCGGAGTTGAGGCAATTTAGGATATTTTGTCATCTATAAGTCCTATCCTTGCACTTAAGATGTTTCCAGCACTACTCTCTATATCTTTTTGAGTATAGAAAAGGAAAAATAAGTGATCATGGTCCTTCATATACCTGTCACACAATACATATGAGTTAGTTTGAACCAGGCCTCAATTTAGGAGTTTGTCTAGTGTATTCATTCTATTCAAACATACAAGCGAAAGTATGATTGCAAAACCTAGAAGAAAATGATTACACCACACAATTTTCTCTCATTCAACATTAGGCAAAGAAGGTTGTAAAGCCTTTATGGCATTTTTGACAGAGAATTAGAATCAAGTTTCCATTTCCAGTAGTCCTTTCCATGTGTAACACTTATGCTCCTGCAGCTTTGACAGAATTGAGAGACTTTGCCATCCCATCCTCTTGTATACAGAATCCTCCACCTATTACTATCAATAACAGTTGCAACTCTTGCCTCCTCACTGATATTTAATTTCCTCTTAAGTTATGGATGATGCAAGTTCAAGGTACCCCAAGGATGCCAAGGATCATTCCAGAAGGAGGTACCAATCACTTTGCTAATGCAAAGTACATACCTAATCCAGAGTTTCCTTTTCCAAAGCCATGAGCCAGAAGGTTTTGATTTGCTTTCCATATTGATTTCTCCTTCAAGTTGACTATATGTATCCACTTTACCTAAAGACTCTTTGTGTTCATATATATTCCATATGTTTTTCATAAATGTGAGCATTGTTCCCTAGTTTCAGATCTGAAATACCTAATCCCCCTTTCTCCTTTGGTTGACATATAGTGGACCATTTAGCCTTAGCTCTTTTTAAAAGTTGAGAGATAAGATAGATAGCGGGCAAAAAGGAATATTTCTACTTAATCAATCAGTCAAGGGAATCACCCGTATAAGTACACATTACACGGCTATTAGTCATATCCCCTAATTGTAGGGATTGAGTATCAATTCGGTATCTACCATAATTACAATCTATCCACCATGAATCTAGCCTACCAACGAATCACAGGATATTCTCCTCATTCTTGCTTAATGACACCCGTATATCCTACCATTATTGTTAGTTAATTTTTTAATATTCTAACACTCTCCCTCAAACTAGAATGTAGAAGTTCTTCACTCCCAACTTGGTGATAAGTTCTTCAAAACTCGGTTTATATAGGCCTTTGGTTAGAACATCCATTGTTTGCTGCATCGCTGGAATATATATCATACATAAGCTTCCATCATCAATCTTTTCTCGAATAAAATGACGATCCACGTCTACATGTTTGGTTCAGTCGTGATAGACTGGGTTGTGGCCGATGCTCACCGCAGCTTTATTATCACAATGGAGCTTCGTAGGGATTATACTGGATGTTCTTAATTCTTCTAGGAGCCTTCTTAGCCAATGCCTTCACATACACCGTGAACCAGAGTACGAAATTCTGCCTTTGCAAAACTTCTTGCAACTATAGGTTTTTTTTAACTTCGTCAGGTAACCAAGTTTCCCCAACCATAAGTACAATATCCTGATGTTGACCTTCGATCCACTAGAGATCCTGCCTAGTCCGCGTCGGTCTATACTTCAAGGTCTTTTTGATTCTTTTTCTGGAAGAACGGTCCCCTTCTTAGTATCCATTTTAGGTATCTTAGGATTCTATATACAACTTCAAGATGCCTCTCTTTAGGAGAGTGCATAAACTGGCTGACCATGCTGATGTCAAAGGCAAGATCTGGGCGAGTGTGCTCCAGATAAATGAGTTTGTCAACCAAGCGTTGATATTGCCCTTGCTCTACCGGGTTTCCTTCATCTAGTCTCAGCTTGTTGTTTGGTCCCATAGGTGTTTCAACTGATCTACACCCTAGTATAACAGTTTCTCGTAGAAAATCAATCACATACTTTCTTCGGGACACAAAAATTCCAGAAACATTTCTTGCTATCTCCATCCCAATGAAGTATCATAGGGGACCTAAGTCCTTCATCTCAAACTTGGTAACCACATAATTTTTCAATAATCCAATCTATGTATGATCATCTCCGGTGATGATGATATCATCAACATACACGATTAGTATAGCTTTCTTCCCATCGTGTATAGTTTGTGAAAACATCGTATGATCAGATTGTGTTTGCTGAAATCCTTGAGCCTTAACAGCTTGAATAAACTTGTTAAACCACTCCCAGGGTGATTGCTTCAACCCATAGGGTGACTTTCTTAATTTGCAAACCAGGCCTCTTCCTTTCTTAAATCCAGGAGGAGTGTCCATGTAATCTTCGTAGAGATCACCATTCAAGAATGCATTCTTTACATCTAGTTGTATGCGAGGCTAGTCAAGGCACGCTGCTAAGGATAAAAGTACTCGTACCGAATGCAACTTTGCCACGGGAGCAAAATGTCTCGTTATAGTCAATCCTATGCATCTGAGTAAACTCCTTGGCGACTAATCTAGTTTTGTATCTGCTAATGCTCCTATCAGTGTTGAACTTAATGGAAAACACCCACTTGCACACTACTGGTCTTTTACCATTTGATAGCCGTACAGCATCCCAGGTGTTATTTCTTTCTAGTGCCTTCAATTCTTTTTGGACTGCTACTCTCCACTTAGGGTCTGCAAGTGCCTTTTTGATGTTTCTAGGTATTTGAGTCTTTGTCAACTCTGTTGTAAAGGCTGAGAAATCTGGCGACAACTTGTCAGTGGCAACAAATCTAGAGATAGGATGTTGTGTGCAGGTCTTCTTACGTTTCCTTAGAGTAAGGAGATCTAATGCTGCAGAGTCTTAGCTTTGTAGGATATCATCTCTTATGCTTGTTGCCTCTCTACTTAGGACAATTTGTTCCTTCGAGAGAGGGATCATGTCAAGAGGTTGAAATTCCTAAGGAATGGATTTTGAGACTTATTCCTACGAGAATGACAAGTAGCTGAGATTTTGTGATTGAGAAGGCTGAGATTTTTGTATTTGAGAAGGATTCTGAGAGTTTTGAGTTTGAGAAGTATTCTGTGAAGAGTTTCCTCTCCTTAAAGCACTGTCGGGTTGCGGGGACAGTGTTTCATCTGAAGTGGAAGGGAAGATGAGTAGTATGTTCAAAGTGGTAGCTTGGTTGTCTTCGGCCCAAAACTCCCCCTAAGTCTGAGACCTAGGAAGAAAGTGTTTTGTTTCATAAAAATTGACATCCATAGAGACATAGACTCGGCGATGATTGGGAAAGTAACACTTGTAGCTACATTGGTACGTGAGTATCCAATGAACACACATTTATGGGACCGTGGATCTAATTCGGACCTGCTTGGGGACCTTTCATAAACAAAGACCGTACACCCAAAAATTTTGAGAGAAACATATTTTCCACCAAAGAACAGAGGATACATTTGATGGATAATAAAAACAGGGGTTCTGTACTTGAGTGTTTTGGATAGAAGATGATTGATGAGGTGACAGGCAGTTAAGACAGTCTCACCCCAAAGGTTTTTAGGAACATCCATAGTGAACATTAAGCCCCGAGCAACTTTTAGGAGATGTATATTCTTGTGTTCTGCGATACCATTTTGTTATGGTGTATCAGGGCAACAGCTTTGATGGATGAATCCATTACTAGCTAAATAGCTGCTTAATGTACTGTTGAAATATTTAGTGTCATTATCTATTTGTAGTACTTTGATAGAGGTTTGAAACTGGTTTCTTATCAATGAGTGAAAACTTTGAAAGATGTCTGAGACTTCAGTTTTTTCTTCGAAGAGATAAACCCAACACTAATAAACTTAATAAACCACTTTGATTCCGAGATTTTTTTTATACAGGATGGACCCCAAATATCGCTATGGATAAAAGAGAATAGACAGGATTCCATTGAGTTTTTGCAGGATATGGTGTTCTTACATGTTTAGCAAATTGACACGCATCACAATGAAAGGAAGATAACCTTTTATTACTGAAGAATGAGAGAAACATTCGCTTAGGATAAAAGAAACTAGGATGACCTAGTCTACAATGTAGTAGTAGTACATCATTATCGAATAGGATGAAAGGTTGAAGATACACTATTGAAGGCTAAGCTTTTGATGACTGGAATTGTTGTTTTCTCACAAAGCTCTTCCTCGAAATAATAGAGTCATCCTTTCTCTCTAGCAGTGTCAATCTTCTTCCACGACCCCTGTTCCTGCATTAGGTTTTGAATTTGCTAAGAAGTTAGCAAATTGGATTTTCAAGAATGGAGATATTCGGATAGACCCTATTCTAGCAACAAACAAGTGTCCCATCAGCAACTTTGACTCTCAAATTCCAATGGTTTGAGACATAAGAGGAAAAAAGGAGGCATTATCTGTCATATGGTCCGTAGCACCCATGCCCAGAAACGAAGGAGTTTTTTCCACATAGTTAGATGTACCTTGGTGCACATGATTACTAACCTTGAGGAGCTTCAATCTGGGTCCTTAGGAGTGTGAATAGTTGTTCACATTGGGCTTGATTGAGAGACATACGGGCTGGATCATTGTTACAAGTGGAAGCTTCCTCAGCAGCAATTTGAAGTCCTCGGTTGTAGGTTGGTTTCCTTAGCTCGGTGTCTACAGAGTTTCTGTGAAGATCCCAACATCTATCAACCGAAGGATTAAGGAGTAGGTCCTTACGTTCCCTAGCATCAATCCACTCTATTTGCTTCTTTGCGAACCTTTGCAAATGCTTCACTGAAATAGGGCAGTGGCCTTTTCCCCAGTATATATCCGCTCATTTTGTCAAATTCTTTATTTAGTCTAACAAGGAATTCATACAAGCGTTCCTTTTTGAGATGTCCCTTGAAATTAATGTTGCTTTCAAGATCTCTTCAATCTGCCTCATAGTGCATATCTAGCTCGTACCAAAAGGTTTGTAAGACATTGTAGTACTATGTGATGTCAAGGTCACCTTGCAGTATTCCATTGAGTATGTTTTCAATTGCAAAAACTTGGGATGCATTTTCAATCTCTGAGTAGTTCTCTTTGACTGCCTCCCAGATGGCTTTAGTAGTCCTTGAGAACATGTAAGTACAGCTGATGTGTGGCTCCACTGAATTGACGAGTCATGACATTACCAGTGAGTGGTTGAGTTTCCAATTCTGGTACTTTGGGTCAACGGCATCAGGGCATGGTATCTCACCAGAAATGAAACTCAATTTGCCTATGCCTTTTACCACCATCAAGACTAACTAAGACCAGCGAAAAAAGTTCCTCCCATCCAGTATGTGGTTTGTAATTTGGAGAGATGATCCTCCGTTGAAAGGATTGTACAGTGTTGTCTGTGGGGAAAACCACCACAGCTTTGGTTGTAGAAAAAGTCTTTATTGGCTCATAGACTCCCTGCCCTGAATTCATTGGTATAGTTTGTGCAATCGACGCCGGTAGCTAGGTTAGAGCTGAGGCTCTAATACCATAAAAGTTGAGAGATAAAATAGATAGCAGGATAAGGAATATTTCTGCTTAATCATTCAGTCAAGGGAATCACCCATATAAGTACACATTACATAGCTATTAGTCATATCATATAATTTTAAGGATTGAGTATCAATTTGATATATAGCATAATGACACCCTATCTACCATGATTATAGCCTATCAGAGGATCACGGGATATTCTCCTCATGAGTGCTTTATTGCACATGTATATCCTACCATAAATGCAAGTTATTACAACTATATATTTTAACACTTTTGGTTCCTCCCCAAAGAAAGGATTTAAGGAGTTTCTCTATCTCTATAGTCACTCTTCTGGGCAAGAAGGATGAGGCAGTCCAGTACCTTACTATGGCAATGAGGACAGAGTTAATGAGCTACAACCGACCCTCATATGAAAGTTTGGATACTAACCAGCTTTGTGCTCTTCTAGCAATCCTATCCAGCAGGGCTCCACAATCAGTAACAGAAAGCTTTACAACAATGAAGGGAACTCCGAAGTACCTAACGGGTAGGATTCCCACAAGCATTCCTAAAATGTCAGCTAAAGTACTTTTCTCTAATAAGCTAATGCCAGAAGTGTAGACTTCAAACTTCTGCAAATTTGGCTAAAGTCCTGACAGACATTTAAATTCCTCCAAAACCTCTTTAATCAACATTTAAACTCTTTAATGAACATTGCAGAAGTAGTGTTTGCCTTTAACAAAATGAAGAGATCATTTGCAAAAGCTAAAGAAGAGAGGTTTAAGTGTTGACATTTAGGGTGAAAATTAAAAGGTGAGCTAGAAATCTTCATTTTCAATAGTTTGGTAAATCATTTCATGATTATGATGAATAGACAAGGGGAGAGAGGGTCCTCTGTCTGAGTCCTCTTGATGCTTTGAAATTTCCTACCGAAACATTGTTCAAATTGATAGAGAAGGAAGCAGTGGATATACAAAACTAAATCCAATTCATATAGCTTCATGGGAATTTCATTGCCCTCAAAATCATCATTAGGTTTTGCCAACTTACTATATCAACCGCCTTCATTACGTCTACCTTGATGGCACAACACTTTGGGTCATCCAACCTCTTATAGTTCTTGACAAGTTCATGCACAAGTAGGATGTTATTTTAGATTGTTCTGCCTTTAATAAGTGCATATTAGTTTTCATCTACTAGGAAAGGGAGGAGAGGCTTTAGTCTATTTGCCAATATTTTAGAGATGACTTTGTAGAGGACGTTGCAACAAGAGATTGGTTTAAATTCCTTCGTTCTCATTGGGTTATCAATCTTAGGGATCAATGATATAGTTATGGCATTTATAAGATAGTAGATGAAGCTTTCTTTGAATAAGAATTTTATAGCATTCAGGAAATCTTCACCCAGAAAAGTCCAATTTTCCTTGTAGATTCTACTACTTAACCGTCTAGACCTGGTGGACTATCGGTTTTAATAGAGAAGAGTGCTTCTTTGATTTCAGATCTAGATCTGGGATGGGCTAAGAACTGACTCTATGCATCAGAGAGTGTTTTTCCAGACCACTGTTGAGTTGGAGTACTATCAGGATGAGGATCAGTGAACAGGTTTCAAAGAAGTCAGATACCATCTGCTTCACTTGCTTATAATCCTCTATCATATCTAATTATTTTGTAGCGTAAGGATTTTGTTTCTAGTATCGTGTACCTTAACAATCCTATGAAAGAACCTGATGTTCTTGTCTCCTTCCTTCATCCACTTAATCCTAGATTTCATCCTAAAGAAAAACTCTTCAAATGAAAGAAATCTGGGATAAGTCTCTTTGGCACCTTTCACTTCTAGTTGCAGCTGAGTGTTGAAGGGGTCCTTGACAAACAGCTTGAGCATCTTCAAGCTTCACCCTCGCTCCTTTCACTCTATTTGTGATATACCCAAAGTTTTCCTTGTTCAACTTTTAGAGAGGATCATTTAACCTCTTTAGCTTCCTTATTAAACAAACCAAGAGATTTTCACTTTCTAACGCTTCTCAACTATCCTAGGGTATTTTTGAAGTTAAGGTGTTTCATCAAATCCTTCATGAATTTGAAGGGTTTATGTACAAATTTCTGCTTAATTGGTATAGAAAGAATAGTAGGAGAATGGATGGGAGCCTCATAGTCTTGTTGGAAGTGGGAGAATTGTATTTTCCGCTGTTCATTGCTGAACATATGATCAATTTTCGTGTAAACTCTCTTGTCCTCACAACTATTGCTTGACCAAGTGTATACAAACCCTCTTGAGGGGAGGTTTATCATGTCTAAGTCCTTAATCCAATCTGTGAACTCATTGAATGCATTTTATCGATCCACTTTCTTCATGTTTTCCCGTGGCTGTCTAGTCATCATCATCATCATCATCCGAACCCAGTATATCCCAACGACAGCAAAAGCTATTGTTAGGGTCTGGGGAGGGTAAGTGGTAGGCAGACAATACCTCTATCCCAAGGGATAGAGAGTCTGCTTCCAGTGAGACCCCCGGCTCTATATATACATGCATAAATGACATGATAATAGAGATATGTTATGCTAGTGTGTTAGTGAGGAAATTCAAGAAATAAAAAGAAAGGACTTTCGATAGATATTAAATTCTCCCATTATTAACCAAGTTTTATCTCTATAGAGTTAGTTTTGGTACCTCAACTCCCTTAAAAGTTTCATTCTATTGCTTATTTCATTGTATCCATACACTATTGTTAGAATGAACTCTTCATCCTTATATGAGACTAGCTTCATTTTGCAGGTAATGGATTGCTCAGTGCTATGCAGTAATATACCTTCGAACGGGGTAAGGTTCCAAGCTACTCATATCCTAGAAACGGAGTTTGGCAGAATGTTATGAATACTCTCTCAATTCTTAAATACACTGCTAGCTATTCTATCATACTTCTTTTGACTAACCTTTATTTCAACCAGTTCTATGAGACCAATTATCTTTTCATTTATGTAATTTTTAACTTCTTGTTGTCTAAGAGAGAAGTTTAGCCATCTGGCCTTCCAACAGGCTAGCTTGTTCACTATTTTGCCCCAGATCCTCCAATTCTTCTGAAAAAAGTGAAAAAGAAGGATCTTATTCGGATAGATCCTTTTGTGCTTGTTTAGTCCCCTTCTTTTGGATTTGGCATCCTTTGGCCTCCCTCTATTTTTGTTTCTACTATACTGTTTAATTTTGTTACAACAGTATTTTCCTACTTTGCAGATTAACCTTCTTAAAATCCTCCATCTCTGAGCTAAAGGAGATATACTTTATAAACTTTTTAGACTTTGCTCTGCTTCTTAACTTTTTATCTTGGAGGAATTCCTCATCCTTCTCAGAGTCTATATTCGTTGGTGAGGAATAGACTTGTTCTATGTTCCTAGACTTATGTTTATAGTCTTCAAACCCAGTTCTTGTGTTTACCACCTATTTCCTAGGCGTGCTGGTACACTTCACAAGTTCAGATAAGTCTAATTCATGATTCTTATAATGCTTATCCAAGTCAACGTCACCAAAATCCTATACCTTAGGGACCAATCCTTTTCAATGTGAGCATCAGAATGAGATCAGGAACAGTCAAGCTTCTCATCACATTTCAGTTGGTTATTAGGTTAGTCTCCTCATCTTTTTCAATCAAGAGGCTGAATTTATTGCGGTTGGTAAGGGTGGTGAGTGAGTAGACCCTTGATGCATTCCCTGACGGAATGGGGGTGGGGGTCTCAGTAACCTTAACCCCAGGGAGTACTAAAAAGGTTAAGGTCAAGAGGTAATGGGGAGCAAGTTTGGCCATCACTGATAGTGATGCTTGGTTCCCCATCAGTCATTTCAACCTTACATTTGTCCAATTGTTACGTTTGTTTGTAGGTAATATTCATCATCCTTTCTTATATGAACACTTTTGTAGCCATTTTGGCCCTCTGATTTAAGGTTTCTGTTCTGATTTTCAGGTCTAGGAGTAGGGGTTTTATTTGGGGGAATAGACTTAGTCTGTGGTGGTTTGCGATCACATGAGTATCCAAATGTCTTACATTTCAAGCACTGGGAAGGCATTCATGCATAGATGACCTTTTGTGAGCACTCTTGTCCATATTAATCTAAGATGATGATGGATTTTGGATGCTTTTCTCCTGCCTTAATTTCTATGCAGATCCCAGCAAAAAAGACTCTGGATTAGGAGGTGGTAGCCTTATCCATAAACAGAGATTTTCCTACTAGTGTGCTTAGACCACTCAGGACCTCCGAATTGAAATAATGCATGCGTAGGTTTGGAAAATGAATTCATACAGAGACATTTAAGACGCTGGATGGGCTTGTTCGAAACTCATGGCCATAGGAAGAGAATCCTATTTCCAAAAGCCACGAGAGAGAGGTCTATGATACTTTCTTTTGCATCTTCCGGCTAAAATCAAAAAAAAATGAAGAACTCTTCATCAATCCTTTTGACCTCCACGAAACCTTTGGAGGTCCATTGATCTTTCGCAAATTTTTGGATGTTGCAGAAAGAAGCATTTTTTTCCCATAGCCTGGCCAATGATAGTCGAATCCCACTTTTGTTTTGTTTCGGTGATGACTTAGGGGTTGATGGCAAAGAAACACTTTCCATTGATGTTTTCTAATCGAGCACACGACAGTGTAGAAGAAATCTCATGTTTGAAATCCGGCTTGAGCAGCGAAGCCCAAGCCGATTTAGCACATATTACTGACTGCATGTTAGAATTTGGGTTGTATTAGGAAAACCTAGCCATTATTAGTAGAGGAGAGCATAGGTTGTTGGTCTTCGTCTGCTTGTTGCGGCAACAGAAGTGGTCTATGATGCCGAAGGAGCGGGGGTTGTGGATCAGTTGATTCTGAATAGACAAGAGTCGATTAGAGGTGTAGAAGAGACGGCGATGCATTTATTAGATGGAAGAGAGAGAATATATCTGTTAGCGGTGGAAGATGAATGGAGAAGAGAGAGAGAGAGAGAATGCGATTTGCAGTGGTTTTTTATTCGCTGGAGTCGGATAAATTAGAGAGGAGGAGCATTCTTTTCTAGAGAAAGCCTGCTCACACACACACGTATATTACACCATCAAAATGCCAATGACGGGAAGACCGAAAAGAATGATGTATATCCCATACATGCATACATACATACGCATATATTAAACACACACACATATATATCAATATGTATGTATATGTGTGTGTGTATAGATATAGATATATAGATAGAGAGACACACATTATATATATACACACCATGTCAAAGCTACCTCGAGCATTTTTTTCCCCTCACTGAAAGCATCAGAGCAATTTGCCTCTGAAGATGCCAAAAATGAAAAAGCCAATTTCCAAGAGCTACAATTTTCTTAGAAGAGTTCGATACATAAGGCTTATAACTTGCAAAGTTTCATGATGGAAACATTTCAATAAATGGGAAGATGTTCTAAATAAACTAGAATAGTAATAACATAAGCATGAGATATGAAGCCTTAAATTTCAATAGGAGAGTGGTTCAGTGACTTAAACTTAGAACCTAAGTGACATGGCAACAACTTAGTATCCCCTTCTCGTAGGAAGACAAAACAGAACTAGGAAAGACATGATGTCAGGCATACGTGTGAAAGAATTTCTCTTGTTTTTTACTTTTCAAGTTCAGTTAGCAGCAAAACGGAAAATCTCACATACTACCATCAAACTGAATAATCTGATTCGCATAACAACTCCACAAAATTGCCATCTGTAGCACCTAGTATAGGTACCAGGTTTGGTTGACATAAGAGTGCCTTCTTGTAGTATGTCATGTTCATTAAAAACAAAGCAGGAAAGAAGGAAGCTGATGCATGCTGATCTATGTATCATGAAAGTAAATAATGTTCACCTGTTCAAAGAATTGATAGCCAAATTTGAGCCTCAGATCTTGACCCTTTTTGAAATCAAACTTGGTCAAAACAAATTCAGCAGCTCCACCATACTTGTTCTGTTAAAAATGAACCAATTAGGACAGTGTGAATGTAAGAGAACTAGAAGAAAGAGTAATGATGATTCAAATTATCGTGGCATTTTCTTCTATTTCTTCCTCAAATCTACGTCTAATCAACCCCCTTCCCCAACACACACTAAAAAAAACCTCCTCCCCCCCCCCCCCCCCCCCGAGAAAGAAAGAAAGGACAGAAGAGAACCAGAGTGAAAGTCATTGCATCAATATAAAACCACCTATAAACATGGAGACATATAGCTCAAAATATCTGCAACAAGCTCCAATCCACTAGTAGAAGAGAGAACATATATCTAAAATAGCTGCAAAGCCAAAACATCTAGTCCTGTCTTGTTCTTTTCACTAAAATCCTCCAATGAAGCATCATTACAGCTTCAATGAGAGAGGTTGCAGAAAGAGAGGCATTTCTTTCTATCTCGGGGGGGGGGGGGGGGGGGGGGGCACAGATTTGAAGGATCTAGCATAGAAAGAGTAAAACAAAACACAAGCATATAACAAAAAGGTAAAGTGTGTGGTTAAGTTGGGAGCAGTGAACCAGATTGGTTATGTCTGTGAAGTAAGATAAAAAAAAAAAAGTAAAATAAAGAAAGCTCCCAGTTGGAATAATTTATGACAGGCTTGGTTCTAATAGGGTAAAAGAGGAAACAGTATGCATACTGAATAGGTGAGGCGGCTCAAACACAAAAACAATGACAAGGATGATGAGTAAGCAAGCTACCAGTCTAAATTCCTGATCCACATGACCTTGGGCCTTAACACAGAAGTTAAAGAAACCATCAGTGGTGACTGCAAAAGCCTTCTTAGCGCGAATGGTGTAATGATGCTTCTTGCCCTTGGGATTATAATGCACCCCAACACCCAGCCTGGCTGAAAACTACAAAAGGGTACATGTTTATCTGATATTAAATAAAGTAGAAAGAAGGTCCGAGGCCTGAATTGAGTGATAAGAATCGAAAAAATCAAACAAAAGTAACCGGTATTCAGAAGTAAATCCAGGAACTTAAAGCAAAGAGAAAAGGGGCACACATCTGGATAAAACTGTCGCAGCACAGCACTGAATAAAGTGGGAGTTCCAAGTTTGGTGTCCAATTCTCCACGAAACTATCCAACACGCAGAATGACACAAGTTAGTGTTTGCAAATTAAAGATAAAAAAAAGGATTCGCTGCTAGGACGAGAGGTAAGACAGGTTAGGGCAAGTTACCTCCAAATAAGAATTGGTGTCTGTGGAGAACTTCTGTTTAGCATGGATACGCAGAGCTTTAGAGTCGCCGGCATATCGTAGAGAAGTCTCCATTGCAATGCTCACTATCACAACCCACAAACTAAAACCGCTCTTTTTTCCAGTTTGACAACTCTTCTTGCTAATTCATTTGTGAACTTCACCACAGCCGTAGTTACTGATTATTGCACCAAGCACAGTTACCATAGACCACACTCCAGTCTCCCTCATCCACGATCCCCAATTACAGTTCGTAGTTTATCTTTAGTCCATTTCTTTTATTTTATTCTAATAAAAGTTGTTGCATTCGATACTAGGTTCATGTATGGCGGTATCAAACAAACTTCTTTTCAGAGTACAAAATGGGGAAATGGTAAAAAAGACTTTCTAAAATGAAAACAACAAATAGCTTTCCTACTTTATACTATTTCACTATGCACCATCTTGATATCGTTACATCTAAAAGTACATGACGCGATTGGTATTGAAGCTTTTTTAATTTTCATATATGTTAACATCTATACTAAAAATATTCTCGTCAAGCTGATACTTATCACTTAAATAAGTTTACTTCGGTGACACTTTAAAAAACAAAAAAGTTTAGCTCAAGATATGGAAGCTGGATCTTTTGTTGTGTTGCGTGAGAAGTAAACGTTATCTCAAAAAAAAAAAAACCCGTGTTACAGTTTTTGGGTATAGCATCTCGATCACCAGATAAGGAATAAATATTGGTCAAGAGGATAACCATTATTATGATCTTCAATTATGGTCATTTACACATATAGAAAGAGACTTTTTCTACCCTCGAAGTATTTCATCCTTCGAATTCTTGAACTTACTATACTCTATCATCCATAGGCTAGTCCGCATTGTCGAGAAATTTAATAAAATATTGTTTCCTTAGTAAAAAAAATTCATTAAATATAGTATGTTGTGAAAAAATTTCTGAAACAACTAGGACGTACTTGACAGTTGTTGGAAAATTGCAGAGAATTATAACAACTCAAGAATATGAAACAGCCGAGACGTGACAGATGGTCACTGTCCTTAAAGCAATTTTGCCTATACCGAAGAGCAAAGTATACTTCTAGCAAATGCTTCCCAGGATATAACGGCTTAGAGAGAAAGTATTGAACTTGTTTAGTAGAAGAGAATGATAGTGAATGATAGAAGAATAAGAATGCTGCAGAATTTTTCACAAGAATTCAAGAGTTTTTCAAGTGTTTTTCATGTATATCTTGAAGATAGCAAAGCCTACTATTTATAGGTTTTGAGTTCACAAACTACAAGTTCAAAAGACCTTTTTTCTGCGGATTTTTTCTCCTTGGATCGTTTATGGACGTTCAATAAATTTCGTGCAAGAGTTGCATCTTTTATGAACAGTCGGGGCACATTAGGCGCCTCATGTCACTTCGAACGCCTACATCAGGCGCTTCATGTGACATCGAACGCCTGTACAAAACGACAGCAGGCGCTTCATATGACATCGAACGCCTGTACAAAAAGACATCAGGCGCTTCATGTGACATTGAACGCCTATACAAGGCGTTCGAAGTGTTCTGGAAGTGTTCCAGAACACTTTGAACGCCTACATTGGGCGCTTCAAGTATTTGGAACACCCTCATTTCCTTCCATTGTTCATAAAACACTCCAAACTTCATCCAATCTCTTATCAATAGGTCAAATAACACTATACAAGATTGAATCACAAGATTTAAAGTACTTTTAAGTACTTTTCCAACAATCCCCCACATGATCCAAGCTTGTATGGTTTCAAACGAACGAACATAAACCAATGTTTTCACTATCAGACGAAGATAATGACACATAACGGAGCAGTGACAAACGTCTTGAATTGGCCGATAGTACAATTTGTAGTTATATAAACGGAAATAAGGTGACAACCGTCTTGAACCATATATTTCACTACTGTTTATATGAACACACAAATGACATGCCATTATCTAATTTCTTACAAGTTCGCAGTGTGGTGCATTAAAGGCCATGCACCCAATCCCAGGATTCATAAGTGCTCTAGAGAGTTTTTCAGGCTCTCATAGGAAGCAGCCCCACTTCCACACTTATATAGGTGATATTCATCAAGTGTGTACTGCAACACACTACCATCTTTGATGGCTATGAATTGTCCATTAAGAGATTTACATCTTACCCTCAAACATGCAGTGAGTACTATCCTCGAACATCAACATAGAAAGGGACATGTGTGACAGGACTTACCAGAACTCTTCTATGACGTATTTTTACCACATTGAACTCCGTTTGTAGGATCTCTACTAATAGTGAGTTGGGTTCCTGTCATAGAGAGTTCACATCAAATGGAATTAGTCCCATTCCTCTCGATGTTTTGTGAATCATCTTACGGTTCAAACCTTTAGTTAAGGGGTCTGCAAGATTCAACTCGGTCCTTACGAACTCCAAGTTAACCATCTCAGAACTAATCAAATCACGCACAATATTGTGCCTCAAACGGATGTGCCGGCTCTTCCCATTGTATATTTTATTCTTTGCTCGAGCGATCGCTGCCTGTGAGTCACAATGAATAAACACAGAAGGCATAGGTTTAGTCCACAAAGGAATATCAACAAGTAGATTCCTTAACTATTCTGCTTCTGTACATGCTAGTTCTAAAGCAACAAATTTTGACTCCATTGTTGATTTAGCTTTACAAGTCTGTTTAGAATATTTCCACGAAATAGCACCACCACCCAAAGTAAACACATAACCACTAGTGGAGTTTATTTCATCATTATCTGTTACCCAATTGGCATCACAATAACCTTCTAAAACAGCAGGGCATCCAGTAAAAGTAAGTCCTAAATCCATAGTTCCTCTTAGATATCTCAACAATCGTTTCAAAGCATCCCAATGCTCTTTACTAGGATTATGAGTATATATTGCCAACCTATTTACAGAATATGCAATATCTGGCCTAGTGCAATTCATGAGGTACATGACACTACCAATGATCCTAGCATATTCACATTGAGAAACACCGTCATTCTTATTCTTTTCTAATCTTGTAGACGAATCATATGGAGTGCTAACAGGTTTAACATCAAAGTGATTAAATTTTCTCAAAATCTTTTCAACATAGTGAGATTGAGAAAGCATATAACCCCCACATTTC
This sequence comes from Eustoma russellianum, assembly GCA_036186865.1. Classification (NCBI taxonomy): domain Eukaryota; kingdom Viridiplantae; phylum Streptophyta; class Magnoliopsida; order Gentianales; family Gentianaceae; genus Eustoma; species Eustoma russellianum. The sequence goes on from AP025046.1 coordinate 107,312, forward strand.
TCTACTAATCTAAGACCAAGTATTAAATCTGTTTTACCCATATCTTTCATTTCAAAAACAGCAGACAAGAAAGATTTAGTATCATTCACAACATCGATGTTTGTTCCAAAAATCAACAAATCATCCACATAAAGACAAATGATCACACAATCAAGATTATTAAACTTGCTATAAATGCATCTATCACTTTCATTTACAACATATCCATTAGCTAACATGGCATTGTCAAACTTCTCATGCCATTGCTTAGGTGCTTTTTTTTAAACCATACAAAGATTTCTTTAATCTACAAACCTTATGTTCTTGGCCCTTAGCTATCATTCTTTCCGGTTGTTTCATACAAAATTTCTTCTTCTAAATCTCCATTTAAAAATGTTGTTTTAACATCCATTTGACGTACAACTAATTTATAAATGGAGGCTAATGCTACTAACACCCTAATAGATGTTATTCTAGCAACCGGTGAATATGTGTCAAATAGAGAATTGGAGAGGAAGTGCAAGATGTGTCCTCTACACGTTGTATTATCAGCATCATATTTGATACTTTTAGTTTCATCCGTTGGCTTCTCTTTGGTTAGCACATATGAAACTGAGTGCATCTCAAGAAAGAAAAGCACATTGGCCGCCCATCGCTTGAAGAACTTGCCATCGAATGGCTCCATTTTTGACATGCCGGGAACTGGTTCTTGTCTAGTTGCCATATTCAATCAGAAATTACTTTAAGATTGTTGGAAAATTGCAGAGAATTATGACAACTCAAGAATATGAAACAGCCGAGACGTAACAGATTGTCACTGTCCTTAAAGCAATTTTGCCTATACCGAAGAGCAAAGTATACTTCTAGCAAATGCTTCCCAGGATATAACGGCTTAGAGAGAAAGTATTGAACTTGTTTAGTAGAAGAGAATGATAGTGAATGATAGAAGAAGAAGAATGCTGCAGAATTTTTCACAAGAATTCAAGAGTTTTTCAAGTGTTTTTCATGTATATCTTGAAGATAGCAAAGCCTACTATTTATAGGTTTTGAGTTCACAAACTACAAGTTCAAAAGACCTTTTTTCTGCAGATTTTTCCTCCTTGGATCGGTTATGGACGTTCAATACATTTAATGCAAGAGTTGCATCTTTTATGAACAGTCGGGGCACATTAGGCGCCTCATGTCACTTCGAACGCCTACATCAGGCGCTTCAAGTGACATCGAACGGCTGTACAAAACGACATCAGGCGCTTCATGTGACATCGAACGCCTGTACAAAAAGACATCAGGCGCTTCATGTGACATTAAACGCCTATACAAGGCGTTCGAAGTGTTCTGTAAGTTCAGAACACTTCGAACGCCTACATTAGGCGCTTCAAGTGTTCCGGAAGTATTCCAGAACACTTCGAACGACTACATTAGGCTCTTAAAGTGTTTGGAACACTCCAATTTCCTTCCATTGTTCATAAAACACTCCAAACTTCATCCAATCTCCTATCAATAGGTCACATAACACTATACAAGGTTGGATCACAAGATTTAAAGTACTTTTAAGTACTTTTCCAACAACAGTATCGTCCAAAGAGACTCTAGGCGGAACTGACAGTTGTGTCTAAAGATCACCCTAAGACGCCATTAACAGTTGCGTCCAAGGAGGTTTTACCAAATACGTCCTAAATTGTGTTTATACATAACAAATTTGTTTTAATATATATAATTTATTTTTTCACGTATTTTTTACTTATTGCTTTTTAGTATAACGTAAATAATAATACTATACACGATTTTATTAAATTTAAATTATACTCTCGTCCTTAAACCATAACCCTAGTCTATTTCTAATTCTATCTGTAACCTAATTAAAACCTTAACAATAATATGAACCTAACAACAACCCTAACCCTAACTTAAATCCTAATCTAAACCTAACTATAACCTAACCTAATCATGACCCTAATTCTAACTCTAACCTAATCCGAACTCAAACTTAACCTTAACCCTAAATCCAATGTAACTCTAACCTTAACTCGAACTCAAAATCTAACTCTATCCCAAACCTTAACATAACGCTAACCTATCTCTAGCTCTAACTCAAACCACGACCCTAACTTTAACCCAAACCCGAACCCTGACATAACCTTAACCTATCTCTAACCATAACTTTTACACTAACTCTAACCCTAATCGAAGCCTAAGCTAACCTAACCTTAAACTTAACCTAACATTAACCCTGATCCGAACCTGGCCCTAACTTAACATAATTCTAACTCTAACCCTGATCCCAACCCGACCTAACCGTAACCATAAACCAAACCCTAACTTTGACCCTAACACAAACCCAGACTCTAACCTAACCCTAAACTATAACCTAACTCAAGCCGTAACCTTAACCTAACATAACATAACCCTAACTTTAACCCTAATTCAAACCTAACCTAATCATAGCCCTAATCCAAATCAACCCTAACCCTCCTAAACCCAACCTAACACTAATCCTAATCCTAACCTAACCCTAAACTATAACCCTAACCTATCTTTAACCCTATGTGTAACCTTAACTCAAATTCTAACCTTATAACTCTAACCCTAACCCAAGCCTATTTTGGCGCTTACCCTAACCTAACCATAAACCTTAACCTAACCCTAACCCAAACCCGAACTAATCTTTAAACCTAACCTTAAACATAATCTAACCATAACCATAACTCTAACAATACCCTAAGCCTTAATAAAGAAATCATCCGTGTTTGTAGAAAAGCCTCAATAAAGAAATATTCGATGAATTGGACAAGAATGAAAAATTTAAATTATTGTTATACTTACGATGTATCGATTTGAAGGGGTTATGATAATACTAAAGAATTTAGGTGCATTTTGCTTGTTGTTTGACTTATTAAATCTATCAAACTTTGAATTGTTGATGTTTGTTATCCAACAACCTAGGATGTCTTTGGTTGTACGTCCAAGCCTCAGAACGTACATGGCTTGAATGCGCCTAACAATGTCATCCTGGGTCTGGATGGCTTTATGTTTCCAAAACACCATTTCTGCATCTGAAAACCACTTATTTCCTTGGACGCAATGCAAACGCAACTGGCAGTGACGTCCTAGGTCCCCTTGCACGGCACTACCAAATGCGTCTTATTTGTTTCAAAAATTTTCTCAAAACATACTATATTTTAGAGAATTTCTTATTAAAACTAATATGTTATCGAATTTCTCTCGCATTGTCTCTTGCAATCTCCAGTTTGCATATTGCTCGCAACGGTGTTTGCGGTTAAGTCCAATATGACCCGTATGATTTCTTTGTCTTAGAGATTGTACGATTTGTGTCGATTTCTTTAACGTCAAATATACTCCCGGACCTTAGAGCACAAATTTTTGACTATGCCTTCACCTATGTTAAAATTGACCTACAAGAAAAATAAATTAGGATGCAAACCACAAATGTGCTTTTGTATTCAAAAGGGAACTTAAAATAAACCATTTTACCATAGTTGTTCAAAGTGATATCTTAGTGTTGTTGGAAAAAGCACATAAAAGTGATTAAAACTTATATAAAAACATCTAAGAAGTTTTACTGAAAAAATAAATTAAATTTAGATTAGATCAAAGGAGACGAAATTCAGATTTTGAGTATCGTGTATGTGACTTTTTCTAAATCTAAGTTAAGTTTGGTCTGACCATACTCTGAATCTGAGTTTGATCTTCGAGAACGAACGTTTGGCGTCTGAGTTTGTCTCTGAGTTCGATTTGGCTCTGAAGTTTCTTTTTTTCTAACGTGTTGCAATGAGGTTTGCCAAACGTTCGATCTTGAGTTCGATCTCAAATATTTAGTTACAACATTCAAATATTTCAAATTGTGAGTTCAGTCTGAGAGATCGAGCATTATGTCGACTACAGGACAATAGAAATTTCTGCTGTCTTTTCATGATTCTTTCTTGTTAAAATTAAAGTTTATAAATACAATAACCCTAAGATTTTGTAGATATACTTTTGATAAAAACATGCATAATATCTTCTTCTCTTCTTGTTTCTCCGGTATTAAATATTTCAATACACAAGTTCAATCTTATTCTCATAGAGCAAACGACGATAAGCCATTATATATCATGTGAAACATTTGCTAATAGTCTACCTTATTCAATTGGTGGAGGCAAAAGTAATTTAACAACAGTAAGAAAAATTTACGTCTAGGCTATTTCTTTTTTTTTTTTTTTGTTTTTCGTTTTTTCTATTGGGTTACTATATCTTGTCATTTTATTAGTTTTTGCAGAAGTTTATCATCTTCTAAATCTAAATTTTCCGACAAGTTTATCATCTTTCTAAGTCTAAATTTTTCGACTAGTGTTTACTTCGTGCATTCTCATCTCATAAGTTTTTCTACCGTAACCGTAGTAAGGATATTTTATCTTATTGAGTGTTTTACCTTTTTAACACTCTCATTGCAGCATGCACGGATACTGCCTCAATCCTCGAAAACACCAATCACCTTTCTATTTTTATTCATCCTCAAATCTTTTTCCACGTTCTGTAAATAGTAAAAAAAAAAATTAATTTATTTCATTAATTGTATATTTTAAAACCAAAAATTACTTTTTAATAAAAATTTTAAAAAAATGACTTTTTGACTAACATTATTTTAAACTGTGCAAAATTGACATGAGCAAAAAGATGCATATGCTCAGATGATGAGCATCTTTTTTTACAAGTCTCCAATCCAAAAGATATTCCATTAAGACGAATTTATACCAAAAAGACAAAAAGAAAAAAAATTACAAAAGTAAACTACTTAAGGCCCATGGGTTCACAACACTACCATTCTAAAGAATATATATACTTTCATTAGATTTTACTAGTAAACAATTTTTACACGAAAAGGTCAGCCAGCAACCACAACTTGTTCTTCTGTAAAAATCCATGCGAAAAGTTCACTTGCTCCCAGAATCCAGAAACAAAACAATGAAAACATTCAATGGGAGTGTGCGGCACAATACATAAGCCATGCAGGACGGTAACCTTGCCACAAGCCAAAAAAAAAAAAAA
>AP025046.1:115814-183466 GCA_036186865.1 Eustoma russellianum
TTTTTTTTTTTTTTTTTTTTTTTGCAGAAAGTCGGATCTTTTATTATTAATACTCAAAAGAAAGGCAATACAGCAATGGGCCGTAGCCCATAACAATTTCCTTATAGCCTTCTACTTAATCTAACACTAAACATCAACCCGGTCCAGAGGGGAGTAATATCTCATCAGCCCCTTGCACCCCAATTAATGTAGTATCATTTAGTTCCTCAGATGCATTCCCATTCCAACGGTTCACATTTAATTTCTTTTTCAACAGCAGAGGAAATAAAAAGAAAAAAAAAGTTACCAGACGGAATCCCATACATGCATAGACCAGTTAATTATTATTTGATATGTTGAGTGAGATTCATATCTAATTAATATTTTAAGATATTGAGTGGTGTTACCTCATTGTCATTTAGCTCATGTATTTTATCTTAAAGTGGACAATGTAGGACAATATTCTCAATAAACGTCCGTACGTGACAACGTGACTTGACATACGCACGTCTGTAAAACCGCCACAATAAATGGTCAACCATCAACTAAGCAATATGGTAGAATTTACTGCTACATTATAGGAAAGACAAATGAAATATATAAAGTAAAGAGATGGACGCATGAAAGAAGTTACTGCATGGAATAAAGTCCAATGTATTGGTGGGCTATCCATCCGGGATTTGGCAGCAGCCCATACTCACTTACAAATCACACCTAAGACTTGTCAATTGGGCCGGCATGCCCCCAGATCTGCACCGTTCAACCTATAAATAACAGAATGTGAGCCGAGTTGAGCTTAAATCAAACGTAAGACTTAAATTAATAGTGATCTTAGTTTGAGTTTGGTAAGACTCAGTCTCTTATAAGTTATGTCTTGAAGTATTATAATCATTATCATTATTATTAGTTATTTTGCTCATTCGACAAAATCATATTTTTAAGTTAAGTCAAAATTATATTTATACAATTTTTGTAACGCTTGCCTCGGTCAAAACGGATTGGAGCTCCCGGACTGATAATGCTTGACGTTTGTGAATTTGTGCTTGCTATCAGCTTACAAATCCGATTTACAGCCCCAGTCACACAAGCCTAATTTGTTGTCATTTATTAACAGGTTATATTAGAACTTTCTTTTTCTGCTACTAGTCGAAGGAAAAAAAATAGAAAATAAAGAGGTAGAAAGTTTGAAGGAGTCATGCAACACGAGGGGCAAACAAGTCATTGACGTGATATGAGGATAGATGAACAATATGTGGCTTGAATTTCACATAATGCTGACCGAACACATTGCAATAAACTTATCTAGTATCATCAATCTTCAGCTGCCATCCTCGACCACGATATCTTCTCCTTTCTTTTCTCGGAGATGATTTTAACAATATGCAAGATGAAAAATCATATGTCATAATAAACTAAAGCAAGTAAAAAAAAAACAACAAACAACAAAAACCCCAGCTTTTAAGTAAATTAGAAAGATAAAACAAAAAATAAACTTGAGTGCATATCTAGCATAAGGTTGTAATCAGATGCACAAAGCAGGCATTCCATTACTAAAAACAAAATTGATGCGAAAGTTATTATGTAAATGTAGTTCTATCAAATTTAGCAGTTTATAGGAGAAACAAAAAAACGAATAGTAGCAAAGAAGAAAGAATATAAGCTGCAAAGCAGTTGAAGGCCGCAGCTGTTTCCATGGCTTTGAATGCAGCTCTGGCTTCTTCCACATTCCTAGCACACGTCAGTCTTCCTTCCCGGAGCCCCGCCTCGTATCCCTCCCAATGCTTATACAAGAAGGTCATGTTTCTCTTTTATAATGGTCGCAGTGTTTCTTTCCTTTTACTCGTTTTAACACAAGTTAAAAGAATGTTGCTCAATTTATTTTCTCCGCAGGTGCAGAAATTCCAAGTTGCTGAGTTTTCGGGACTCCGATCCAATAGCTGTGTAACCTTGGTTGAAAGTGGCAGGGAAACCAACTTCTTTCAAGCAGTGGCTGCCCAATTAACTCCCAAGTCTAAGGTAGGAATCTCCATTTCTTGCACCCCCTATCTGTCTTTTTGTACTCAAACTAACGACACTAGTATTTCTGCAACTGTAAATAATCTGTACCACTTACCAAACCCGCATGAGTATCTCTAGGGAAAATCAAGATTTCACTCTCTCTCTCTCTCTCTCTCTCTCTAATATATAAATATATATATATATGTGTGTGTGTGTGTGTGTGTGTGGAGAGTGACGGTTTACACTTGTCTATGGTTCAGAAAGATTTCTTCTTGGATGGCTTGCATATCCTGAATGCAGACCTTAAATACATAAAATCTCCTCCTGGAGTTTCTCTAATTTTCATAATGGTTAAGACCAATCATCTTTACCTCAGGAAAGGCCACCCAGGGAAAAGTCATATGTTAAGGATAAGAAACCATTATTAATGACGCTGCCTACATGTATACTTCCATGGGCGAGCATATTCTTCTTCTCTCTGTGTTATATGAGAGGATTTGAAAGTAACATCTTCCTGTGTTTCTGCATACAGGCAGTAGGATCAACTCCTATTAGGGGACGGACTGTTGCCAAACTGAAGGTAGCAATAAATGGTTTTGGACGCATAGGCAGAAACTTCCTTCGGTGTTGGCATGAGCGAAAAGTGTCACCTCTTGAGGTTGTTGTTGTCAATGACAGCGGAGGTGTTAAGAACGTGAGTATTAAAAGTCACGTCCTGTTGATTCAGAAATTTCATTTGTCGCTGGTCCTGCTTGCTGCCGATTAAATCTCTGTGATCATCACTTGCATGCTAAAAATTTGCAGGCATCTCACTTGTTAAAGTATGACTCGATGCTTGGGACCTTCAAAGCTGAAGTAAAAGTTGTAGATAATGAAACCATCTCTGTTGATGGAAAGCTCATTAAGGTTGTTTCCAACAGAGATCCCCTCAAGCTTCCTTGGGCTGATCTTGGTATTGATATTGTTATTGAGGTATGCCAATTCTCCAGATTTAAGTTTTCTTTGAACCCCCGCATCCTGTGAAAACTCAAAACGCAAGTAGCTAAATCAGTTTCCTAGTACTAAAAATTAACTATACATCAGGTAGTGAAAAAGGATAGGCTATTCCCAGGGCTTTTTCTTCAAACCAAACTTCCTTTTTGTCGCGCCTCGTCCCGAGCCTTAGGACTCGAAACGTTGCACATGCCGTATTCTACTACGAGAAATACAAGGCGTCAGTACCAATCACATACATGTTAGCAAAGTGACGTAGGATAAGGTCGCGGAAATGTCATAAATTTAAAATCTCAATAAATTATTGTGAATCCCAATGCATAAAAGTTCAAAGTCCAACAAAAAGTCTAAAATTCCCGAACACGATAGTCAAAATAAATGTCCTCAAGAATCCTCCAAAAAATCATCATCACATCGGCTGCCTAGTGCTCCCACTAAGCCCACTCTGCCTCATCCTCAATATATAACATGTCGTACCCTGGATTCTCTGCAAAAATAAAAACTTCTTGTGAGTGAAGTTAGTCTCCCATAAGTAACCTGCATGTACCCGCTATGTGATCATATATGAGAGGACAAGTGTAAACAATATAAAATAAATAAATAACGTACCATGCCTCCTTTTTGCAGGTAATTACCAAAATTACCCTAACAGTCAAACAAGTAATAGAGGTCAACAGTCCAACACAATAATGCCACAGTCACGTGATGCATGCGTTTCCAAAACTATGTCATGAACGATTTCACAGTCAAAATTTATGTGATGCCTTTCTTTTAAAACAATGCTATGCATGCCAGCCGGTAATCCTACACATCAGTGCTTGTACCCTGTACGATACCAGCACTCCATAATGATACATGTACCCCGTACGACACACTATACTTATATAACAACGGCACAAGGTGCCTAGATCCGGTACTTGTACCTCGTACGGTACACAATACTCATATCAAAACGGCACAATGTGCTCATGCATTACACGTGCCATGATGCAGAATGTCAGAAAATATAGTCTTAGCTCGTTTTTGTCTTTCTTCTTTCTCATTTTCACATTTTCCTTATTTTTCCTATTTTCCTAATTTTTTTCCTTTTTCTTTTTCCTTTTTCTTTTTTTCTTTCTTTTCTCTCTCTTTTTTTCCTTTATGCCAGTTCAACCCCTGTCCGGTTCAACCCTAACCCAGTTCCCTCTAAACCCCAGCTCACCCGCTCCCTCACCCGACATGGCCCCCAACTTGGTTTCTTTCCCCCCTTCACACTCCCGCCCCCAACTCCCTCATACACTACCACACTTCCACACACAAAACACGTACACACAGCACATGTTGTGCACATGCCCACGCGCCATCCCACGTGTCGCCACCAAATTTTCCAGCCTACCTCTAACATGAATCCATGTTTTTTTTCGCACCTAAACCAAATTTCTACCAAGATCAATCCATCTTAAGGTCACAATATACACTTTAATCAAAAAGATCACACTTTTCTTCCTTTATCATATCACCTATGCACACACATCCACATACATATTCATATAGCATCAAATTAAGAAGAAACCATATACGTTTATATATATACATCACACAACATAAATATATATGTATATATATGTGTGTGTGTGTATAACTACACATACAATTGCATATAAAAATGGGATCTTTAACCCTTCTATGGCCAAAACAATTAAATACCTATACCACACATACACGGATGTATACACCGGTGTGTATACACACACACACACACAATCATCGCACTTTTTTATATATACAAACATCTATAAATTTGAACATACTAATATATGATCCAATTTGCATATCAAAATAAAGCCAATTCTTAGAAAATGGCTTAGAAGGCACAGGGAGGGTACTTACCTATTCGTAGGGTAGATTAAACACTTAAAAAACACCATGGATGGGTAGTGCTAGGCTTGGTTCTCCTCCCCTCTTCTTCTTTTTCCTTCTTTCTCCTTCTTTCTCCTTTTTTTCTCCCTCTCCTCTCTCTTTTCTTGCTCCCGGCTTTCTCTCTCTTTTTTTTTTCTTTTTTTGTTGCTTGGCCGACTAGGTGAAATGGGGGAGGGAAGAGAGAGGTTCCTATTTGTCTAGGCTAGGGGAGTGGGGGTCGGTTATTTTCTTTTTTTGTTGCTTGGCCGACTAGGTGAAATGGGGGAGGGAAGAGAGAGGTTCCTATTTGTCTAGCTAGGGGAGTGGGGGTCGGTTATGGGAGGGATTTTAGGGGATTGTGGCTAGTTAGGGGGATTGGAGAGTTGATGGGGGATAAAGGATAAAACCCTTATCCTCTATAATTTTTTCTTTTATTATTTTTATTTATTTATTTTTAACGGCTATAACACTGTTCCCCAAGAACCCTCAGGTCATTTATGAATACAGGGAACAGGTGTCTTTGTAGATGGTCCTGGTGCAGGGAAGCATATCCAGGCTGGTGCAAAAAAGGTTATCATCACTGCTCCTGCCAAAGGGGCTGATATTCCAACCTATGTTGTTGGGGTAAATGAACAGGACTACTCACACGAGATCGCTAATATTATAAGGTCGTTAGTCAGAACCCAATGAACAACCTAATTATGAAATGAATTTACTTGTATTCCATGTGTGTATCCATCTGCACATTATTTGATTCAGTTCTTGATGCCTTTGCATTTTCAGCAACGCCTCTTGTACAACCAATTGTTTGGCTCCATTCGTGAAGGTCATGGATGAAGAATTTGGTAAGCATCTTGCAAAAACTTTGTTTTCGTGACCTTAATACTGCAAAAATAATTAATCGATGACCTTTTTTGTGCTGTTGGGGGTGGGAGGAGAAGAAAGGAACATAATCCAGCTTATCCAGCAGAGGAATGTCATGGGCCTAGTGCCACTTTTGGGAACTACGTTAAAGAATAATCATTAATTACAAGACACAGGGACTCCTATCATTTTCTAGGAAGTAACAAATGTTCGCTCCCCTCTCAGAAAATGATTGTGCCTAAGTGCTCATAATACTGACAGTAGGCTTTAAATCAAATTTGCAGGCATTGTGAAGGGAACGATGACAACTACCCACTCTTATACTGGTGATCAGGTAATGACAGGCGTGTCAGCATTAGCTCCAATATTCTAGTGCTTTGACTCCCTATAAGACAACAGAAAAGCTTGTGGTCTTCCATTTTTTGCTTGAAAACGATTCAACTAACATAAGGTGTTTATTATGCTCATCAAAGAGACTTCTGGATGCTTCACACCGTGACTTGAGGAGAGCCAGAGCTGCCGCACTTAACATAGTCCCTACTAGCACAGGAGCAGCCAAGGCAGTGTCTCTGGTGCTACCCCAGCTGAAGGGCAAGCTCAATGGGATTGCCCTTCGAGTACCCACGCCTAATGTATCTGTAGTTGATCTTGTTGTGAATGTTGAGAAGAAAGGACTGACGGCTGAAGATGTGAATGCAGCATTCAGAAAGGCGGCTGAAGGACCATTGGAAGGAGTATTGGCAGTGTGTGACGCACCCCTTGTTTCTGTTGACTTCAGGTGTACTGATGTTTCCTCCACGATAGATTCTTCTCTAACCATGGTTATGGGCGACGACATGGTGAAGGTGGTGGCCTGGTACGACAATGAGTGGGGATACAGGTAAGTTTCCGTTATTTCTATTGATTAACTAGTTAGTATAACAATTAACAGCTGAGCTGCTTTTTAGAGCATAGCCGCGTTCTGTTTTCAGAAAATTAACTGATTGTTAATATGACTTGCAGCCAACGTGTGGTTGATTTAGCACACCTGGTTGCGTACAAGTGGCCAGGCGTGTCAGGACAAGGAAGTGGAGACCCATTGGAGGACTTCTGCAAGACAAATCCAGCTGACGAGGAATGCAAAGTATACGAGGCTTAGTTTGTTAAATCATGTTGCTTCTTTTTGGCATTCCTAAATGATATGGAGAAGGCCATATATTCATTCTTCAGGGAATAAAAGGAAAATGTAAAAGATTCACTAGTCATGTTTCAACAAAAGGAATTGAGAAAGGGGGAATTCCATGTAGCATTAAAAACAGACATGTACGAAAACGATGCCAAGGGTTGAGTTTACCTTTGTATTGCAGCAACCGGAAAGCCAAGAATGTGACATAAACCGCCGTCTCCCACTTCCCAATTGTGGCTTCTTATTTTTCTCCGTCTTCTGCTCAGTAGACATACCCATATTTCTGAAATATGCTTCATAGATGACGAAGTAAAACTCAACACGGACTCACAGTCGTCAGATGTAATGGGATTGACATGTTTAGAGCTTGGACAGACCGATGGGATTGACATGTTTAGAGCTTGGACAGACCGATATCATAAGAACGCAGGACGTTCTAGCACGTCAACACCATCTGAGACCCAGTATATCCCAACGACAGCAAAAGCTATCGTTAGGGTCTGGGGAGGGTAAGTGGTACACAGACAATACCTCTATCCCAAGGGATAGAGAGTCTGTTTCCAGTGAGACCCCCAGCTCTATACGTACCTGCATAAATGCCATAAGAATAGAGATCTGCTATGCTAGTGTGTTAGTGAGGAAATGACGCTCAAAGATCCGCACTCGGCCAAACCATCTGAGAAAAAGTTTAAAGATTCATGGAGATTTTGAGCCTTGGATCATGCCCAAAAAAAACAAAAAAAAAACAAAAAAAAAAAGATGTTGATCTTGCCATCATGAGTTAGCACCGTCAACGTATCAAACACTACTCAACAAAATCTTGATGAACCGAGGAAAGCAAAATCCCTGAATAATAATACATTGTTCAAGAAAGCAATTTTTTTCATGGAGGGATCTAAGTGAAGGAATCAGGCAACAGAGCTCTTCATCTTCTCGGTTTTCAAGATCTCCTAGTAAAGAGAAGTTGGTCAATGACAAGTGACTCAGAGTTCATCATCTACGTTGTGGACACCATCATGTTCATGGCTGCACAATTCGTGAAAAAGAAAGTCAGTTTTACGTGCTCTCGAAAATTATATATTCTTCCACCGCATTCCAACCCACTCCCCTTCCCCTCCCCACGGCTCCCCCACACCACTCCACCAAAAATAAATAAATAATGGTGGAACACACAACCTGAAAAACCAACAATTCTACCGAACTTAGAAGAAAACTTGGAAGTACCTTCTTTTAACACAATGTCTTGTAAGATCTTCACACAAGAGCTTGTTCACCTCTCCAACTTTTACAAATTCGTTCTTGATCAACTCAGACAACTGATTAACAATCCAAACATGCAATTCAGAATTAAAGTAGTTCATTTCCACTAACATGGCACAAACACAACCAACTTGACGAAGAATGAACGACAGGATCTCACCTTATCTTCAGTCTCTTCAAGTAACCTGAAGACATAAACAAATCTTTTGCGGTAAGTTGTCTGTTTACATGTGATAGAGAAAACAGCAAATAGAACTCGGAAAAAGATTATTGACAAATATTTTTTTTTGTAAGATTATTGACAAATAAGACTCCAAAAGACGTCTAAACAGAAGAGTATTATCCCTATTCCAGGCTAAGATATAAACGTCTATGTTGTAAAGATGGTTCCAAGTCTCACCTTCCACAAAAAGATGATATTGCTTTTGAATATGCCTTGGCTTCCTGTTTACCTGTTAATGTAAAGAAGAAAGGTTCATGCTATTCAATACCAGCTAAGAAACTTCTAATAAAACAGGAGAAAACACTTAGAAAGAAAATCAAAGATTGGCATCAGATACTCAAGGATGAGTATATTTCCTCTTACCACACTCTTATACTCCAGGTCTCAACAGAAAAACCAGAAAACATTCAGAAAGCATCTTCATTTTTCAATTTACAATATCACCTCAACCCGTTAGAACCATCAGAGAAATGAAACTTTTGCTTAAGAAAGCCGCTGTGAGACATCACCAGAATAAATTAGAACATTTCTCTTTTCTATTCATTGTACAATCCAGTAAAACACTGACATGGACGTTCAAGACAGTGAGTTGTCAATTAGTATTGACCAGCATTAAGTAACGTAGAGGTAATATCTTATCGATTAGAATTAAACTTGGTTGAAATGGAGACGTTTATGGGCTTGCAGTGTACGGTGCTCACTAGTTTTGAGATTGTCCCAGTTGTTCACTTTGATCCATTTTTCGGTGCCGGAACCAATCTGCCATTTGAAAATAGAGCATCAATTTCTTTAGGGTCAACGCAAAAACGGATGACTAGCATTGAGCCAAAACCATCAAGTGACGACATTTAATGTAATTACGCCGCCAAACAGCTATTCATTGCCCAGGAGAAAAAAAAAGAAGGGCAGCAATAACCAGGTTGTGGGCAGAACAGGAAACAAAGTAAGGCATGGTACCTTCTCCAGTGTATAATCTTCCATCTTTTCACAGAGCCCATCCAAAAGTTCAACAACTCTCAAGTCACTGACCCTGTTTGGAAGAGCATATATCAGAAACTGTGCAGCCTTTCTGACTACCAATATTCCAAGAGAAATCAACCATCATATATTAATTTTGACTGCGACCATTTGAATAGGTGGCCCTTAATGTTGAGGAAGGATTGAATTGAGTATGCCAGTGTCAAGCATTTCACATGATGATTATTTCATTTTTATGACCCCATAAATTTTTACCTTCTCTCTTCCCCTCCTTACTAGGGCTCCAAATTAACCAACTAGTAACCGAGCATTGATTTTGGTCAACTATTCTGCTTGACGCACTCAGTCTAGTCAAACCTAAATCAAGCCAGGCACTCTCAATGACTAATAACCAAGGTCAAGCGCTATAGTTGATACTTGTTAACTCACAAGGATGTTTGAACTTAGAAGGATTTGTTGAAATTGCTCCGGACTTGGACCATGTGCTGCTATATCACTACATAATACTATAACTATTTGTTTCAAGAGCCTTGAGATTGAAAGGGATATAGAGTTCGTGCTCATGTCAGAATTTAAAATTTGATGCACGCAGGACCCTGTAAGCGTAATATAGAGGTCAGGTAAGATTGATTTTGCCCCTATATTCTCTGCCTCTATCTCTCTTCTTTTTTCTTTCGGGAGCTTGAAATAGTTAGACGTAATAAGCAAGAAATTGCTAGAGGTATAATACCTTGGAAAGAATGACACCACCTATGTGCCTATGAATACCTTCTCAAAGTGAAGCACCAAAACTTGTCAAGGATAGAGAAATAAACAAATAACCACAAGAAGCAGCACTTTTTAAGATTGATACCTGTAATCAATTACCTTTCCTTCACGCTGACCTTTGGAGTTCAAACGGTTTCTCATGTCCAGATGGTTTTTGGGTCTTTCCTGCGGTAACACATTGAGTGTTATTCACAAAAAAAGTTCATTGAGTGCTGGGTGACGTTAGAGTACATAGACAAGTGAGTTTCTCTCACTAAAAATATTTGCTCTCCTTTCTCACTAGAAAATAACGCCGCCGCCCCCCCCCCCCCAACGGTAAATACCAAACAAACCTCCTCTCTCCTCTCCATCCTAAACCTCAACGGTTCGATCGCCGCCGCCAACGGTCGGATCTCCGCCGTCGATACCTATCTTTCCTTCTCCACCCCACCCGATCATCTTTCGCGTTTTTCTTTTAGACCCCAAACCCCCCCCCCCCCCCCCTCAAATCACCTTCGCCAGTCTTCGCGAACCACCAAACCTTCTCCGACCGCTTGTAAGAGAAAATCTCCCGCGATAACAATAGGTTATGGCTGGTTCCTCTCTCTATCTTCCATAACTCCATCATGCAACTGCTAGTGAGGGCCAAGTCGGCTTAAGCCTCTTTGTTCAAGTCTGACTTCGTCCCAGAAACAGCTTCAACGCT
The DNA here is from genome assembly GCA_036186865.1 of Eustoma russellianum. Lineage (NCBI taxonomy): Eukaryota > Viridiplantae > Streptophyta > Magnoliopsida > Gentianales > Gentianaceae > Eustoma > Eustoma russellianum. The sequence continues at coordinate 126,606 of AP025046.1, forward strand.
CATGCAAGTGCAGATCACAATCGACGACGGGAGAAAAACTTTCGCTATCAACCCAGAAGAAGTCATCGTGTCAAAACATAATTAAAGCTCTGCCATTATCGTCCAGGTAATGGGTAACCTTTCTTCCTTTCTTAACATGAAGAAATTTGCCGAGGAACACTAGACTTCGAAAAGTCTCCTCGAAGTCCAGAAGAAGAACGAAGATCTTTTTGTGTTCTGTTTCCAGTCGGAAGATTCGAATCAGAGCATTCTGGATCTTTTTCCTCTCCCCTTTGGTAATAGAGTCCTCTTTCTATGGTCATAGACCCCTGATAAGCCTATCCAACGACTAAATCTGGACACTGTGCCTGTCTGGATTAAATTCCTAAACCTACGACTTCACCACTTTAACGCACATGTCCTTAGTGGACTTGGCTCTTAGATTGGCAAACTTCTATTTATGGATAAACTCACAACATCCCAAAACCGTGTAGGCTTTGCTAAGATATGTGTAGCAGTTAAAGCTGGGGAGGTCTTGCTTAGGGAAGTTCACTTCAAGGATGAAGACATGAAGTCTTGCACCCAGGAAATTATCTATGAATGGATGTCCACGCAGTGCCCTAAATGTATGACATTTGGGCACAGTTGTGCTGCTAGCAAGACCAATATAACACGGCTCCCATTTCGTCCCCAAACCATACCCAAAGTAGCAGAAGGCCTAAAAGTCCAGGGCTACAAACAAATGGGTCCAAAGACAGCAATATGTCAAAACTCAAACTAACCCTCCCAACCAACCAGAATACAATCCTTATAAGGATAAACTACACGATACCAAAATAGTAACTCTGACTAATCTCTCAAGTAGCCCAAAAGTTACAGAAACAGCTAGGTTTCCCTCTCTCATCCCTGTAGGAAACTTTACTTGTAAAGATGAGGCGCTTAGTCATAACAAAATTGTCCCCTTAATGGACATGGATAATGAAGACAAGGATGACTGTTCCACTCCTTCCAATAGGGTATACAGTAGTAAACACTCTGCTTCCACTGTAGGTCAAACCTATAACAATCTAAAGGCCTCCACTTCCTCCTCAAGGGAGCAGGATTCTGAGATGGAGGGGGAGGAAAAGTAGGAAGTTTTGTATAACAAAACACTTGCAGAGCACATAAGGAACATTAATGTTAAATTGGACAGGCGCCAAAATGACTCTAGCTGGTATCTATCTTCCAGCTCTGAGGAGGATGACAGTATAGAGGGCTCTCCAGAGAAAGTACATGAATCACAACCACACCCCCCTCTAAGATTAAGTCAATAGTCACTACAAGGAACCTATTTAAAGACCCTGACTTGGAGGATAAAAGCCTAGGCAACAGCTTCATAGACACATATAGGGCATGTAGCCCTAGCCCTGACCATATAAAAAACACACCACGAATGGAAGTAGAGGAAGGCCTAGAGGTACCAAAACCAAAAGATGATTAAGATAGGTTGTTGGAATATAAGGGATCCTAACTTCCCTTTAAAACAAAAAGAAGTTAAATCTCACATAACAAATAAAGAAATAAGCATTATTGGCCTCGTGGAAGCCAATGTCAGACAACAAAATCACCAAAATTTCACCAACAAAATCATTAAGAATTGAGAAGTGGCCCATATCATCCTCCCAAATTCTGTATCCAAAATATGGGTGGTCTTAAATCCAAACCTCTTTCAATCTCAAATAATGCCCATTTAGGAACAGTGCATTACATGTAGGATTACCGCTAAAACTCCAGAACAAGAAATCCTTCTTTCTCACAGTAGTCTATAGATTTAATGAGAGAAGTAAGAGAAGAAAGCTTTGGACTTCCCTAAGATACCAAAACTCTCTCAATGAGCAACAACCCTGTCTAATAATATGAGATTTAATATCATCCTGGACAGCAGAGGGAAGAAAGGAAACAAGAAAATAGATAGGAATACAATAACTGAGTTTAGAGAGTGCATTCAAGAGATTGATGCCCTCCACCTGCCCTCCAAGGGATTTGAGTTCACTTGGTCAAACAAAAGAGGTGTAGACAGTAGGATCTACACCAAAATTGACCATTTGTTTTGTGATGAAGAGTGGAATAATAAGTTTCCTAACTATCAATTAGACTATGAAGCCCCCACACTTTCTGACTACTCTCCTGGAATCCTCTCCATTGAAATGGTAAAGCATCAAGGGCCTAAGCCATTTAAATTCATCAAAGGCTGGATGAAACACCCTAAATTTAAGAAAACAATGGAAGACAGCTGGAATGCTCCTATACAGGGAAACCCCCAGATCCGTCTAGCTAGAATGCTCTTATCCAGGGAAACCCCCAGATCCATCTAACCAAGAAATTAAAGACTTAAGGATCCCCTCAAGAAGCTTAATACAAAGCACTTTGCAAATATCTCTGCAAAAGTACAAAACGCCAGACAAGTCTTGGAATTTGCCCAATTACAAGCCATAGAGGATTGTAACAACCATCAAACACTCCAACCACAACTAGAAGATTATGTTAGACTCTCCATCTTTGAAAAATCATTCCTTAGAGAAAAAGCTATGGTCAAGTGGATGGAGGAATGGGATAGAAATACTCAATTCTTCCACAGAACAATCAAAACCCACACTACTAGGAACAAAATCATCCGGCTGCAGGATGGCTTTAGAAATTGGACTGAAGACTACGAGGAGGTTAAGAACCTAGCAGTGAATTTCTTTGAATCTTTATTCACTGAACCAAACCCAATCCAAACCCCCTCCCTGAACTAGCATGGCAAATCCATAAGCAATGAACAGGCAGAATCCATGTCAGGCCCAGTCACACACAAGGAGATTAAAGAAGTCTTATTCTCAATGAAAAATGATAGTGTCCAGAGGCCTGATGGGTACGCAGTGGAATTTTTCAAATCTAACTGGGAACTAGTTGGTATGGATGTTTTAGATGCCATAGGGTTCTTTTTCTCCCACAGCTTTCTATATATTATCCAGTGAATGCTACTGTGGTCTTCCTAATCCCAAAAATAGGGAACCCAGTTAAAATGAAAGACTTTAGGCTAATTTCCTGATGCAACGTTTGCCATAGAGTTATCTCCAAGATCATAGCCAATAGAATCAAGCCTATGCTCCCCTACCTGGTGGATGATAACCAAAAGCATTTGTCAAAGGTAGGAATATCCAGGACAATATCTTCTTAATGCATGATCTAGTAAAGTCATCTCAGAAAACTAGAGGCCCTAATGGATGTGCCATCAAGGTAGATATTATGAAAAATATTTGACACAGTCAAATGGGATTACCTTATGACTATCCTCACTCATATGAATATTCCTGAAAAGGTTAGGCATTAGATCTATCTCTGTATATCTACTGCCTCCTTTTCAGTAAACCTAAATGGCTCACTAACTGGAAACTTTAGGACTAGTCGTGGTTTGAGACAAGGTTATCCCCTCTCCCCGGCTCTCTTCATCCTTGTCATGGAAGGATTTACCTAATTTCTCAAAACAAAGATCCAACATTCCTTATTTAAATTCCATCCTAGATGTGACATACTTAGGCTTAGCTCCCTGGTCTTTGCAGATAATCTATTTATTCTCTCTAGCTCTGATGAATACTCAGTCAAGACTATCAAAGAAACCCTAGACACATTTGTTACCTTATCAGGTCTGACAACTAACCTAGCAAAATGTATAGTCTTTGACACTGGAACCACTAATGCAAATAAGCACACTATTGCTGACATCCTTGCACTAGGTTCCTTGCCAATCAAATACTTAAGGCTTCCACTTACAAACAGAAAACTATCATACCTTGACTACTCACTCTTACTAGAAAAATTAAGAGCAAAAATCTCTAGTTGGACTGCCTCTAAGCTATCCTATGGAGGAAGGCTGCAGTTAATCAACTCAGTTTTACCGGTCATGGTTAGATATTAGACAACAACCTACTTCCTTCCTAGAAAAGTTTTGAGAGAAATTGAAAATTTTCTCAGAACCTTACTCTGGGGTGGCACAAGGAAAGCAAAAAATCAGATGGTCTGAGATATGTAAACCAAAAGAGGAAGGAGTTTTGGGTTTATCAAACCTCTCAGAGTTGAATAATGGATATCTTATGAAACAAGTATGCTTAATCTGTGAAGGTAAAGAATCCTTGTGGGTTAAGTGGGTACACTCAATCATACTCAAAGACAAATCTCTCTGTGAGGCTCAACCTAAGCAAAATGACTCATGGCTATGGAAAAAACTATTGTGGGTTAGAGATCAATATGAAAAATTCACAAAACGCATCATTGGAAAAGGGACTTCCACCTCCTTTCGGTTTGTCCCTTGGCATCCATAGGGTATTTTGATTAACTACTTCCCAGAAACAGAAGCTAAATATCCATATGGATGCAAGGTATCTGAAGTGATACAAGAAAATTAATGGAAATTGCCTTTTGGCAGATGATGGGACAACCAAGTGATAAATTTCTATAATGCATGCAAATCTATCGCAATCACTCCTAAAGATGACTATTGGAAGTGGATCTCAGATAAAAACTTCTCAATCCAAAATGCTGTTACTGCCACTTTCCCTCCCTCTTTATCAGTTCCTTGGGCCAAAATTGTTTGGAGTAGGTTTCATATCCCCAAATATGTAATCATCCTATGGATTGCATTTTGGAAGAGGCTTCCTACTCTACAAAAGCTCGCTCAATAGGGTATTGTGGACAATGACCTGTGCCAACTCTGTGAGCGCCATCCTGAATCTCAAGATCATTTGTTTTTCAATTGCCCTTTCTCTACTGCAATTTGGAAAATGATCTTGCAAAAGCTAAACTGTAGAACCATCGCTTTTGTTTGGGAAACCCTACAAGAATGGATGCTATCTAACCATTGGTGCTCCAAATTTCAAAAGGACCTGGTCTACTTAAGCTTATCTGCAGTAGTCTACTACGTCTGGAAGGAACATAATCAGACATTCCACAACTCCCCACCGAAACATGTGCAGAATATTGTTGGAGAGGTCTTGCAAACATTAGATATACATTCACTTCATGTAGGAAAGTTAAGAAAACATAAGTCAACTAGGAAATTGCAATTAATATTGTGTTAACTTTGACTATCTTCTCCCCCTATTCAGCCTCCTTTTGCCTATTGAGGAATAGAAATCAAGTCAAAAGATTAGGCTCAATTTGTTACCAAAATTACTTTATGTTGCATATTACTTTAAAGTTCAGTTTACTGCTTGCTTGCTTGCTCTCTCTCTTGTGCAGGTGCAAGATCTGTGACATTGTGGCTTGATGGATCACACTGGGACTATCACTTACTAATGGAAGCCCTCAGGCATCTTCTTCAATGAAATTTTCAGAGGAACTGTGGAGTGGCGAGAGCCAATGTTGCAGCTAACTATTTTAATTTGGTTCCGGTTCCTTAGATATGGGTTGGGTTGTATAGTTGGGCAATGGTTCAGGAAACTCCTGTTGGAGCGGTACTGCTCTTGTCCACTATGCTTGCCATCGTTTAGAAATGCTATCCACTTAGCCTTCCAACTGAAATGCATGAGATTGCCATCACTTTTTGCTACTCTGGGTGGAACTACCATATAGTTGTTTTGAAAAGAAATGGCTCCGGACAGTTGGTTTGGTGATGTTTCCTAGTTATTTTTATGCTCTAGCTTAGGATCTTAGATTTGTGGTCATATGACGCCACCTTTTGTGCTATAGCAATCATCTTGTAAGCCATCATTAAATTCATCCAACAGCGACTATTAACTTCATGGTTTGATCATTTGTATATTTTGTAAATCCATCTTTGATTTATATATGAAATTTAAATTACAAAAAAAAAAAAAAAAAAAAGACGTTAGAGTACATGCGAAGATGATTCGAATGGGAAGCTAAAGGTCTTGTTTGTTGTGGATCTATTAATGATAATCAACAAAATAGAGTTTGCAATGTCAAACTTAATAGTTCCTTGTACTACTGAGTGTATACAAATGGAAATGCAAACATGATAGTTGAATGCTTAAAACAACGTGCCTTTCATTTTTTTCAACTGTCTCCTTTCTTGGTCCAGATACTAGAATTTGTCTTAAAAAGGAAAAGAAAAGAAGTAATGAGGGTTCCCCGTTGCTTAGTCTACTCATTATTGGCGTAATTTAGGGCGAACTATACTCTTGTTGGCATAGTGGAAGATCACATAAAATGCAGCTTGACGAACAGATCATCCCCCTCTACACGAAATGCAGGGTCTGACAAAAAATCGGGCCTGGGTAAGAGACGACTTCCATGACTCCAATTAGTGATATGCGAGTCATATGATATGAAAACAGCTTTTACAGCTATGCTAAGGCTCCCCTTCGTAAGGAAAGGTTAGGCAATTTCTTAAAATGAACAAAAAGAAAAAGGGATAATTTTGCAGTCACGGAAAAACCAAAAAACGAAAAACAAAAGCAAGAAGGAAAAGATGTTCAAAATTCTGACCTTGCTTAGTCCATGTTCCAGCTCCTTCTGCAAATCAAGAAAGTCCAATTTAATCCATGCCTATCAACATAAAACAAACCTCGGCGAAACTTGAATGATAAACCGAAGAAAAGGAAAAAAAAAAAAGATATCTCTTTTTCCTGCTTTCTTGTTCTTCAAAATTAAACAAGGTAATGTAAATTGGTTTGGAGGGAAGAAAGCAAAGCATCATGAACCAAAGAAACGAGTACTGACACGCATATATGGAATTTGAGCGCACATTAGAAATTTGGCAGGGAATCAACCAGTTATAACTGTAAAACCCAAATGCGCAAAATAAAGTAAAGATTGATTGGGTGCTCACAGCAATAGCAGTGCAAGCAGCACATTTATCATCAATGGAGACGACCGCGGAGATGAAAGAGACCGCCGCTAAAGTCAGGATCAGGCCCGTATACCTTCCTTCTCCTTCCATTACTCTCATGTTTTTTCTTACTGGTGATAAAATTATAATTAATAATGAGAATAAAAGAGTTAAAATGATCTAATATCTGCGACCTCTAACACTCAGTCTCAGGTCTTCTTTCTCTTTTCTTCAAGGAAATGAGCTGGATTGCTCTGCGTGTACAGAACCAATGGAGTCTCGCCACGCGTGCTTTTCGCTTTTGACCTTGCCCACCTTGGATGATACGCCACTGCCAGTACTCGTTTGGCTTAATTCGCCTAATTACCCCTTGTTGTTTCTGTTTTGGGATTTCTTTCAGTCAATTGATCATAGAGAATATATTATTATTAAAATGGAGAAATGTTGCCCTTCGCATAATTAAATCTAAGGCCTTATGTGATATGTAGTGGGTGTATCAGTTTTGGACAATAAACCTGTTGGAAAAATAACATAATTAAATGAATGAGTGAATGAGAAAAATTTTCTCATTCATGGAGTCGATCAATTTCATGTGTATACATTAAAATATATTAAATATTTCTTATATTTAAGAAGAGAGTATTCATGTATTTATTTATTAAGATTACCTAAATGATGAATGTATCTTAAGTACATGTATGTGTACATATATGAATGTTATTAACTGGAAGTTGCCAATTTCTATCATTGTCCTTGGTTTTCAATTGTAAATAGATGCTTTCTTTTGTTTGAAATAACAAGTAATTCCACACAAACCTGTTCTTTCTTCTCTTTACGCAATAGTATACAATGGTGTCGCTACAGTTTCAAGTTTGTTGCAGTTAAAGTTTCGTGCAATATTATTCATCTTTAACATATTGTGTCCTCCAAAACAGACGATTTTATTCAACTTCGTCAAGATCAGTTTATTTTGCTCGATCTTGTATGTTGTTTTTTTCATATAGCATATTATTTATTTTTTAATTTGCTCATACTGCCATCAAAACCGATTATACTTTGCATTACTTTTTATTTTAGTCCTCGATTATTACATGTTTTAGATTTTCTTATTTTCTTTTTTTCTCTTTCAAAATATGTTCACCCTAATACTTGATTAAAGTAAAACAAATTTTATTCCAACTGACTACATTGAAGAACATTTATATATATATATATATATATATATATATATATATATATATATATATATTGATTGTAAAATAGCATGATTAGTTATAAGTTTGAAGTGAAAAATAAAATTAAACCAAATAAACAATAAACGGCTTAGATAAATAAAAAGAATGAGGCGTTTCCGAAACGAATTAATTAATTTCACGATAGTAATACTTGTATGAATAAACATAAAAGGGGGAGGATTCAACTCCCCGTTTAAAAAAAATTGATACATAATACTTAATCCTTCTTTTTTTTTTTTCTCTGGAAATTATCCTTCTCATTGATACATCCAAAAACAAAAACACGGCAGTTAAATTAAATGTAACGAAGGAAGCAGCTCCATCCATTGATATTATTACTCAAAAGCAAAATATGTTATAGTTTTACTAAATAATTACATTTCTATATCATATTTTATTTATTTTCACTAATAAATTAGACGCTTTTTTTTTGTATGCTGCATAACTCTAGGGTTTCTACTGCATTTAGGCAGCTAATCATATGTTGTTCAGTTACGTGGCACACCAACATCCGCCTAACCTATTAGTGAGAATAAATAAAACCCGTGTGATTTTGATTGACATATGTGATTTGAATTTTCATATAAATAAAGATGGATAATAATCGTCGACCTTTTAGGAATGAGCCACTTTATCCACCGTAGTGAGACTTCCCTTACCACGTTTTTGTTACTACCGTTATTTTGCATTTTTTTTCCGATCATAAATCAACAAATATTTTTCATATTTTATATTTAACCAAAATTCAGAAAAATTTTATATTTCCTTTCTAAAGAAATACTAAACTTTATTTGCTGACGACATCCTAAATAGAGAATGTCTTTGACATCAATGTACTACGATAGTAGGTTATCATAGGTCTTTAGAAAATACGTATTTTCTTTCTATAATGCATAATATGTGTGCCCTCCTTGTTCTCTCGATATTTTTATGGTCTATGTATTTTCATGATTCGTAGTTTTTATGTGTTGTTAAGATGAATGCCATACACCTCTGATGTTATATGTTTTTTTTGTCTTTGGATTACATAGTAGACCATACCTGTGTTTGTTGTCTTCAGATTACATAGTAGACCATACCTTGTGGGAGTCTAGGTTTCACTCATGGACATGGACTTTGAAGGTGTGGAGCTACATCAACCATATGGTAAATTATATGATAGTAAACGAGTAAATCCTAATAATTCTTTAACCATCAATAAAAAATATAATAATTGAAAACTTACATGCTTTGCAAATTCATCACTCTCATGTCGTCAATTACTATTTATTTTATTAGCTAGTCCATAAGTGCTTAATAGTTACTCATCGACCACCATAATATTCATTTGGGTTTATCCTGCACCATTGGGTTTATCCTACCACATTGAGTCATACGCCAGTATAGATGGAAGTAATCAATGCATAAAATTTATATTATGTATGCATTTTGGCAAGAACATTTATTTCTTGAATATGCATAAGTGGAGCAGAGTTTCTACTTTTCTATCAAACATTAATGCCTCTACCGAACCAGATTCATCAGTTATTTCTACAAGAAGCTTGCATATGTTTTCTTTTTTTTTTTAATTTGAAAGAAATATAGGTTAGTAATATTCAGTTATATGTAGGTAAGGTGAAATGACGTATTTGATTATTTCTTAGATTACGCGGAATTGCTGTCTGGTCAGTATTGCGGCTTCTGCAGGAAAATTGTTCTCCTTTCATGGCTGATGCTTTGTAGTCGCATTCTGTGCAGGCCATGAAAAGGTAATATTGTGGAAGATGAGCAAAGGTCATGTGACAGTTTACCCACGTTGTCTGCTATTATTTGAAGAAAAAGACAAGGATGACGTAAATAAAAGGAAAAGCGTATTGTATATGTGCAATACCTTTGCATTGGCTTCAATGTAAGCAAGCGGGTGATTTCCTGATTTGGGTTGTATATCAATGCAGGATTATGTGATTGAGCACCATTGTTGTTCAATGCTATCCTGAATTGTCATATGCCCTGTTATAGTTGTGACACGTACACGTTAGTTAAGTTTAACAATAGATACAGTTTTAAGTAAAGAATTATAGAGTAAGCAAGGGTAAAGTGTAAACCAGTTGCGCAGATCCAGTGTTTGTGGGATATTTGGATCCGCATCAACATAGCAGAAGGGTGTAGTTGCAAGAGAAAGGCCTCAAATAGTGAATGTAAGAAGTTGAAAAATAGATATAATTTATATAAAAAAAGTTATGTAAGAGTGTGCATTAATTTGAAAATGCATGCAGGGCGTATCTGGTGCCTCCATGAGTAGAACTTTTAGTCTCTTGCATAGCACTATTGGGATTGCTCTCTGGAGGCTGATAGAATCCGCCAACCCCTGCCTATGATAAGGGCATCATTCCTTCGTCGTCCGCTTTCCGTCTATGACTCATTCGACGTATGCATCTAAATCAATGAGATTCTACCGCTATTGTTATATCATGATACATATGCTTCAAGATGTCAGGCTGCTTTGGTTACACTTTGATGCTGGGTATGCCTGTTGGAAAACTACTTAAAAAATACTTTAAATTGTGTGATCCAACCTTGTATAATGTTATGTATTCAATTGGTAGGAGATTAGGTGAAGGTTGAAGTGTTTTATGAACAATGGAAATAAATGGAAGCGTCCCAAACACATGAGGCGCTTCATGTGTTGAAGGTATTGTCCAGTATAATTCGAACGCCTTCTATAGGCGTTTGATGTGACATGAAACGCCTAATGTAGGCGTTCAAAGTGACATGAATCTCCTGATGTAGACGTTCGAAGTGTTCCAGCAAGCTTCCAGAACACTACGACCGCCTACATAAGGCACCTAAAGTGTCCGTCTGTTCATAAAAGATGCAACTCTTGCACCATATGACATCTCCTTTCAATTAGAACGATAACCAACAATTACTAACCAACTTGGATGTTAAATTCTCTGCAGAAAGGTGTCTTTAAGATGTTAATTAACCACTTGGAGCCTATATAAAGAAGGCTTTGACATGTTAAAGATATAAATGGAAAAAACACTTGGAGTTGGTGAAACCTTAGAAAATTTCTGTAGTAAATTTATCCTCTCTTCTTCTTCTCTTCTTTCCTCTAACAACAATCACTTCTACGGGCAAGTTCAAGCTTTCTCTTGGAGAGCAACCAAAAAGAAGTAAGCCGTTATATGCTGGGAAGCATTTGTCTGAAGTTCACCTTGCTCAATAGTGAAGACAAAATTGCTTTAAGTTCAGAGAAATCTCAAGTCTCGTCTCGGCTTTATTCTTCTATTTGTCCTTCTGTCAAGCGTCATAATATTGTTAACATATGGGTATGGTTAACACGGCTTTAAGTTCAGAGACATCTCGAGTCTCGTCTCGGTTTTATTCTTCTATTTGTCCTTCTGTCAAGCGTCATAATATTGATCGACATGCAATTTTCATTATGGGTCATTGGGAAACAACCTCCATGTGTTTCTAACACATGGGTATGGTTGCGTACATTGACCACCCCATACCCCGCCATAGGCGGGAGCCTCTAAGGCAATGGGGTCATGTTGTTGTTGTTGTTGTTGTTGTTGTCCTTCTGTCAAGCGTCATAATATTGTTGATTTCTTCATTCGAGCATCTTTGACTATTAAATAGTTGTTGGTTGCATATGTTTATTGTCACCAAATTCATTTGTATTCTTCAAATAACAGACCCCCTTTGTATGATGTTCTTAGTCATTTTATTGAACATCAAATTCATGTCATAAAGTGATTTCATTTGAATATCTTTTTTTCGTGTTTGGTACCATATCGAGTCAAATTTTTCAATAATGCCATTGAACAACACAACATTAGCTAACTACTGATTACTCAATTGCATATAAAAAGTTTTGCTATTACTTGTGGAATACTGATATTGCAAGTGTTATACCCGGTTAATTGAATTAGAAGAAATAAAAAAATAAATAATAACTTTTCATAACCCACCTTTATCCTAAACTCCTTTACTATTCCCACAATTAATCCCTTTAACTTCCCCATAAAAAAAAACCTATCACATTCTCCCTTTATTTAAGCCATTCAGCCAAGAAAAACAAAGGGTGCAAAAATTTTCGTGTACTACTCTGCCGCAAGAAATTAGGAGAAGGCAGCCTTTATATTTTAACCATTCAGGCAGCCAGCACTTCAAAGTGCATTCTGCTGGAAGGACCTCAATCAAATTTGTGGTTCATTCAACCTCCAATTCTTCGCGTAATACGTTTAATCGTGACACGAGATAAGTATCCTTGCTATATTTACGATGATTTTCCAATGTTATTACACTATTTTCATATCCAACCGGATCATGTATGTTTATTTACGGTTGCATTGATTGTTGAATATATATATATACGTATTTGATGTAATTATGTACCGATCATATATATGTCTGTGTATGTGCCGTCAAAATATATATGTAATCAGAGGTCAAATTAAATGGCATATTTTTTTTATTTGGTGTATGTTGATGTCACTGCTGAATCTATGGTGTTTTAAAAATTTGTTAATGGCATATGTAAGTAAATGCTATTTGTTGTCGTTGCTGCCATGGTTTAGTTTAAGTATATATGTGGAATTTAGGTTCATGATGCTGCTTTCGAAATAATAAGGGTCGTGTCCATAATAGTATTATATATAAAATTATATTATGTTGTCCATGATAGTATTACATAAATTAATGAGGGTCGCAGTCCAAACGATAGTTATTGTATAAAATAATGTACAACTCAAACCATAGTATTATATATAAAATAATTTGCAACCCAAACAATAGTAATTTTTTTTTTATATAAAATGATTTGCAAAATCGCAGTTGATGTATTTTCTGGGTACCAACTTTAGTGTGGAGGTTTCTGTCATGGGTATAGGGACAGTGGCTAAAATTGGAGGTTTTTCAAATTGTGGTTGCCAGGGGCAAAAACAAAAGAAATGGTTGCCGAGGATTTTTAAATTGAAACTTTTGTTTTTTTTATCTCAAACTGAGAAATTGTTATAATAATTAGATGCATGTGTTATACATTTATGTTATTTTATGGAGTTTATTAACAAGGGTCGAATATGGGTAATGAAAGCACACGCACATATATATATATATATATATTATGTTGGTATGACAAATAGGAAAAAAAAATAGAAAGCTATGAATTAATTATTTTAAGTAAGTCAAATTAACATTTATTATTAGGTATTGATTTTTATGCTACAATTGTTTAGATTCGGGCCTAGAAGGGAAGAAACTGAATACCGGATTCAAGGTAAGTGGTCTATCTATGCTTGTTATGTTGTCATGCGTCAGAGGTAAATGGTCTATTTGTGCTTGTTATGCTTATCGTGCATCAGTGTGTTGTTTGCTGCACATCTGTAATTGGACTTTCTCTATATGCGACTGTATGTATATGTGAGATATGTATGTATAAATGAACTGGGTGTGTGTATGGCTGTACGATCTCAATGCGTATTGCATGTGTATATGGATGTGTGGGGGTATACATGTAAGTATATATGCACGTGTATGGGCGCGGGCATATATAGGAGCATGTATGCGCCGGACCGTGGATTATGATTGTGCATTTGCATTCATGGCACGTGCATTGCATTGGCCTACGAGCCGTGTTGCCCTACGAGGCATGTTGGCCTACGAGCCGTGTTGCCCTACGAGGCGTGTGGCCCTACGAGGCGTGTGGCCCTACGAGGCGTGTGGCCCTACGAGGCGTGTTGCCCTACGAGGCGTGTTGCCCTATGAGGCGTGTGGCCCGACGGGGCGTGTGGCCTGACGAGGCGTGTGGTAGGATCACCTCGAGGTTCATGCATTGCACGGTAAAGATATGAGCATCGTGCGTGATATGACTTGTGTTGCGTGTGACACGTAGAGAAGGCATGCATCATGAAGTTGTGCATTATTATGTGGAGTGACTTACTTTCCGCAGTTTATTTACTCGATTGACATGTATGTTGATTTGTAAATGTTATTTGTAATTGACTCTGTGTGTATGATTTTCATAATGGGTATAGATAGGTTGCTTACTGAGCCCGTTGATTTGGCTCACACCACCACTCACCAGTTTTGCAGGTGGAAGAAGTTGGGTATGCTTACACAGGAGTTAGTATACCGTGAAGATCGAGACGGGAGGTTTCGAGACTAAGAGTATTCAGACGAGACTTTTGAGGGTTGGTTGAGACAGTTATTTCGATATTTGAGGTTTATGTATTTTCGAGATTAGTAATTACATACATTTGACTCTTGTAGTGATTTACAAATTCTTAGACATTTTATTAATGATGGAGATTATTTTATCGGGGTTCTTCGTTATGACTTCCGCTGACATCGATTTAAGTTATTGTGATGACGTGTAAATGAAGTGTATCGACGCCTTGTATTCTCCTTAGTGAGATATGGCGGGTGAGTCGTTTCGAGTACTAGGGCTCGAGACGGGTCGCTACAGTTGGTATCAGAGCATGGCTCCAGATCCACGGCGGAAGCATAGAATTAGGCTATGATCTTAGGAATTAAGTTACGATTTTGCTCATAAGTCACGATCTTAGACATAAGTATCGATTTTTAGTCATAAACAATGATTATATATTAAGCATCTTATTGTAAATAAGGCATGACCTTAGAGATTAAGTGATGACCTTGCCGTAAGTTACGATGTTAGACTTAAGGAATGTTTATACGAAAAATCGGCTCTAGGAATTAAGTGGTGATCTGAACATCAGGTGAGCATTTGAACATAAGTAATGATCGTAGTCACAATCTGTGATTATATTCTAAGCATTGAACTTAGAGATAAGCAATGATCTTAGACGTAAGAGATGATCGGATAAGGGATATGCCACATATACCTAGAGCACTCCATACGACTCTAAATTATTTGCCTTATCTAAGTGCTGATGATAACAAGTTGTATAATTCCTTAGATCCCACTCATGCAAACCCGGTACCACTATGATGAATGAAGCGGGTTCACGCCTCTACCTTGACAGTAGCGTCAGAATGTGACTAGGTCTAAGTTGGGATTGTAGTTTTAAGAAATGATTTGTAGTAAATGATGATAACTAAGAACGATTTGTTAGTGTTATGATCAGTAGAGTTTAGCAAAGAACATCGTACAAAGGGGATTATAGTTATGATTAAGATGTTGTATTTTAGAGTATCAGATAAGCCGAATATATCAGTCTGATTAGAGATATTGATTGGTAGTGATAAGTGAGTACTACTAAAATAAGTACAGTGAATGACAAATTATTACAAATTTAGATTAAGTGTTTTCCTAGGAACACGTAAGTAATGATGTATCAAATAGGCCTGAATTGAAATAGAGTAAGTATGAAGAAGCAACGGTTGTTTTTCAGGTGAGATCTAACTAAACTAGAATTAGTGGTCGAGATAACTAAGTGAAGAAGTACAGTGGATCAGTGTGGCGCGCAGAAGCATGGTGAATTAGAATGCCCTAAGCCGATCAATATTTAGTGTGTCACACTACGATTGAACAACTTAAGTTAAAGATTTATAAGAAAATGTACATAGGTGGATTTTTTTCATTCACAGTAAAGGGTGACTTAGAAAGAAAAATTAAAATAAAAATTGTACGAAGTATCGGACTATTATTTTTCAAGTAGTTAAAAATTTTATTATAGGCATGTACACCAAGATATTCTATATTTCAAAGTTATTTCAAAGATTTTGCTTCTAAATATTTCGACTAATTTCATTCTTTTTATATAGTATATTACTTTACAATGTTATATTTCTTTTCGAATTCGTATAGCCACCTAATGGAATTTTGATTACCTCTGACAAACTGATATGTTTAAAAAAAAATATATTGATGTTCTCGGAGAACAATATGTTTATATATATTGTATATTTCTCAAACTTTTGTTTAGCTGTATTTATTTTGCTAAAATAGTTTTGTTTGCCAATTATCGATATTGCAAGCACTTTACCATTAAATGCTTTTGAATATATTCATCGGCTTGCAATGAAATTAATTAATTTTGTGAAGCAGAAATAGTTTCCAAATATGCATAGTTCTTCTTGAAACAGAGAGGTACCTTATCCAAATTGTTTTACGAAACTTTACATTTGTTGAGTCTCAATTGATCTTGCGAAATAAAATATATATTTCTTCGGAAAGAAAAGATGTCGTGTTCAAATCATTTTGTAGGAAGAGAAATTTTACGATTGTTATGCCTCAATTGTTTTACAATAGTTCCAACCGTAATACTTTGCAAACCAGTTATGTCATTGTTTTACCGCGTTGCGAAAACAACTATGTAATACGTTGGTTTTTGGGTTAAAAAAAAAGTTTGAATGGATTTTAAGTAGTTAAAACTATATTCCAAATTATAGCTACTAAGTTATTTTGTTTTCTAAAGGAAAATATGTCGATGCATATACTTCGTATACTACGTTGTTGATGATATCTCTGAAAACAAAAAGTAAGGACATGATCATTGCACTAGTTTGTAAGTATAAGAATTGAGTTCAAGAACTTGGCTCGGTGATGGAGAATAGTAATGGTTAACATATTACGTACTAAATGGATATTAATTTGATTAATTGTCTAGGGGATGAACCATATGGGATGAGGTTAAGAATTCAGAATTGTAGATTGCAATAAGTTGAATGATATGCGTCAAGTGCTATAAGTGGAAGTATATAAGTCGTAATTGTAGAGAATTAAGTTAAAGATTGTAGTATACCTAAGAACTGATTTTAGAATGTTGCTGAGGCTGGTAGATATAAGTACGATATCAAATGGCGATTGGGTTATAGAACCCTTAGTATAGTGACAACACCCTTAAGGTTGATTTGATAATCATAGATAGATTAGGTAATGATCTTAAATAAGCAGAGAACAATAGACTTAGAAACTACCTGGTCCTATGTCGAGAAAGTGAAATGGTTAATGTATTGTAATACGCAACAGATATTTAGTACGATCATTATCTGGGTGAATGGATCAAGTAGATCCATACTGAGTCATTCATTACGTCATACGCAAGTTTCGAGGACGAAACTTATTGTAAGGGGGGTAGACTGTTATACCCGGTTAATTGAAT
This sequence comes from Eustoma russellianum, assembly GCA_036186865.1. Taxonomy (NCBI): domain Eukaryota; kingdom Viridiplantae; phylum Streptophyta; class Magnoliopsida; order Gentianales; family Gentianaceae; genus Eustoma; species Eustoma russellianum. The sequence goes on from AP025046.1 coordinate 143,705, forward strand.
TAGAAGAAATAAAAAAAGAAATAATAACTTTTCATAACCCACCTTTATCCTAAACTCCTTTACTATTCCCACAATTAATCCCTTTAACTTCCCCATAAAAAAAACCTATCACATTCTCCCTTTATTTAAGCCATTCAGCCAAGAAAAACAAAGGGTGCAAAAATTTTCGTGTACTACTCTGCCGCAAGAAATTAGGAGAAGGCAGCCTTTATATTTTAACCATTCAGGCAGCCAGCACTTCAAAGTGCATTCTGCTGGAAGGACCTCAATCAAATTTGTGGTTCATTCAACCTCCAATTCTTCGCGTAATACGTTTAATCGTGACACGAGATAAGTATCCTTGCTATATTTACGATGATTTTCCAATGTTATTACACTATTTTCATATCCAACCGGATCATGTATGTTTATTTACGGTTGCATTGATTGTTGAATATATATATATACGTATTTGATGTAATTATGTACCGATCATATATATGTCTGTGTATGTGCCGTCAAAATATATATGTAATCAGAGGTCAAATTAAATGGCATATTTTTTTTATTTGGTGTATGTTGATGTCACTGCTGAATCTATGGTGTTTTAAAAACTTGTTAATGGCAACTGAATACCGGATTCAAGGTAAGTGGTCTATCTATGCTTGTTATGTTGTCATGCGTCAGAGGTAAATGGTCTATTTGTGCTTGTTATGCTTATCGTGCATCAGTGTGTTGTTTGCTGCACATCTGTAATTGGACTTTCTCTATATGCGACTGTATGTATATGTGAGATATGTATGTATAAATGAACTGGGTGTGTGTATGGCTGTACGATCTCAATGCGTATTGCATGTGTATATGGATGTGTGGGGGTATACATGTAAGTATATATGCACGTGTATGGGCGCGGGCATATATAGGAGCATGTATGCGCCGGACCGTGGATTATGATTGTGCATTTGCATTCATGGCACGTGCATTGCATTGGCCTACGAGCCGTGTTGCCCTACGAGGCATGTTGGCCTACGAGCCGTGTTGCCCTACGAGGCGTGTGGCCCTACGAGGCGTGTGGCCCTACGAGGCGTGTGGCCCTACGAGGCGTGTTGCCCTACGAGGCGTGTTGCCCTATGAGGCGTGTGGCCCGACGGGGCGTGTGGCCTGACGAGGCGTGTGGTAGGATCACCTCGAGGTTCATGCATTGCACGGTAAAGATATGAGCATCGTGCGTGATATGACTTGTGTTGCGTGTGACACGTAGAGAAGGCATGCATCATGAAGTTGTGCATTATTATGTGGAGTGACTTACTTTCCGCAGTTTATTTACTCGATTGACATGTATGTTGATTTGTAAATGTTATTTGTAATTGACTCTGTGTGTATGATTTTCATAATGGGTATAGATAGGTTGCTTACTGAGCCCGTTGATTTGGCTCACACCACCACTCACCAGTTTTGCAGGTGGAAGAAGTTGGGTATGCTTACACAGGAGTTAGTATACCGTGAAGATCGAGACGGGAGGTTTCGAGACTAAGAGTATTCAGACGAGACTTTTGAGGGTTGGTTGAGACAGTTATTTCGATATTTGAGGTTTATGTATTTTCGAGATTAGTAATTACATACATTTGACTCTTGTAGTGATTTACAAATTCTTAGACATTTTATTAATGATGGAGATTATTTTATCGGGGTTCTTCGTTATGACTTCCGCTGACATCGATTTAAGTTATTGTGATGACGTGTAAATGAAGTGTATCGACGCCTTGTATTCTCCTTAGTGAGATATGGCGGGTGAGTCGTTTCGAGTACTAGGGCTCGGGACGGGTCGCTACAGCAAGTGACGAGGTAAAAATCAATTCGGGCTCACAATTGTCAAGTGTAATAAGATCAACATGATTAGAGTTTGAACCTGTCATCTGAGACGCTAACACCATCTGAGATTAAATAGTCATCACGCATGCAGAAGTCAAGAGATCGACTGCATTAGCCTAAACACAAGAACTTAGACAAAATTAAATCAACTCGGTAAGGCTTCAAGCATGAGGATCTAAAGTCAATAGCAGCTCTGCTTGGCTGATTAAAAGGAGCTCGGCCAAAGTTTATCTCGTCACGTTGGCTGTCTCATCTTGACATCGCGACACCTGATATCTACTCATCGGTAGCTGGATTACATGCACAAAAGTGCACAAGATATTTGACAGCATTCAACACTCTCAAACATGCATAGGTTCGCTTAACGAATGCAAAAGGCATTTCGTCTGCAAATACAAAGGGCTTGTTTAGATATTCAGAAACATTTTTCTTGACATTCGTGAGACACCCTTAAAGAGACAAGTTTTCTAAATTTATGTATACAAACCTAAAAAACTAACAATGACTAACTTAAGTTTCAAAAGATTTTTTTCTAAAAAAAAACTCTACAACCTTTAATATTGTTGAGTATTATATATTGTAGTAGGGGATCCAAAATTTCTCAATCCAAATCAGATTCAGGTTATGAATCCAACTTAGTCAACGATTATTTGCTAAAAGGCCTCCAATTGCCAGTATGAGAATACTGCACATATTGCATCTTTTGTTGGAGAATTAAGGTTGGGCTTGGCCCATCGTTAGATATTGAAGATTGGGCCTTGGCCCGTTATGAAGTTGCAAGACTTGTGCAACGTACTATGAGCTTAATGAATCCTTAACGTGTAGTTAATGTTAGGATGTGATCTCACTCAATTATGTATTGTGTGAATGTGAAATTAATGCTCAAAGTAGATGGAAATGTTGTGGATGGGTGACGTGTCACCCGTATGGAGGAATGCCACGTTGGAAGTGTCCACGTGGCGTAAAAGCTTCTGACGGACATCGATCGATGACATCGATCGATCGATGTCACTTCGATCGATCGATGTCATCGATCGAAGTGGATCAGGAAGCTTCGATCGCTCAATTTGATCGAATGATGTACTCAGTCAGACATCAGTCGATCACATCGATCGATCGATGTCACTTCGATCGATCGATGTGATCGATCGAAGTCTGACAGCGGGCAGATTCTTTCTGTTTATGCAGGTTTGATTTAAACGTAAATCAAACTCTATCCTCCTCTATTTTAGATAAGATCATCTGTTATGATCTAACGGTAGTGAGTAAAGCAGCTTTAATCTAACGGCCGAGATTTAAACTGTCTTAACCGCTTAACCGAATATGGTTTCCATCCAACGTTCCAGGTTTAAACCTGATAATCTATCTTCAATCTAATGGCTGAGATTAAACCATCCTAATCTGGATAGGAGGTTTTAATCCGACGGTTTAAATCAAACTTCGGTTTTGATCCAACGGTTACGGTACCTCCTACTCCCCTATATAAAGAGGGCTAATGGCTCTTTCATAAACACACCTTAAGCTCTTAGCATTCTCAAAGCATTTTGCATTCATAAGCACGTGAGTCTTGCATACTGTCCGGGAGAAGTCATGACACTCTAAGCGTTCGAAGGAGTTCAAGTTCAGCAGTGCCGCTCAACTGAACAGGTACCCGTTGTATCCTGGGAGACGATTGCTCATACCGGTTGGGCACAGTATACCGGAGCAATACGTCTTAAGGACAGAGTCCTTGACTCGCCCCGGGTTTGATTTATTTTGTTGTTTCATTTGCACACAGTGTACGACTGCGTCTTGGTACAGGATTGATTGTGCCAACAATCTTAAGACGTATTTCAATTCAATTATATTTGTACCTTTTTGTTTATTTACGCAAAGGCAGTTTCGTACTGTTTTGCAGTCTCTTTCTACTCATTCTTAAACCTGTGATAGTTCTGATCTCTACGTTTTGATCAAACTGAACAGGAATGGAGAACGAGAGCTCAAACTCTGTTCACGGCTTCAATGGTGCTCACTCCGTGTCCGCACCGGAAGGGGCAAACAATGTTGCTGCCGGACCACAGATTAATGCGGTTCCGTTGGCACCTACTGGAGGGCCTCAAATGAATCCGGCTGCCACTGCTGCTCAGGTGGAGAAGCCGGAGAAATTTGCTGGAAGCTTCTTCAAAAGGTGGCAGCAAAAGATGTTGTTCTACCTCACTGCGTTGGGGTTGGCCAGAATGCTCAGCGAGGATCCACCTGTGGTTGAGCCTGTGGAGGATCAACAGCAGAATATGCAGAATGCCTTGGGTGCTGAGGCCTGGGCATACACAAACTTCTGTTGTTTAAATTTGATTCTTGGATGCCTAGATAATTCTCTCTATGGCATATTTTGTACTTTTAAAACTGCAAAAGCATTATGGTTGGCTTTGGATAAAAAGTACCGCACAGAAGATGCGGGTACTAAAAAGTTAATAGTTGGGAAATTTCTCGACTATAAAATGTTAGATTCCAAAACTGTAATTTCGCAGGTGGAAGAAATACAGATGTTGGTTTCTGAAATGGAAGAGGAGGGCATGACGCTCAGTGAATCTTTCCTAGTTGCGGCTGTGATTGAGAAGCTGCCTCCTTCGTGGAGGGAATTCAAGAGCTATCTCAAACACAAGCGAAAGGAGATGAAGATGGAGGATTTGATAGTCCGTCTTCGTATTGAGGAGGACAACCGTCGCTCCGAAAGAAAGCCATCCATGTCTTCTGGTCAAGCCAAAGCTCATGTTGCTGAGGCAAAGAACAAGAAGAAGCATAACACTTTGAGTGTGAACTCCAAGGGCAAGGAAATTGCAAAGAAGTTCACAGGTAAGTGTTATAACTGTGGTAAACCAGGGCATCGAAGCAGTGAGTGCAGGAAGCCCAAAAAGAATCAAAATCAGAATAAAGCGAAAGCAAATCTGGTCGACGCAATGGATGACCTGAATCTCTGTGCGGTGGTCTCAGAGTGTAATGCTGTGGGGAACGTACGCGAGTGGTGGCTTGATACTGGCGCCACTAGACATGTTTGCTCCAGCAGAGAGATGTTCACGGAATATCAGCCCGGGAACAATGAACAACTTTTTATGGGAAACGCGGCCTCCTCGAAGATTGAAGGCGAGGGCAAAGTTGTTCTGAAGCTCACATCAGGGAAGCATCTGACTCTGCAGAATGTGCTACACGTCCCTGATATTCGGAAGAATTTAGTATCTGGATCTCTTCTAGTCATGCATGGTTTTAGACTAGTGTTAGAATCCAATAAAGTTATTCTTTCGAAAAATGGCATGTATTTGGGGAAGGGGTACTTGTCGAATAGGATGTTTAAATTGAATGTCATCACTATTGTACCCAAAAGAGATTTGCCCGCAGAGGCTAATAAAATTGCTTCCTCTTCTGCTTATATGTTTATGGCATTTTCGTTTGGGACATGTTAATTACAAGTCAATACAACGTATGAGTAATCTTGACTTATTGCCCAAACTGGACTTTAATAACAAAGGAAAATGTCAAATATGTGTTGAAGCAAAGATGGCAAAGGCGCCATTTCCTTCAATAGAACGAAACACTGAATCGTTGGATTTAATTCACACAGATTTGTGTGACTTAAAGTTTGTGCAAACAAGGGGTGGTAAAAAGTATTTCATAACTTTTATCGACGATTGCACACGATACTGTTATGTATATTTGCTAAGTAGCAAAGATGAGGCTCTTGATGCTTTCAAGGATTATAAAAATGAAGTTGAGAATCAACTTAGCAAACGAATTAAAACAATTCGTAGTGATAGAGGTGGCGAATATGATACACCGTTTAATGAATTCTGTTCAGAAAGTGGCATTATTCATCAAACGACTGCACCATATTCACCTCAATCGAATGGTATTGCTGAACGCAAAAACCGTACTCTTAAAGAGATGATGAATGCTATGTTGATAAGTTCGGGTTTACCTCAGAACTTGTGGGGGGAAGCAATCCTCTCAGCCAACGTCATTTTAAACAGGATTCCGTCCAAGAAGACGGATAAGACCCCATATGAATTGTGGAAAGGCTATAAGCCTAGTTACAAATATTTGAAAGTGTGGGGGTGTCTGGCAAAGGTTGCTATACCTAAGCCAAGACAAGTTAAAATTGGGCCTAAAACAATTGATTGCATATTCATTGGTTATGCAACGAACAGTAGTGCATATCGTTTCTTAGTGCACAAATCAGACGTTCCTGAGATACATGAAAATGTTGTCATGGAATGGAGGAACGCAGTATTCTTTGAAAATATCTTTCCAAAGAAAGACAAAGAAAGTGAAGAAGGTAGCTCAAGTAAGCGAGTGCGTGAGACGACTCCTCAAGATACTGAGGAAATACGTCAAAGCAAACGAGCCAAAATACCGACGTCTTTTGGACCAGATTTTCTAACCTATATGGTAGAAAATGAGCCAAGGAATTTCTCCGAGGCTATGTCAACTCCAGAAGCTCCATTCTGGAAAGAGGCAATTAACAGTGAGATAGACTCAATTCTTCAAAATCACACTTGGGAGTTGGTTGACCTTCCACCTGGAAGTAAACCACTTGGTTGTAAGTGGGTTTTTAAGAAGAAACTTAAAGAGGATGGATCTATTGGGAAGTATAAAGCCAGGTTAGTAGCCAAGGGCTATAGACAGAAAGAAGGCTTTGACTTCTTTGACACCTACTCACCAGTGACTAGGATCACTTCAATAAGGATGCTAGTAGCCATTGCTGCAGTCTATGATCTGGAAATCCATCAAATGGATGTAAAGACTGCCTTTCTGAATGGTGAGTTAGAGGAAGAAATTTACATGGAACAGCCCGAGGGGTTTGTCGTTCCAGGACAAGAAAGGAAAGTATGTAGACTTGTTAAGTCCTTGTACGGACTTAAACAAGCGCCTAAGCAGTGGCACTTGAAATTTGATCAAGCCATGTTAGCTAATGGTTTCAAGATCAATGAGTGTGACAAGTGTGTCTACATTAAGAGCACACAGAGTGCATACGTGATAGTGTGTCTCTATGTAGATGACATGCTAATCATGGGAAGTACTCGGGACATAATCTTAAACACAAAGAAGATGTTGACGAGAAACTTCGATATGAAGGATATGGGAGTTGCCAATGTTATTCTAGGAATAAAGGTTTCTAGGATGACTGAGGGACTAGTGTTGTCACAAACACACTATATTGAGTCTGTCCTAAAACGGTTCAATATGGATGATGTGAAACCGGTAAAGACCCCGCTCGACTTAAGTATACACTTAAGAAAGAATCGAGGCGAACCTGTTGCCCAGCTAAAATATTCTCAGGTAATCGGGAGTCTGATGTACATAACGAATTGTACAAGACCAGACTTAGCTTGTTCGGTAAACAAGTTGAGCAGATTTACGAGTAATCCAAGTGATGATCATTGGAAAGCTCTTAACAGAGTGATGAGGTATCTGAAATACACAATGAATCTTGGATTACATTACACGAGATATCCAGCGGTGTTGGAAGGATACTGCGATGCAAATTGGATATCAGATAGTAAGGACTCGAAGTCCACCAGTGGATACTTGTTCACGGTTGGTGGTGCTGCTGTGTCATGGAAATCTACGAAACAAACCTGTATAGCTAGGTCCACTATGGAAGCTGAGTTCATAGCGTTGGACAAAGCTGGGGAAGAGGCTGAATGGCTTCGGAATTTCTTGGAAGATATTCCGTGCTGGTCTAAGCCGATCGCTCCTATTAGCATACACTGTGATAGTCAGTCAGCTATAGGACGTGCTCAAAGCAGCATCTATAATGGTAAGTCACGACACATACGTCGGAGACATAACACCATTAAACAGTTGATCTCTAATGGCGTGATTTCCATAGATTATATAAAATCAATGGAGAATCTTGCGGATCCGCTTACAAAAGGCTTGCCTAGAGATCATATGTCAAGATTGACAAACGGAATGGGACTGAAGCCCATAATGCATGAGTCTTTGTAATGGTAACCCAACCTTGTTGACTGGAGATCCCAGAATCTTGGTTCAATGGGACAACTAAGTTATGAAGGTTCAGTTAGCACTTACTCATTCCGTCTGATAAAAGTGCTGTCTGCAGAGATTTTAGGGTAAGCTAAGGCTTTTAATGATGTCCTATATCTTGATGCGTCAAGTGGAGTATGGCAGAATACTCTTGATAGGAATCACCTATGTAAGTGTGAAGTGGGGCCGCTTCTATGAGAAAGTCTGGGTGGCAAGATTTCTCTAAAACACTTTCTGAAACCAGGTTGTTCATGGCCAAAACGAACACAACCATGAGAACCAAAAGGGTGTTAAAGGAAATATTGTGTGAGTGTCATTGTCTTGGTTCACAACAAAGGCTGACTAGTTCAAGACATCAAGTCACTACTTAGCCGAGTGGATCCGATGGTATATCACTATGAAAGGTTCAAAGCCAGAAGCTACCTCTTCTGATGCAATATTTTCTTGTCTGACTTCTCCTCAGAGTCTGCATATGCGTCTGCATTAATTTCCATTCATGTGGGGGATTGTTGGAGAATTAAGGTTGGGCTTGGCCCATCGTTAGATATTGAAGATTGGGCCTTGGCCCGTTATGAAGTTGCAAGACTTGTGCAACGTACTATGAGCTTAATGAATCCTTAACGTGTAGTTAATGTTAGGATGTGATCTCACTCAATTATGTATTGTGTGAATGTGAAATTAATGCTCAAAGTAGATGGAAATGTTGTGGATGGGTGACGTGTCACCCGTATGGAGGAATGCCACGTTGGAAGTGTCCACGTGGCGTAAAAGCTTCTGACGGACATCGATCGATGACATCGATCGATCGATGTCACTTCGATCGATCGATGTCATCGATCGAAGTGGATCAGGAAGCTTCGATCGCTCAATTTGATCGAATGATGTACTCAGTCAGACATCAGTCGATCACATCGATCGATCGATGTCACTTCGATCGATCGATGTGATCGATCGAAGTCTGACAGCGGGCAGATTCTTTCTGTTTATGCAGGTTTGATTTAAACGTAAATCAAACTCTATCCTCCTCTATTTTAGATAAGATCATCTGTTATGATCTAACGGTAGTGAGTAAAGCAGCTTTAATCTAACGGCCGAGATTTAAACTGTCTTAACCGCTTAACCGAATATGGTTTTCATCCAACGTTCCAGGTTTAAACCTGATAATCTATCTTCAATCTAATGGCGAGATTAAACCATCCTAATCTGGATAGGAGGTTTTAATCCGACGGTTTAAATCAAACTTCGGTTTTGATCCAACGGTTACGGTACCTCCTACTCCCCTATATAAAGAGGGCTAATGGCTCTTTCATAAACACACCTTAAGCTCTTAGCATTCTCAAAGCATTTTGCATTCATAAGCACGTGAGTCTTGCATACTGTCCGGGAGAAGTCAGGACACTCTAAGCGTTCGAAGGAGTTCAAGTTCAGCAGTGCCGCTCAACTGAACAGGTACCCGTTGTATCCTGGGAGACGATTGCTCATACCGGTTGGGCACAGTATACCGGAGCAATACGTCTTAAGGACAGAGTCCTTGACTCGCCCCGGGTTTGATTTATTTTGTTGTTTCATTTGCACACAGTGTACGACTGCGTCTTGGTACAGGATTGATTGTGCCAACATCTTTAACCTTGAAATTATTTTATCTCATCGGCTTTGGCAAGAGTATTATAGTAGTCGTGAGTAGTTGCTTCACTAGGATTTTTCATGTCTTTTCCAGTCTGGTACATATGATGTCAGCTAATTGTTCTACATGTCAGCATATCCAATTATGGTATCTCACTCTGTTCCATCGACTGAGACACTACATACACATTAGCAGCATGTCCTTTATTACATGCCAATCTTCGGTGGATCAATAAAAACTCTCTGCTCTCAAAACATAACTCATTTGTTATTCTGGTTGGATTTGTCAAAAAAAATTTAGAATTTGATTTAAAGACATGCAAAATGTAGGTGTTTCACAGTCTAGTTTACAGAGAAAACCTTGTTTGAGTCCTTAACGTTGAATTTATGATTTTTTATATTCGCATCTTGGGCTTGTAGCGACGGAAGTCAATGTATGACGCCCTCTTGTTTTTCCAATGTACTCCATTATGACAAAACAGCTGTCGCACATTGGTATGTCACGAAGCTATATGCTATGAACGACGTATACGTCAACGTGGTTGTGAGACATAGCTTCAAGGGCTACCTTGTTGCATTTATTTTATTTGTAGACATGTTAAATATTTAGTCTTCCAATTGGGTTGATATCGTGTTGCACAATTACATCTCAATGTCATAAGGCCCAAACCCTAAAAACTATAGCTTCCTACCTTAACAAAATAATGTAATGCTCATGCGAGCTTGCGTTATACAGAAAAGTGTTTCTTATTTTAAAGTAGCGTCATTAACTATATAAATTAAATTAATATATATTCGGCAAAGGCATCAAATTAAAAATATCCTAATACGTCTTTCCTAAATATGCAGTGACTTTTGTCACGCCTTAGCATTTTTATTATTTGTAGTTTATGAAAAAATATGACATTTGTGTACATTTTTAAATAGGTATGCAATATTTCAGAAAGAAAGTTTTCGACAATAATGCCTATCGATTTCCAAAAGATATTTTAATGAACGAAAATAGTAATCTATATCATATTTGTCGCCGTTTGTTCCTTTTCGGCTTACTAATTCAATCTCCCAAAACTACCCGAGCAACCACCTTCACACCTCCACGTCGGCCATCCCCCTTCCCCTTTCTTTTTTTCCTCTTCTGCCCCCACACTCTACTTTGCATTCCCTAGTAGTATTTAATTAAATAATTATGCAGTCATGTGATTCAGACAAGGGATTTCGAAAACAAGTCAATAATTCGAACATTGGCTAAGACAAGAATGTTTGAACCTCTCTAAATTAGCTGTATAGTTTGGGAGCATTATTGGCCCGTGGAATGACCTGATAAGCTGACAGGTCAGTCCGTCGGTTGTTTCTTCGGTGACACTGGACTTCTTGTGTTGTCTCTGTGCTATAACAAACTTGCAGTAGATCTTGAGAACATGATTTTCATCTCTACGCATTTTGTAGGACCAGAGATGACAAACTTTTAATAATAGACCTGAAAACCTGATTTAACCATTGGGTTCAACCTTAATTAATAATTATGCATATAAAGAAAAAGGACGATAATGATTGTGAGTAGTGATGTATCACGCAGCAGCAGCGCTTTTTTATTTTATTTGTGTGCTTACAACTTTAACCCTTTTAGGGGAGATCCTTTAACTTTATTTTCAGAATTCATTTTTACTCCACGATTTTTTTATACCCACAGGTAGAGTTGAAGCTTAGTCGTCGACGTCGTTGGATCTCATTAGCTAGTTGAATCTAGATATCCAGAGTTATCAGAAGGATGAAATCTTGATGTGGGATTATTCTCGGTGGACCTCCGGTAAAGTATAATTGTCTTTCTGGAACCGTCATTTTTATCATCTAATTTGTGTGGATCGTCCCTGTCGCTATTATCATATTTGTTTGTAAGAGTTCGGTTTTTTTTTAACGCATTTGTTCTTGGATGGGTACCTAGGTTTCCAAATGTTTCTCTGTGAAAATTATCCTATTTTTTTAAGGTTATAACGGGTCTGGATCTGTGAGTTATCGTCTTCATTTTGAGGTGGAATCTGTTGATAGTGAAACTCCTTTCTCCTGTGTGGAGTGGTTTCTTTCTGCACCCTTCGCCGTTCTAAATGTGTGTTTCTCCTCACCCTTGTTTCCATCGGCGAAAGTCTGAAGAATTTCTACCAATATTTTTAGTTAAATTGAAGAGAGGCTTGCGTGAGTTTTCTTTCACTTTGAAGCGTGAGTTTTCTTTCACTTTGAATCTTCTTAGCCGAGAGATGACCGTGTTTTGTGAATGTGTGTGTGTGTGTGTGTGTGTGTTCTGGACTAAATCCTTCCTGAGAAATTGAAAGAAATCTTTATTTCGTTGGTTATCATGTCTGCTTTATCATTTGCTCTTGCCAAAGTGTATTTTGATTTCCATGGTTGTCCATATTGAGAATTTGGATGTTTTTTTTTTCCTTTTTGAAGTTGGTTTCTTGCTCAATATTCTGTTGTATGTGCTGGTTGGCAGACGGATAAGAAGAGATTAGACAGCAGAAACAACTGGGGGTCATCTGGAAATGAAAAGTTCGAAACCTGCGGTGTGCAAAAAGATAAAAGCATGAGGCTTGAAACATTAATGAAAGAAGATTCTCTATGTCGAGATTTGGAATCCGTTAGTGTGTCTAGACGTCTAGTTAGAAGTTTCAGCCAGAAGTTGAAAAGGAGAAATCATGTAGCTGAAACAGGAGATGAGTGTAATACTAGAGCTGTTTCCTTGAGTTGTCTCACATTTTATGGTAAAGGTGGAGGTTGTAAGATAGGTGTTGACACTGGTGAAGATTTTGGGGACGGCTGTGACAGAAGACGCTCAAGTGCAAGTGAAGAAGGTAAAGGATATACCAATGCTTGCGGAAATGAAGAAATTGCTTTGGATTGCTATGGGATGAAGGAGAAATTCTGGAGGAGAAACACCAGGAAGGTTTTACAACTAAAAGAAGCACCGCAGCAGGAAAGCCTGAACATCTTTCTACCAGATGACATTCTAGAGATGTGCTTGGTGAGACTTCCACTAACAAGCCTCATGAATGCTTGTCTTGTGTGCAAAAAGTGGAAGAGATTGGCGTCTACAACAAGATTTATGCAGATGCGACGTGATGGTCTGTATCAGACTCCATGGTTGTTTATATTTGGAGTTGTTGAAGATGGTTATTGTTCTGCGGAGATTCATGCGCTGGATGTATCTGCGGGCAAATGGCACAAAATTAATGCTGATATTCTCAGGGGAAGGTTCTTGTTTTCTGTTGCCAGCATGATGGATGATATTTTTATGGTTGGCGGTTGTTCTAGCTTGACCAACTTTGGGAAGGTGGATAGAAGCTCTTTCAAGACGCACAAAGGGGTTCTGGTGTTTAGCCCCATAACAAAGTCGTGGCGCAAAGTTACATCCATGAAATGTGCAAGATCATCACCCATTTTAGGAGTTTCTGAGGTCAGTTCTGATTGGTTGATCAATAGAACGCAAAATCGATCAGAGAGGCGGTCCTACCGGTCTAGAATTGGTGGTGCATCAGATGTCTATGAGGATCCTCACAGACTTTCTGTTAGACGTCAATTCAGACACACCCTTGATGAACATGCTACATCCTCTGTTCATTACCACAAGCCTCATATTTTTACTGGAAATAAAGATGAACAAGCAAGCAAGGACCAGAAACGGTATGTTCTGATTGTTGTTGGAGGTCTAGGAACCTGGGAGGAGCCTTTGAACTCAGGGGAGCTATATGATCCTGTATCGAATAAATGGACAGATATCCAAAGGCTGCCGCTAGATTTTGGCATTGCTTGTTCCGGCGTTGTCTGCAAGAGTGTCTTCTATGTATACTCAGAAAGCGACAAACTTGCTGGATATGATGTAGAAAGGGGCTACTGGGTAAGAATTCAAACTGAATTTCCACCCCCCCGAGTGCACGAGTACCATCCGAAGTTGATATCTTGTAGTAGTCGTTTGTTCATGCTTTCTGTTTCCTGGTGTGAGGGGGATGGTGAAATAGGGAGGAGAAATAAAGCTGTCAGGAAGCTTTTGGAGCTTGATCTAGTATACCTCAATTGGAAGGAGGTTTCAACACATCCTGATGCACCAATGGATTGGAATGCTGCATTTGTGGCGGACAAAAGTTTGATATTTGGGATTGAGATGTTCAAAATATTCGGGCAGATGTTGGACTTTCTGACTGTATGTGACATATCCGATGCAGGCACAGGCTGGAGTCATATTTCAAGAAATCATGTTGCTCATGAATTGGACGCTGCATCTTGCATGACTAAATCTATGGCCGTTCTTCATCTATAATTGCAATAAACTAGCCTTTTGAGCTTTGATCGACTTTGCTGAAAACATTTTGGATGTAAATCTTCACGTGAACATTCCTTCTGTTTGTTTGTTTTTTTTTTCCTTTTCTTAATCTATTAATTTGCAATATGGAATTTTCATTCCCAAGTGATTTTAGAATTCTATATGAAATATGCTTGTCCGGTGCATGCTCAACTTTCTCATGAATAAGATATGTGCTCAATTTGACAGTTGATTTTAATGTGGTAACCTGCCGGTAGTTGCGCATTTATGATTTCTGACGTTATAAAGATGGTCAGAGAAGAGCTGACAAATTCTCTTGGGCAGACCAAGGAAAAGTCACCTTTTCTCTTCTTCTTTGCAGTTGTCGTACATGGGAGAATATAAATCTATCCCAGGTTGTAGCAGATCGACTGGCTATATGGACCTGCATCTTTTGGTTTAGTAATCAAGTAGCAATCCAGGAGGATAGTGTAAACTACTCATTTTTCTCATTGGTACAGATCTTACCACTACTTGATCATAAACTAATCACCAGAACAAACAAATGAATCCCCATGTCTTCATAATGTTCAAAAAATGAACATGGTACAATGATCAAAGTTTTACATGGCAAATCAGTAACACCGACTACGTTTTTTTGGAGGGGGGGGGGGGGGGGGGGGTAAAAGAACGAATCTTTTATTAACTAGCAACGAGACAAGTAACCTTACAGTAAGTGTAAAAATGGTTTAAACGAAATTCACTTTTACCAAGGAAGATAAAGATCTACCAATTGACATTGACAATGAGTGGGGAGAGGAAAAAAATTTCAAACCCTCTATATAACAGAAAAGAAAAAACAAAATTATGTACCTTCTATAAACCTTACTGCCACTAACCAAATTCAAACTAGATGCTCCTGTAGACCACTACGGGAGGCTCATACTGCATTTGGGAAGATTCCGGAGAAGTTGGGAATCTTATCCACGAGCTTCAGTGCATGTTCAGCAATTTGTCGTGTCCGGACATCAGCATGTTGGAAAGCATCCACAAGTGCTGTACTGACATTTGAATCACCAGAAATTTCATAAGCTATGTCTTCAGAGCGCAAGATTCGTTCAACAGCCCAAACAGCTCTCATTCTCAGGTTTCCAGTTCGTTTCTCCTGTAACACAACAAGTATAGGCCGTATCCCTTCAAGTTCACACAACACCTCAACCCCTTGTTCAATGTTAACCCCATCATCCAGCAATGTGCATAATGCTGCAAGTGAAGCCTCAACCACTTTCTCATTACTGTGCTCAAGAAGTGCAACCAACTTCTCCACTGCATGTCCTTCCAAGAGACAGAAGGTTTCTTTGAGTGAACAAGTCCCCTGGTGGACCCTACACAATCCCGTTATGACAGGTGGCTTGGTCAAACAGGGAAAAATGAAGCCACAAAAACCAGGATTTGGGAATTCGGGTGATTTGGTTAAGTTCTTTGATTCCTGGGATAAGTTCTCCAAGGCCTGGGCAGAAACCATTTGAACATTGTCAAGTCCATTGGCCTGCAGAAGATCTATGAAGACAGCTGCAAGATTGTAATCACTACAGAGGGCAATGGCACCAGGCTCACTAGCCAACACAAATGAAATCCTAGCAAGAACTTTAACGAGCCCTTCTAGATATGGGGTTACAAAACGGCTCCCTCTAGTCTCCCCTTGTCGAATCTGATATATTCTAGAAATAATCAGGCGGAAGGCACCTTCATCTAGCATCTGTCTCGTGAGACCCATGTCCCTTTCAGGAAGATCAGCTAAAAGCCCGACAGCTGCTGCCTGTTCCTCAGTTATGCTTATATTTTCAGATATGACTTTGACTAGGCTACTTAACTGTCCAGATGTACCACGTAGGCAACTAGCCAATTCTGGACCCATGTGTGGAGATAGATTCTGGAGAAGCTTTATTGAAGCTACTCTTAGATCCTTTTGTGTAGCCTCAATGAACTGAACTAAACTAATAGTAGCACCAGAGCTTTTAATGGCAGACACAACACTTGTGACAGTACTTGGCGAATTAGTGAGTCCAACCAGAACATGAAGAAGCTTACATTCTATTGCTGGGCCAGTATTGCTGATAAGATGGAGAAGATTATGAATTATATCCTCTGACACCAAAGTCTGATTTTCAGGACCAACTGGCACAATGTCAAAGTCATAGCCCGAATTTACAACATTAGCCAGGATTGTTGCAGATACTTCTTTCAGTCGCATAGGTAATTGGTGTACACCAACCGTGAACAGATCCTTGACCAGGGGAGGAAGTATACCAGCCTCGATCAGTATCTTAGCACTCACCTCAAATGAAGAGATCTGATTTAAAGCTTTCAAAGCAGCCTCCCTGGACTGACCATTACCACTCTTCATGATATTGATGAGCGATAATCCGACAGTCCTGGCCACCAAAACTTTGACATCATTGTTCAGCACCAAGTCACCGAGAAAGGATGCCATGGATAACTTGGTCTCTGAAGACCCTGAAGCAATAAACAGAGCCATAAAATCACACACTAGAAAGAAATCAAAGCGGCCTAAAACATAGACTTGTAGATATAACTGGAATACAATTTTCAACAAAAGGAAAAAAAACTTTACCAAAAACCTGTAGTGCAAATCCTGGTCGCAGACCCCAAAAAGGGCTCAGACTAAGTGGCTCACTAAGTAATAGACATGTCATGAAGAGACCACAGGACAAAAAAAAAATGAGCATGACAAAAGCTCCTTGGGAAATGAAGGGCCTTACGCCAAAACAAGAGCATATGGTTTAGGTGCGGATCTTCAAGCCCAATATTTTTTTCCTTGTGTGCAAGTTAGATGCCTCCCTATTTAAAAGTCATATGACTTCACAAATTAGATATATTAATGAAGTACATTAAGATTGTACATGAACAACAATGTTAAGGCTTATTTCTAATAAGTTCGTTCCGCTGTACTGATTATTTTTCTCAAACTTGCGTTTTGTCATATTATCACATCCGCCGCAGTGCCGCAATATGTCATGTCCCTCTGAATAGTTTCTGTAGAAATATATACAGGTATATCGTAAATACTAGCTAACTGTCTAGTTAAATATATTTCCATAATTAGCTAGTCTTTTAAATTTAACTTAGTCATTATAGATAATTATATTATTTCTATATGTGTTCTCATAGAATAGACTTTAATAGTTACCAAATATAAAGAGATTTGATTGATCTCTATACATTATAAGTGAACTAAAAATAGGAATATGCATTCTATTAAATCTTTTTTTTTTTTGTAAATTAAAATTTTATATATATGACCCTGAAGGTAGGGTAGGGTTACAAAAGGTTGTTGCTTGGAAGGCAACTACAAGTTTAACTTGTGCAAAAGTAAAGGTGGCTCACATGAGCCTATCCAAATTACCAACCTGTACAAAAGTGATTCCAAACAAGAATGTCTCTTTATCTATTTTTCTTCATGGTATCAGAGCTATAGAGTCTAAATACCTTCTCGTTCTTCATCTTCTATCATGGCCACCGAGTCATGATCTACATCCAGTGCCATAGAACACTCTTCTACTCGAGATAACACTAATGAGACTGGGTCTAACAATACACAATATGATGACATTTTTACAGTCATCGCTCGCCATAAACTGAATGGCTACAACTATCTCTCATAGTCTATAGTCATGGAGATGTTCATCATTAGAAAGGGTAAAGAAGAGTATCTCAATACCACCTTTCGACCTCCAGTCTCCACCAGTCTACAATTTAGGACATAGAAGGTTGAGACCAGTAGGATTATCTCTTGGCTAATTAGGTCTATGAACCTTTATATGAGTGAGGATTTTTTTATGTATTCCATTGCAACGGAAATATGGACAACAATTGAAGAGATATTTTTCAAAAAGGATAACACCTCTGGATTGTATGAAATAGAAGCTCATCTTCAAGATTTTCATACAAGATGACATGATTTTCACCAAATATTTTACCCAACTCATTAAAGATTGGCAACAGTTGGATGCTTTTGAGACCTATAACTGGATATACATTATTGCTGCACAACGTTATAAAGAGATCACTAAGACAAAAAGTGTTTAGATTTCTCATAGGTGTGAACACAGACTTTGATGCAGTCAGGAGTAGAATCCTGGACAGTAAGCCCCTTCCCAGTCTCAAACATGCATTTTCCGAGGTAAAACATGAGGAGAACAGAAGAAAAGTGATTGGAACATCGATTATACTACCATCAGAGAGAACACTTGCCACCAAGAGTCATATCCTCTAATATTCAACTAAACATAGTGACAATCCTTTCTGTAACTACTGCAATAAATCATGACACACCGAGGCAAAATGCCGGAAAATTCATGCAAACCAGCATAGGGCAAGGCACCAAGTGTCCACATGCTGCTTGGAGGACCACCACTCCTGTCAGTCATTACAACTGAAGATCACCAATACTGGTAGGATATCAAATCAGTTTTGATAACATGTCAATTCCAGAAGCTTCGAAAAGGGTCAACTTACCTACCAAGGATCAATTGGAGACCCTATTCCAACTCATGAACCAACACCAAAAAGGATCCCACGCACTAATTCATGGCCAGCACAGTTAACAAGTCTAATTATCAAAATCCATCTTGCATTGTTGACTCTGAGGTTTCTAATCGAATGACTAGTGAAGGCAAGATACTGACTGATTACGTTAAATCTATTATTTCCAAATATGTGAAACTTGCTTATGGTAAATTTAGACAGAATATAGGGAAAGATCGGTGCAATTAAATACTAGAATGGTCTTGAGAAATGTACTACATGTCCCAGCTTTAAAGTTTAACTAGCTGGCTGTAGAAAAATGATGAAAGATAATGTGTTTTATGATCTTCTCACCAACTGAGTGTTTCTTTCAGAAAATATAGAAGAAAGTGATGATGAACAATGCTAAATACATTTAAGATTAATTCATTTTGCATGCTGATCCAGAAGCTCTTGTGCATCTTCAATGACACCTAATAAAGGCAAGATAATATCTAGTTAAATACAAATAAATGAATGTAAGGTCTATAACCAGATTCTACTCTGGCATAGGAGACTTGATCATCCACAAAAAATTTTAGTATTTAAAGAAGTTATTTCCTGAGTTATTCTAAAATATTGATACTTCTTTACTATGAATCTTGCCAACTGTCAAAGCACACTAAGAAATCTATCCTAGAAAAACCTACAAATAAACATAACCCTTTAACCTAGTTCACTCTGACGTATGAGGACCATATAGAATCACCAATATTAGTAGTATTAGTTGGTTTATATTATCTTTATGGATGACCACACCAGGGTCATTTGGGTTTATATAATGAAACACATGTCTGAAGTAGACAACATCTTTAAATCTTTCTCTAAACTAGTACAAACCAGTTTGGAGTTAAAGTTAAGACCCTTATATCAGATAACGCAATTGAATACTTAAATAAAGAAGCAAAGAATTATATGGGTGAAGAAGACATTCACCACCGACTTTATGTGTAAACACATCCCAACAGAATGGGTTGGCTTTGAGGGGAAAAAGGCATCTCTTACAAGTTACCAGAGCAATAATGCACTCAATGACAGTAGCTAAATAGTATTTGGGGGGAAAAGGCATCTCTTACAAGTTACCAGAGCAATAATGCACTCAATGACAGTAGCTAAATAGTATTTGGGGGGGGGGGGGATAATAATAGTCACCTACCTAATAAATAGGATGCTATCAAAGGTCCTGAATTTTCAAACTCCTACACAGACTCTTCTACTAAGTCACTCACACTACCTTACTTTCTGCACGTTGGCATTAGATTTGGGATAGCACGTTGTAAGCCACCTATAGTAGTCCAAGTTATGCCTTTAGTTGCTCACTTATAAGCAACGTCTTTTGTAAATGTGTCACTTTGGCTTTTCTACGAAAGTTTTAACTTACCGAAGAAAACATTTGGATGACAGTTTATGCTCATCTACATTCACAGCATAGAGCCAAACTTCCAAAAGCTATAAAATGTATATTCATTGGGTACTCTAGCACACAAAAAGGATATAAACGCTATTGTCCAACCACTAGGAAACTATGTACTACCCCAGATGTCACATATATTGAAACACAAGCATTCTATAAAAACACACACCATTCCCAAGCCTAGAAAAGCACCTGAAACATAATAGAATTAAGTGGACACACACCAAATTTAGCCGATTCATCACATCTACCGAATTTGCATGTCCATAGCATCATCATTAATACTTATTTTACTCTGAAACTCCTATAGAAACAGACACCACTAGGAAAGACAGACCTCTTATCACAAGAGTCTACACCCGCAGAAACATTCAACAACTTATCATCAGACCAACAATCTAGTGCAGCTGAACACCCTCCACAAGTTAGTGACATCTAGGTCATAGATGACAAGCCCATAGCACTTAGAAAATGAGTGAGGGAATAGGTAAAGCATCCCCTGTACAACTTTTTGCCCTATTTTAGACTTAGTCCACAATCTAAAGTATTTACAAGTAACTTAGGCGCCTAGACTCTACCATTCCAAAAGACATTCAGGAAGCATTGTTAACACCACAGTGGAAACAAACTTCTAATGAAGAAATGAATGCATTAACAAAAACCAACACATGTGAGCTAAAATCAATTCCAAGAGGGGTTAAACCAGACGGATGTGGGTGGATTTTCTCAATAAAATACAATACAGATGAAACAAACAACATATATAAGGTCAGGTTAGTTGCTAAAGATTCACCCAAACACCCAACCTTATGATATAGACTATTAGAGACATTTGCCTCAATTGCTAAGCTAAATACTATTAAAGTAATTTTTCTTTAGTTGTAAACCTAGACGGAGAACTATATCTATTAGACATAAAAATGCCTTCTTGAATAGAAAATTACAAGAAGTATATATGCACATACCACCACATACAGAAATGAGTCTAATAAAAACAATGTTTGTAAACTAAATAGGTCCTTATATGGGCAAAAACAGACCCCTAGAGTTTGGTTTTGAAACTTTACTAAAGTAGTTACAAAACAGGAGCCAAACAATGTCATAGTGATCATACTCCTTTTACACATGCTTCATCTACTGGTCAACTAACTGTTTTGATTGTTTATATAGATGACATAAGTGTTACAAAAAATAATCTTGCATGAATACATGAAACAAAGAAGAAACTGTCACAAAAATTTGAAGTAAAAGATCCGGGTAGACTAAGGCATTTCCAGAGTGGAAGTGGCCAAAACTAAGGAAGATATGAGTATTTTTTCAATGAAAGTATATCATGTATCTTCTTAAGAAAACATATATGCTATATTGTAAACCAGCTTCAACACATGTGAAAACAATCCATAAACCTACTGAATTGCGGAATAATACTTCCGTTGACAAGCTAAGGTTTCATAAACTAGTTGGAAAGTTGATATATTTGTCACACATTAGGTCAGACATTTTCTATGCAGTAAATTGTGTTAGTCAATTCATTCATAATCCTATTAGTGAATACTTCCAGGATATGATGAAAATCCTCAAGTATTTAAAGTACACTCAAGGGCAAAGGCTATACTTCATAAAGACTCAAGATAGAGGCATATCAGTTTTCATATTTGCAGATTGGACTGGCTGTAAAACAGATCGAAGGTCTACCATGTTGCAATTATACCTATGTCTGGTGAATTTTGGTCACTTAGAGACGCAAAAAAAACAACAAGTAGTCTCACGAAATAGTGTAAAAACAGAGTTGATATCGCTTGTATTAGGTCTGTGTGAGGAGTTAATGCTTAAAACAGTGTTGACAGATCTTGGACAAAAGAATCTCAAGCGAATTCAAGTGTTGTGACAATATCTCATCTATTAATATGACATAAAATCCAGTTCAACGTGATAAAATCCAAACATCTGGAGATGGATAGACATTCATAGGAGAAAAACCTAAACAAACTTATACGCATAACATATATTTCAACTAAGGAATAAACTGGCAGACTTTTTGAATAAGCCAGTATCAGTCAAGACATACAACCTTTTATTATTTAAGCTTGCTTGTATTAATATCTACAAACAAGCATGAGAGGGTCTGAGTGTAAAAATATATATGGACATATTGTAAATACTAGCTAGCTGTCTAGTTAAATATATCTCCACAGTTAGGTAGCCCTTTAAACTCAAATTAAAGTCATTGTAGATAAATATATTGTTTCCACATATAGTTAGATCATATTGATCTTATAGAATAGGCTTTAATAGTTATCAAATATAAAAAGATTTGATTGATCCCTAGACATTATAGGTAACATTACAAATAGAGTTATGTATTCTATTAAATCAATCAATAAAATTACCTCTTTATCTATGTCCCTTCAGTTGGTTGTCCACATCTTTTCTGTTGTCACCCTCCACCCCCTAGCACAAAGCATCTCTTGGAACTCACTATAAGCAACAACTCTATCTAAAGGTCACTTTTGCGTATGTTCAACAAGTCCATCTAAAGGTGACTTTTGCACATGTTCAACAATGTCAAATGCGATTCCCTCATCATTTGTTATCAACCCGACTCCTACTTCCTTCATCATACCTTCCCCTTTATTGTACACATACTTATCATCTTACATTTCATTATCGCTATACTTAAATTCTTTGCATGTTCATAATTTACTGCCAACCATTGAAGCTTAAAAATATTGACAGTTTTATGACATTCTCGTAAGCTCTTGCTTCAGGGCTTGAAAGAAATTTTACCGTTACATCAAAATCTTGATGCACTTCTATAAGGATTCTACTGATATTCTGACAACATAATAGCTTACTGAAATTCTGAGAGCAACAAAAGAAACATCTAAACACTTACGCTAAACAAATACTTTAATTTCAACAGCATTGACAAGATATGCGTGGGATCAAATAGCCATAACGATCTCTACGCAGTTTTTTGATTTCTTTATGTTCCCAGTGTATATATTTGTTTTACAAATTATTTAGGTTCTTAAAAAGGAGCGGAGAGATTATAAGAAAAAAAAATATTGCATTCTATGTATGACAGAGACCAAAGGTAACAGATAGGGGCCAGTAGTGAAAAAGATCCATATAAGCGAGCCGGCCTAGTGGATACAAAGCCACATTTTGTATTGTTGAAGCATGTCCTAGTCACTATATCAAAGTTAGCATTGGCAATAAATAGTATTTTGGACAATTTGCAGGCAGCACTACTTTGATGTTTCCAGTAAAGCATTCATTAATTTATTTATTTTTCCTTCTTGTGATTCTGAATATCGTGTTTAAGACAGCCACCGGTATCAAGCCATAAAAACCCTTCCCTTGACTACTTTATGCTAACACCTCATGATAGTGGCAGTGTCTGCAGTTTCATCTTCATCTAAGAATACATTCACATCCTCAAACATTAACCAGAAAAGGACAAGAAGATGATGATCCATGTGTTCTCCACACCAGCATCTAACATAACCTTTTCAGAATGAAAATAGCAAACAAATCAAACTAACTAGGAATGAGGTTTAGCGCTTTTTTCATCCACGTGATATATGATGAACAAAATTAAAAACTTCACCCAGCTTTCTTTACATAATACCTGTAGTACAGCCTAAACATATGAAGAAGAAAAGAAAATTAAATCATTAAATCCTATGCCTTCATATTTGCAGAGACATTCAGCACTGTCTTTAGGAAATGAACACCAAAAATACATTGCACCTCGAGCATCACAAAAGAAACCGTCAAGCTTAATGGCAAGCATGAACACACATAATCCAATGCCATCTCTCTGATGCATAAGCATACCACAACATTTATGGCATGTGATACACCAGCGAAATCTATCCATAACTAACTGCAATTTCAAAACAGTGCTTTTTGGCTCAAAAAAAACTGAGGAATGCTTCAGATACGGATGCATGGAAAGCAAAAACAAAAAAACAAAAAAAAATCCAAAATATATGCATATGAACCATACAATCTGCAAAAAGAAAAGTTTTTGAGGGTGCCACTATATGATGGAGTAGATTATAGACTAAAAAACGATCGTAATAATTGTAAACAAGGGATGTAGATAAAAAGAAAAACTTCAACATCGACAATTACATATCTTACAAAATACCTTCAAGCAAGAGTGTTAGGAGAGGCTGCAATCTACCACTTTCTGCCATCTGTCTCACGTTATTCTCACACTTCTCAAGATTCCTTAGTGTAGAAACAGCCATCTCAACAGTCAGAAGGTTTTCTGACTTGCTGCTTGCCATTCCAACTAGAAGAAGAATCGCACCTTTCACTGCACCAATTCTTTCACACAAAGCTTCAGATTTTGAAAGCTCATACAGCAAAGAGACCGCTTCTTCTCTTTCTTCATGAGATAAGAACTTCACTAATGTGCGTACCGTGTCACCTTGAGCTATTATATCCTGGAAAAAGATAAATGTCCAAACAGACATAACATGGAATCAGTCTTTTAAAATGTAATATAATAAAGCAAAGAAGAGCACTTTAACAACCTTGTTATCAGAATCTTCTACAATCACAAGCCGAAGAGTCTCTAGAGCTTTCAAACGAACACGGCGGCTGCTACTCTTTAACACATCAATAATCATAGGTATCAGCTCTTCATTGCGAATAGTAGTTTTATGGGATTGGCTTTTTTGGCAGAGATGCTGTATAAACTTGAGTGCCTGCAAAACCTCTTGTTCTGCGCTACTGGGAGTCAATGATCTTCGAGCCATATCGAGCTGAGCAGCCTCATTTCGGGCATTCCATTGTTCAATAGCATTTCTTAAAGCGATACTTGGATTCAATTCAGTACTTCTCAACTCCTTTTGAGTCACAGGACAAAGAGGCTTTCTTCCACTCTCTCTGCATTCCCTGAACCATTTCTCAATTGCTTCCCTTTCAAAAGTTTGACCATTCTCCAAGGTTACAGGATCTCGCATAACTTGTTTTGTGAGAGGGCAAATAAAGGCATCATAGATCGGTTCTATATGAGGTCTCTCAAAATGATAGCTCTCATCGGAAGGGGTAGACAGGTCATTACTTGTATCCCAGCTTCCACCCATCACATGCAGAGGAACCCAAGTGGCGGCGGGGGTAACTATACACACAGCCTTCTACTTCAAACCAACAATTTCTAAAAGCTTAGTTCTCTAATCTCCCCAAGAATATAAAAGAAAACCAGGGGCTACAGTTGCCACATAGGTATGCTACAAGATGCCGCCACGGGCAATCAAAGCTTACACCAGCGAACAAATTACAGCCAAGAAAACAGCACAATCAATTGAACTTTCGGGTAAACTGAGACTTAAATCGTGATTTGCCGACGTCAAGGGTATGGCAAGTAATCAAAGGGACGTAGCAGTTACCTTGGAAGTTACTTAGTGAAGTTCCCGATTCAGACTTGCGTCAAACTTCAATTCTGAAAATAAAGCTGTGAGCATAGCTTGAAGCAAAGGAGGAAGAAGAACCGGCGTTCGGCCACTAGGGTCCGGTTACGTTGGGAATGGAAGGTAAGAAGAAAGGGCAAAGAAGCTGCTGGCACTGGCTGATTGATCAACAAAAGGAAAAAAAAAAAGATAAGAAACTTCACAAGTAGTAATAAACAAAATTAATTTCATTTTAGTACTACTATCTTCCGGTCCTGACCCCCAATCCTTCACCTCCTTCGCGACCGCCCGCCACGTGGCAGCAAGGGGGTGATGAGACTGGATGGGGTCACTCGCATCCAGCCTCACCACCCCTCTCCGCTGCTACGTGGCGGACGGTCATACGGACGGTCACGGGGAGCGGGGTTAGAGGATCTCATTCGCTATCTTCCACTTTCTGCATTTTTTAAAGGGAAGGCGATTATATAGTAGACTAAAAGCAAAGTAACAATTCAAAAAATAAAAATAAATAGGGCGGAGCCTGTTGAATTAGTAGCTGGTCTTTCTTTTTTTTCTTTTTTCTTTTTTCTTTTTTGAAATGAGTAGCGAGTCGTTATAGATGATCGCCGGTGTACAGATCTCGTCTCTTTCACCGAAAAACTGAAACATATATTCATTGCGGACTCACTCTTCGACTTCTCACATATGTGTGTGTCTCACTTTTAACATCAAACATCAACTTATCCTTTTTTTTAATAAAAAAAAATATGAATACAAGACTTGAAATTGAATTCCAAAAAAGATGTTATGTGACCACAATAAATGTGTTGTTTGGTAAATCTTGGAGTGTTAGTATATGTATTTCAAATCTTGTATCATATCTTCTACCATATTTTCTAATATACTACCCAACATTACATTATGTACATATCACATGATTTTACATAGTACCTCACTTAATATAGATAGTTTAGATGATATATACAATGTGAATAAGTGATACATGATCATCTTTTAATTTGAAGTTTAAGGAAAATGAAAAAAGAAAAAGAAAAGAAAGAATAAAAAGAGAAATTATAGGTCAATCCATTATGGGTTAGGATCCCCACCCCAAATTCCTCACTCCATACGTCACCGCCGCGACACGTGGCAGCAGAGGTGGGTGGTGAGGCTAGATAAGGATCACCCACATCTAACCTCATCACCCACCCCTGCTACCACGTGTCGTACGGTGACGCATGGGGTGAGGAAAAAGTGGGTGAGGTGGTCTGTATTCTATATGCCACGTCTTCCTTGATGAACCAAACAAAAAAAAACTCCGTAAATTCCTCGTATATGCAGTAGAAGAAATACTTACATCTCGTTTGTTTTCCTTTTTTTAGTTTTTGTTTTAATTTACACATATTTCAATAAAGTTTTAATTATTATTTTTTTATATTTTCACAATTCAAAAAAATAACCTTTAGTATATAAATTAGTGATATTGTTTTTAAAAACACATTAGAGATTAAAATAAATACGACATTGAATATATTAATAAATTGAAAATAAAAATCAAATATTTATTTGCATGAGGCAAAATGCAAATGACAATCCAAACGAATGTATACATCTTTGAAGGGGATTCGGATTTAGGAGGAAGTTAGTGAACAAAAAGGTGAAAACTGAAAGGGAGAGTGCTTGATCCAGCGCCGTTACCTCTCTGGCGTTTTAGATAAATCAACAATTAGTCTCTGTGTTGGAGTGTATATGATCGTACCTTCATTTCAATGGAAGAAGACGACACACAACAGGAATCCAGTGAACGCGAGGAGGAATCTTTCTCTGTCGGAGCCGAAGGAAACGTGATCGAGTTTCTGGATTCCATCGACGACTATTTAATCCTCATGAATTCATTATTTTCCACTCTTCGCCAGGTCAATATTCTTCAGCTTTTTGCGAATCCCTTTTCCTAATTGACCAAATTAAGAACAAGTCCGCAACGCTCGCTGCTCAAAAGTTGCTACTTGTGATACTCTTTACTATTTTATTTTATCTTTTTAAGCTAGTTCTATTGACAGAAAGAAATGATGGGACAGAGAGGCATACTGCTGTTATTGTGTGGTGATACTTGCAGGGGTGGCTGGATTCGGCCAGCGCCTCGGCATTACATGGGAGCTTCGCGCGTCAAAAATGCTTTCTTTGATCTTAAAGACCATTTTGCCAGTGCAATTTCAATCTGGTCTCTCCTCCTACTTTCCTCTCCCACTCTCCCCTGTTCCCTGTTTCAGTTTTCTTTGTTAATAGCGATAACTTTGTAGAAAATACATAATACATAGTAGGTTGTACAGAGAATACATAGTAGGTTGTACAGAGAAATAGTGAAGGTACAAAATATAACCGTTGGAACATGATCGTTGGAGGACCTCCTTCCTTTGTATATATAGTTGCCTTGTTGTATCATTTGACTCTTAAGCAAGAAATCAATAATACTTGATTCTTCTTCAACTTTGTGTCTACCATTGTTACACTGCATATTTCTCTTCCTCTTACACAATTATCTCTCCTCTACTTCCTTCATAGTTATTCCTCCTCTAGAATTTCTACATGGTATCAGAGACTTCAAATCCAGTCCAACCGTGATAAACGAATCAAAACGACAATATCAATTCTTACCTGAGAATGTTCACAAACAGATTCTTTTCTGTAAAAAGGTCGGTGTTGGTCATCAGTTAATCCGGACTACATCGATATATGTCCATATTTCCTAGAGTCATATTTTTGGAGCACCTCAAAATTTCATCAACTGGAGTATGAATTAGGAAAAGCAAGAAGAAGTGACGGGGGACGGAGCCCTGCTACGGAGCTCTGCTATAAAAAGGAAGGAGACATTGACTTTTCAGCTCAAAGGAAAAGAAAGATTTTTTGTTGCTAAATGGACACCAAGATCCACTCATTGGGTAACACGTTTCATTTAAAATTGATATTTATTTTTCTTTTGCACGTTTAAAATTGGAGTTTATTCCTCCTTTACAAAAAGCAAAAATTGCATAGTGTTTACAAAACATCAAAATCGAAGCCAAATAGTGGAGAAATTGTATTCTTTACAAAAAGCCAAAATAAGCGGACAAGACCTTTGCTTATTTTTACACGCCAACTTTAATTACTCTCTTCTCCAAACGGCGGAGCAGATATCTATCATTTCTCACTTCTCCATCTCATCATCTCATTCCAATATCATTCCAAAGTTTCCTTCGATACCTTTCCAGTTCTTTTTACAGACCTTCTTCTCACATCCAAGTAATTCTGTGAAAATGGTTCTTCATCTTCTTCCTTGAGCTTATCTGACTTCACTTCTGTTTATAATATCACATGCTGGCTTGATTCTAATAAATATGAATCCTTCCAAACTTGCACATCTTAGTTGAAATCACAAATTCCACTTGCACAGACTTGCCCGCCTTATTATGGCCTTAAAAAGGAGAAGGGGCATATGCAGAAGCTGTTTCAAACAAAATCTTTGCCTACACATGTCTTCTTCGTCATCTCCGCCTACGCATGTCTTCTGCCCTAAAACACCTCATTGCATTGCCATTCATCTAGAGTAAGGCTGGCGTACAAAGATTTCGGGTACATTCTTTGTCTACCTATTCATTGCTTTTAACTGATTTGAGAGGAACTTTGATAGTTTTCTGTGTTGGCTTACAACATGAAGTATTTAGCCAGCAATGCTTTCCAGATGGCTGATCTAAAAGGGAAAATCATGGTCGATCTGACCTCAAAGGGAAGTTTTTTGGATCTTTTCTTTCAAGGCTTGCATGCAAGACAATTTTTTCTTTAAACCTGTCTTTGTGCATGCTTGCAGTAGACAACTAAGTTTCTTCAGGCCACAGAGCCTCAAAATTCATCACGGCCATAGAGCCATAAATTCTTCAAGACAATAGTGCCTAATAACGGCCATACATAAATTCTTCAGGCCAATAGAGCATGAACAATCAAAGAAATTTTAAGAGGTCACAGAACCTTGGCCATAGAGCTGGAAAATCAAAGAGGTCATATAACCTCCAAGAGACGATAAAGTCTTCAATTAATTCATGGAGCCAAACAGCTTCCAGAACTATTCACTATTTTTTCACAGACCACTATGTCTATAAACTTCCAAGAGGCTATGAAGAGCCTTGGCCCATAAAGTCGAAATCTTCTCAAATTGGCTATGAAGAGCCTTGGACATTAAATCCGAAATCTTCCAATAGGCTATGAAGAGCCTTGGCAATATAGCTGAAATCTTCTCCATCAATTCCTCTATGAAAAATCATAATTTTCAAGACCATTGAGTCATTTCATGGACAAGATTCAAAAACAGTGTTCAAGGCCATAGAGCCACAAAATTTTCAAAGGCCATAGAGCCTATTCTTGATCAAAGTTAAAGGATATCAAAGCCATTGACCCAAAGGCCAGTATGATTTCAAAGTCCAACAATAAAATTCACTTAAAGATTTCAAAATTACAATTTCTTCCAAGTTCACGTAATACTTCTGATCATATGGTGTTTGTGTTCTTTTCTCTTACTTGTATTGTCGAAGCCATGTAGGCAAGGCTGAGTTAGTGGTCAAGGAATCACTCTCATAAATGGTTATTCTGGTTAACCTTTTTTGACTTCTTTGTTGAAATTAGCCACAGAGTCCCCACAACATGCAAGGTTCTCTCTTGGTTTACCAAGTAACCAGCTGATGGACCCCTCTTCTGTTGCTTTTACTACTAACATAGCTGTTCAAGTCACTCTCAAGATTAAGTGCCAGGCTACCAGCAGGAATCGTAAAAGGATGAAGCTCCCAAAGAGTTTTAAGTGGAGGACATCTTGTAGAAATTGGAGCAGTGGACATCCAGGTGTCATCTCTTCCTCTTAAATGCATCTTATTAATTATGACAGTGTTATTTCAGATGACCCTAAATTTGTGTATATTTTGGTCTTCTCTGGGTAGTGAATAATTTGTCAGTTTCAAGCATGAGTGTCAGTTAAATTCATAATTATGCTCAAACATTAGTCTGAAGGATATTTTTTTTTTTTGATCATTTGATCATATGGTTTCTTATCATTCCTTGTTGATATCGTGGTTTATATGGTGGCTGTTATGATTCCTGTGAATAAGTGTCTCCTGATTGATTTGTTCAAAACCTGCAACTTCTCTGATCAAGCATCTAACAATGTGCACCTTTATGCTTGATTTATGCGGCAGCAGCTTCCATTTGTCTCTCACATCTCCCCACATTCTGCAATAACACAGTCCAATTTAGGCCGATTATTTACACTCACAGCCACGTTTTCAATCTTCCTCACCACTAAAAGCCCGTCTCCACTGCCATCTTCCTCAAACTTACGTCCGTAGATGGATACACATCCACTGCCATATCCCTTTAGGAAATCGCCACCTTGCACTATAAAATCCTTAATCACCCTGTGGAACTGGCATCCTTTATAACCAACAGATAGCCCTGCCTCCCTATACTCGCCGGTACAAAATTGCAGAAAATTTTTCAGCAGTGTTGGGGGTAATGTCGGAAAAAGGCTCCATCTTTAAGCTCGTACAATTTTCTCTGATATTTGCTCTCATTCTTTGAAATTAATATTTGGTTGTGAGTTTATGTAGTCACCTACTCAGCCATCCTCCTATGTTTCCTTGTAATAACTGTAGATGTCCTCAACATACTCCACTGTAGCACATTCATTGTCAAGTGATGTCCAGAATTTCAAACTATGACTTAAAGCAGCAATTCATCCAATTAAAGAAAATCCTGCCCACTGAAGTCACGTGTTTGGCAGCATAATAGTTGAAACTTCAAGTGTTATAATATGTCTTAGCATGAATTCTTTGCTCTGTCAAGGATGACTAAGTTTGTAAAATTCTGATGATCTGATTTCATGGTAATAAGGCTGGGTTCTTTGGGAGCATCTTACATGCTGATATAAGGTAATTGTCTTGGCACTCAATTTAAAATGGTGGCCATTGTTGCCACTATTATTTAATGGATAAGAGTTCCTCTGAGCTATGAACACGAATAATCTTGAATTATTCCTCTGAGTCATAGACATAGACTCCTCTGAGCTATCTTAAATCAGGTTAGGAGAGCCTTAGCTACATAGCTGAAATCTTCTTAATTATTCCTGGTGCCATGCATGATCCTTGTATCACTTGTAAGATTTTATGGTCTCAATATTAAAGATGTCTTGTCAATTTAGTTTAATTAGTGATTCAATGAATCTTTATGCTTTGCTCTATGAATTATAATCTGCTTAGTTTTATGCTTCTAAACCTATATTTTTTTTTAAAAAAAAAATATCTGTTTAATGAAACATGTTTCAAAATTAGTAATATTTTCCTATTTAACTTCTGTCATGAGTATAGATCAACTATTCTTAGTATAAAGTTATTGACATGTTAAATGTTATGGTCATTGTCACATGATTGATATGTAACTTGTTAGCCATTCTGAAACTCTTCTTTACGAACTTTATCTTGTGATGACATAGTTGCTCCTATTTGCCTTATCCTAAAATGAATCCTCACTTACTATATTTTGTATGTATCTGTATGTCTATACTTTATTAAGCGCTGTAGTGTTTTAATGATTTCTTCATTTCATGAGCATGTTTCCAGCTGGAGGATACTTAAGATCTCGTTTAAAAACTTTCAGACTATGATGTGACGTAAACTCACTGTTGTTCAATTCAATCTAGTTTGTATCGTTAGGTATAAATAGTTGGAGCTTCCTTCTTGACAGGTTGAAATAAGTTTTACTTATTTGCTTAGAGTGGGAATAATTGATGTTACTATTGCTTATCTATGTAAATTGGTTTACAAAGGTGTTTTTACTATGTTTTTCATGATTAACAAGGTTTCCAGGTTTGTTTTCTGCTATTGAAAGAATTCTTGATTGCAGGTTTCAGTATGCAGGCGTTACACATTAACTTTTCCTTGCAGGTTCTTCACAGCCTGGAGTTTTCTATATAACTTTGTTTTGCAGGATCTTTCTATATAACCTTGTTTTGCAGGATCACTGTTCGTTCACGTGCCGAGAATTGAGGTTATGGAGTTTTATACTAATACTTGTGCAGGTATATTAAGGAACCGAAGCAGATAAGGGTGATGATGTCTCCATGATGCTATTCATTCAAAGAAAAACATAGGGATTGCTATTCATCTGAACAAGAAAACATAAATGAAGACAACACAAGTGAAACAGTGAAGACGGTGCAGTTATGGATGAAATATTAAGGGTTCTTCTCAGTATACGTGTTCCAAACTTAGTTGCATCTATCTATGCACTAAGTTTGAGGGGGAGTGTAGAAAATACATAATACATAGTAGGTTGTACAGAGAATACATTGTAGAAAATACATAATACATAGTAGGTTGTACAGAGAATACATAGTAGGTTGTACAGAGAAATAGTGAAGGTACAAAATATAACCGTTGGAACATGACCGTTGGAGGACCTCCTTCCTTTGTATATATAGTTGCCTTGTTGTATCATTTGACTCTTAAGCAAGAAATCAATAATACTTGATTCTTCTTCAACTTTGTGTCTACCATTGTTACACTGCATATTTCTCTTCCTCTTACACAATTATCTCTCCTCTACTTCCTTCATAGTTATTCCTCCTCTAGAATTTCTACAAACTTGTCGTTGTTCAATCTGCTCGCCTGACATGTGTAATTAAAGACTCATTATTTTTCTTTTGAGCTCAATTCTTTCAAGTGTAATCAGCCTAATTCTATTCCTTCCTTCATTGTATTTCTATGTGGTTGTGATTTCTACCTTTATTGTTAGTAACAAGAATTTGTGCTTCTTTTGATATATGCGTTTGTGCTGGCTTAACATGCGTGCTTAAGGCATAATTCTTTTTCTTTTACCTTTAAGATCTTAAAAGATATAGCATAACTATTTTTAGCTTAATCAGCCTAGTTTTTCTTTCGTCATGATTATTCTGGATGTCTTGTCTACTTAACCGCCTTCTGTTTATAAATTACTAGCCAATAATTCCTCTTGTACTGTTAGTTAGTGTTGAAAGCTCTTCTACTTGATGGTTGAAGATTAAAAATGTGTTTACAACCCTTGTGATCGCACTTGGCTCTGAATGGAGAAACCCCTCTTCTCACTTTGTAGACGGGCGTCTTCTCAAGATCCCAAATGTGCCTCTGCGGATGGGACATTAGTGCATGATGAGCTGTCACACAGTATATCTGATAATGAAGAGATTTGCAAATAAAAAATAAAAAAAATCCAACCTGTAAACTTTGGTACATTCTCATCCCTCTCATCTTTTACTGCTAGTCAGTCTCTCGGTGATAGTGCCCTGTTACAGCTAGCAGAAGACACCACCGAAGTTACTTCAATTTTGCGGTGTTCATAACTATCAGCAGTATTGCCCTGTTACTGCTACCAGTAGATACCTCTGATATGACTTCAATCTTGTGGTGTTCAGAATTATCAGCTACTCTAACTCTACAAGCTGATTCTTGCATGCGAGCTATTTTCGGATGATATCTGATTTCTTTTTTTTCTGTGCTTTACTTTGCTGTATTACAAATCTGATTTTGATTTATATATGGCTCTGTTTGATTTCACCTGTTTGCAAAGATATGCAAGGGAAAGTTTCAGGAAATGGATGTCCCCACTTCGCCAATGACCAAGTTAATGTTCCTGGAATGTTTAAGTTTTTATGCCTACTAATATCTTGCATGAAGTGTCATATTTCCATTGCTTGCTCATACCGAGCCTGCTCCCTCTTTTGGTATTTATTGCAGTTCAAAACAAAATTCTTTAACCTATCTTTAATGGTTTCTTGCGAAACTAAATTTTCAAGCATCATGGGCGAGTTTAGATGTTTAAAACTGTAATTTTCTCAGAAGTCTTAATTGAAGGATTAGTTCATCCGTCTGAAGCTTCTCGCCACATTTACTCCCAGGCTCAAAAAGAGACTCAAGCTGCTGTCCATGTGTGGCACATTGGTTTCTCCAAAGCTTAGATCTGCCCAACTATCAATTGAGACAGGTAAATAGTCCTCAAGACACTAGTGTATGCCGTCTTGTATTTCAATTAGATAATATTGCAGACACAGGTTTGATAGGCGTTATA
Source organism: Eustoma russellianum (assembly GCA_036186865.1). Lineage (NCBI taxonomy): Eukaryota > Viridiplantae > Streptophyta > Magnoliopsida > Gentianales > Gentianaceae > Eustoma > Eustoma russellianum. Next base: position 178,017 of record AP025046.1, read on the forward strand.
TTCTATCCATAGCTTGGGCATGCAATCAAACCATGCCATGGTTTCTATAGTGGAACGGCTGATTAAACAAGGATAGTAAAGTTGTTAGGCTAACGATTACAATAAGAAATTCAGCCCTCTACAGACAGTATTCTGGAGGGGAAAGAAGGAACAGGTAATATTAGCTAGCGCTTGGAACTAATATTTAAGTTCCAAATTATAATATTTCACGCTTCTAGAAAGGTTTAACTCATTTTTCTCTCGTACTTTTTACTTTACTGTAAAAATAACGTTTGCATAAAATCGTGATGTTATTTGTAAAAACCGATTAGCTCATATTGAAGAGCTCATTTCAAAGATCAAAAGGAGTACCATATTTGTTGGGAAAATCGGGTATTTTTCCCACTACGACAACACAACTAGTGAAATGCACCAGTTCAGAACTAATGAACTGGACAGAACACTAACAAAACTACCCGACAAATAATATTGAATACTATACTACAATAGAAAAGAAAGCAGTAAAACAATAATAAAGATAACAGAACAATAAAAGATATAAAGAGAGAAACACACCCGAAAACTTTGCCACTAGAGTTCAGCCAGGATAGCTTGATCTCCGGACACTTGCTGAATTGCTTGCTTCTATTTATATGTAGAAGAAGATACAAGTTTTAGGATGATTTACATAAGAGGAGGATGAGTTTATTTATAATCCTCAAATCTCCTATTCATTTCTAAACTACCGATGTGGTGCACAATCTAAGCCAAAAATCAACAAATCTCCACCTTGGCTTCATTTTAAATCCTACCAAATACAAAACTTATCAACAAAAAAAATAGTCTTCGTGGTACTTCCACGTATCTACTCAAACGTGCAAGATATTAACCAAGTCTAAACAATGTCCAAACTTGGCCCTTGTAACAACCTTGGTCAACATATCTGCATGATTCTCCGTAGTATGAATCTTCTAGAGAAGTATCTCCTCTTCTTCGAGAATTTCCCGCACAAAATGATACCGAACATCAATATGCTTCGTCCGTGCATGAAAGACTTGATTCTTTGCCAAATGAATAGCACTGACTGTCAGAATATACTTTAAGTTGTTTCTGACCAACTCCCAAGTCTTTAAGCAACCCATAAAGCCAAATTGCTTCCTTCACAGCCTCTGTAATCGTCATATACTCTGCCTCTGTTGTAGACAAAGCCACCGTTGACTGTAAGGTAGACTTCCAACTAACCGGCGCTTTTGCTAAAGTGAACAAATAGCGAGTTGTAGATCGTCGCTTATCCAAATCTCCAGCATAATCAAAATCACAATATCCAATTACGCCTTGACCAAGTGATTTATCTTGCTCAAATTCCAATCCAACATCTACGGTATTTTGAAGGTACCGTAGAATCCATTTCACAGCTTGCCAATGACCCTTGTCTGGATCATGCATGTATCTACTAACAACACTAACAGACTGTGAAATATCTGGTCTCGTACACACCATCACATACATCAAACTTCCAAGTGCATTCGCATATGGGACTTTTGCCATATATTCTCGTTCTTCATCAGTAGTTGGAGACAAACGGCTACTCAGTTTCAAATGAGGAGCAAGTGGGGTACTTACAAGTTTTGTATCTTCGTCCATACCAAACCGTTGTAGTACCTTCTGCAAATACTGCTTCTGTGACAGCCAAAGTTCACCCCTCTCTCTGTCCCTGCTTATCTCCATACAGAGAATCTTCTTGGCTTCCCCCAAATCCTTCATCTCAAACTCTTTACTCAATTGAGCCTTCAACTTGCCAATATCTGCTTGGCTCTTTGCTGCGATCAGCATATCATCAACATATAAGAGTAAGTAGATGTAGAAATCATCTTGAAGTCTGCGCAAATACACACAATGGTCGTATTTGCTCCTCTTGTATGACTGACCCTTCATAAACTTATCAAATCGTTTGTACCACTGTCTCGGAGATTGTTTTAGTTCATACAACAATTTGGTAAGTTTACAAATACAATCTTCTTTATCAGCAACCTTGTATCCTTCAGGCTGAGTCTTATAGATTTCCTCCTCCAAAACACCGTGTAGGAATGCGGTTTTCACATCAAGTTGAGCTAGCTCCAAATTCAACTGTGCTACCAAGACCAACAAAATCCTAATGGAGGAATGTTTAACAACTGGAGAAAAAAACTTCATTGTAATCAATTCCATCCCTCTAAGCAAAGCCTTTAGCCACCAACCTTGCCTTGTAGCGAGCATCTTTTTTATGAGGAAATCCTTCTTTCTTTGCAAATACCCATTTGCACCCAATTGCCTTCTTATCTTCTGGTAGTTGTGCCAGCTTTCACGTATTGTTCTTCTTAAGAGATCGCATCTCTTCTTCCATTGCACCTGCCCAGCTTCCCCTTTCTGGACTTAGAATAGCTTCTGTGTAGGTGGATGGAATGTCATCAACAACTGGAAGTGCATAGGCTACCATATCAACGAAACGAGCAGGCTTTTGAACTGCTCGTCTTTGTCTTCTAACTGCAATTGGTGCCGATTGCTGTTGAGGTTCTTGGGTAGAATCCTCTTCCTCATATGACTCTTCTTCTGCCATAGGAGAGTCACTTGTGGTGCTTCGTGCTGGGGTCACCACTCTTTGCTCAAACTCCACATGCTTCGGAGTACACTCCACCTGCTTCGGAGTACTATCAGTTCCTTCTTGATTTACCTTGTTCATCATGGCAGATTCATCAAAGGTAACATCTCTGCTGATAATCGTCTTCTTTGCCTCCAGACACCATAAACGGTATCCCTTCACTCCAGGATTGAAGCCCATGAAAAGAACTTTCTTTGCCCGTGGATCCAACTTTGATTCAATCACATGATAATATGCAATAGAACCAAAAACATGCAAAGAATCATAATCGGTTGCAGGTTTTCCAGACCATACCTCCAACGGAGTTTTGCCATCTATAGCAGATGATGGCAACCGATTGACGATATGTTGAGCGTACGTCACAGCCTCAGCCCAAAATTTTCTGTCTAACCCAGCATTAGACAGCATACAACGAACTTTCTCCACAAGTGTCTTGTTCATACGCTCTGACACGCCATTCTGCTGTGGTGTCTTTCTAACAGTGAGATGTCGAACTATGCCACAGTCTTGGCATACCTTCAGGAATGGATCATTCTTGTATTCTCCTCCATTATCTGTTCGGAGAACCTTAATCTTTCTTCCTGTTTGATTTTCAACTTGTACTTTCCACTTAAGGAAAATGTCAAGCACATCATCTTTATTCTTCATTGTATACACCCAAACTCTTCTTGAGAAATCATCAACAAAGGTGACAAAATAATGCCTACCTCCAATGGATGGAGTCTTGGCAGGTCCCCACACATCTGAATGCACATAATCCAGAATATCCTTGGTATTATGAATCGCAGTGCCAAATTTCACTCTTCGTTGTTTTCCAAGAATACAATGCTCACAAAATTCAAGTTTGCAAGCCTTAGTACCTTTCAAGAGTCCTTGCTTGGCAAGAATTTGCAAGGACCTTTCTCCAGCATGTCTCAACCTCATATGCCACAGCTTCGTTGCCTCAGCATCCTTCTTTGTGCTAGAAGTTGCTGCCGCTACTGCCCCCACCACTGTATTACCTTGGTAGTAATACAGATTGTTTTTCCTCGTACCTTTCAACATCACTAGTGCTTCTGAAGTTGCTTTAAGAACTCCATCTCGCATCGTCACAACTAGACCTTTAGATTCTAAGGCCCCCAAAGAGATGAGATTCTTCTTCAACTTTGGCACGTACCGCACATCCCGTAAAATTCTGGTGGATCCATCATGATTTCTCAGCTTGATTGATCCTATCCCAGTTGTTTTACATGGATTATCATTACCCATGTAAACAAAAGACACATCATGATATTATGAAAACCTGTCACATAAGACACATGAGTTAGTTTGTGCAATACCCAAAATCTAGAGCTTGTCTATTGTAATCATTCTATTTCAACATGCAAAACAAAAGATAATCGCATACTATTGAAGAAAATAAGTATACCAAACAATCTTATCCAACACAACCGAAAGCATAGGATTCTAGATTGCTCTGCCGGTATTTTCAATAGAGAAATTTGCATTTGGTTTCTAGACCCAGTAGTCTCCTCCACGCCTCACTTTGATGCTTCTGCAAGCAAGGTTAAATGAATGATCTGTTCATCCCATCTCGGCCATATGGTAATCTCCACTTATGTCCGCTTAATATTGTTCAAATTTTGGCATCCTCTGCAATGCACAATTTTCTTTTTAATTCAGGATGGTGTTGATTTAAAATACCCTATAGACGCCAATGGTTATTCCTGAAAGAAGTGGCTTCCCCATTCCCTATCCCTCTACCTATGTAGTTACCATGTTTGTCCCTAATCTGAAGGAACTTCTTTCAAAGTCAAGAATCCGAAGGCATTGGCTTTGCCTCATAAATTGATTTCTCTCTGAATATAATTGTATGCATGAATAATTAGTAGTACATGTTGGCAAATGAATGATAGAGAATCGACAAGAAATATGGTAGGATTAATCGATCAATTAGTACCTGTAGTCGAGGAACAACATGAGACTACAACGAGAATTCACAATGACAAGATGTGATTTTGCGCAAAAAAAAGTAACAGAATAGAAATAAATTATAAGTTTACGTAATTCAGTTGGTATACGAGTTTGGAAATTATACTAAATTCTTCTATGTTGAATCGCTCGTGAACACGTTTTCTCAACCCTTTGTAACATATTGTTCATTTTTCATATTGGCGTCTCCCTAGTACGATGAATTCTGATTGTTATTATATACCAAATACTACGCGTAGTTGGCGCACCACTGTCAGCTTTCTCAACCGTCAGTGTCATTGCGCGCAAAAACACTGGGAGTCCGAGGCCAAAAACGTAAAATCGCACACCCCTTCACCCACCCAAAACGTTTAAATGCAAGTGCCCATGGAGCCAATGAGAGCGACCTTCAACCATGTCATCTGACTTCATGCGCTTTAACGTTTCCTGGCCACTAGCACTTCCCAACCCCCTCTCTCTTTTACATTTTAAAACAGTTTAGATTTTAAGGAATGAGAGAGAAAGGGGCTGAGATCACCGTTAAAGACGCCGCTAACAATGGAGGCCCAAGTTAAAATCGGGCAATGCCTATTTTTATAATATAATGTAGGAAATGATGGCTATGCAATTATTTCATTTGATTTAATGGTCATAAATAGACCCTGATTCTCAGGCCTCTTTAACATTTGTTTTTTTTGGTTGCACTTTATCCTCACTCAGTAAAATTATGTTTTTCATTTTTTTTCTACTGCTGACGTAATTATTATTTGTAATTTTTGGTCTGCAGTGTCTATATAACATTCTACCTGCATTTTTTTTATGGGATTTCAACAGCGGTTACCCTTTATTATACTACCTCGTATTTCTTTTTTTTTTTTTTTTT
>AP025046.1:192983-269135 GCA_036186865.1 Eustoma russellianum
TTTTTTTTTTTTTTTTTTTTTTTTTTGTGGAGATAGACGTGGGAACGAAATGGACCCGTTGAAAGGTTTATGGATATGGGTTCAATAGAAGCATGAAAGAAGCAGCTGGTTTGATCTTTTGGATTGCCAGCTACTTGTGGAACTCGATTGGGAAATCAACCTCCATCACATCTTCCAAGTTGATTTTTTCAAAGTAGACCCTGTAGCTTGGCCAAGGAGTTGCTTCATGTGGTCGAAGCCATTATCGTGTATCTATGGGTTTTTACATGGTTTGCAAGTTAAGTTATTTGGTGTCTTTGGCTTTTTACATGGCCTAATCTTGGGTTGACTAGAGTAACATAACGTGAAGGAGCGAGCAGCGATGGTTAGGCTACATTGTTGAGGAAGAAACACTTCACCTTTTCGTATTCATACACATATTATATATGTATCTAGTGTGATTACAGAAAGACGTTAATAGAATTCTCCGCTAGTGTGCAATGTGTTTACAAAATGGACAAGATTGGAAGACCCCATTTCCCACCTTTGATATTCACGCTTCCGTTTCAAATAATTAAACCTTTTTCTTTTTCTTGTGATGAGCAAATGTGAACGCTGATGATTGATTTCTTGGTTTTCACACGTCTGAACAACAAAACCATAAAAACAAATTCTCTCCCCTGCTTGCTACTGTTTATTTTGTATTTTGGCTGTCTATTCTGGACAAAGAATACTGACAACCGCCAAACTATTTTTGCAGAAACTCGGCCATTCATCTTTTTTTTTTATTTTTATCTTTTAGCTACTCAGACAGATTTTTCCGGTAATTCTACTAGAAATGAGGGTATAATTGTTTCTTCAGAATTTTCAAAAGGACGCAATCGTTATTTCATAAACATGGGTATAATTGTCTCTTCAAAATTTTTGAAGGATTGCAATCGTCATTTAATAAACATTTCTTTCCTCCTTCACTTTTGTGATATTCTGTTGCAAAAGAAATCCAGCCTCTTTCAATTGGCCTTCTTTTTTTTTTTTTTTTTCCCTTTTGAAACCAAATGTTCAATTGGCAACTGAATCAATTCACATATGATCCCAGGTACTCCTAGTTTCTCTGTAAGTTGAATTTAAAAAAAAAACATTCATCTTCGTATTCACAAAACATTCATAAAGAAACATGTTTCTGAATTACATCCCGAACCTATAGATAACTTAAATGTTAGAAAATTTTCCTTAAAAAAAAACTACGGACCTCTTACATTACCGATTCTTAAAGTTCAATAGCGAATTGAGCAGCTTTTGATCTAGATCACTCTTTTTCATTTAAGTGGCGAACCTAGCTTCGTCACCGATCATCTTGTTTCTGAAGATAGCACCGAACCCACATCCAGAAATCTTACGAGAGTGTGGCTCAGCTACCGGTTCGACGTCGGTGGTCCGATGTGCTCTTCCAACCATTGTCGGCTGTCTTTGTTTCTCTCTAGGACGGCATAATATGAGATTTTTAGGCGGAGATTTTTGGTGCGGTGTGGAGACTTCTCTTTCAATTATGTTTTTCTTCTTCAATCGAATTGAGATGGAAATTTTGGGCCTCGGCAAATTCATACGATAGATTTAGGTTTAGTGAATTAAAAATTTGAGCTTTTGCAACGAAGATTTTTTTTTCTTTTTTAAACAATAAAACCTTACAAAGTTTATGAACTTATGATAGAGGGTCGTAAAATTGATGTTGGCCCAGAAAAATAGTAATATTGTTTAACAGTTGGAGCCTTCTTTGGGGAGAAGTGTTTAAGAAAATGGACGCCTGTAATTTTCTGATTTTGTTGTTTTCTGCAGGTGTTTTGGTACAAGGCTGTAAGTTCATTATGTACTTCTGTACCATGATTTTGTATTTTCTTCAGATCCGTGTTCTTTGAGAAATATAAATGTAGTTTAATCGAAATTAATTTTCCATTTTAAATTATTTGTGTTGTAAAATTAAAGAGGCCGTCATTTTCCCTCCATTGTTCCTCTTGTTCTTTATTTTTCACCAACTCATGATTTCTTATTACCTCACCAAATATGCAAGTCAAGAGCCTTCTGATTTTTTACGTGACTATATATATCATAAGGTAATTTGAACTTGAGACCAAAGGCCTTGTGTTCAAATTTTTTTATATAAACATATGATTGTAAGTTAATGGGTTAAGTATTCGCTTCTAAACAATATTTAAATATTTTGCTACACGGAAATCTAAGTGGGCTAAAATTAAATAGTTCCAGACTCATTCTACATAGTTGGCTAAAAAAGTCTGCCAATCAAAAGCTTTATGAGTATGCCTGTCTAGCTATAACTTTAAACAGCTTGTAGTCTGGAAACACATGCCTAAAGTCAAAACGCTTCAGTTTTAACATTACGTTATATACAATTTTTTTATGTTAAGTTGACTTCAATAGTTTTTGTAACTAAGTTGACTTTGATATTAAACTCACCACGCCCCTTGCATTAATTATATCGTTGTCATTTTAGTATTGTGTTATCTCCATTATAATTGTGTCTTTTTTTTTTCTGTTGGTTCAAATTTATGTACTCTAATTTGGGTTTTATTCGTAATTTATTTAAAAGTTTCTGATTCACCTGCCATTTGCATCAGATATCACGTACTCATTATATGGGCAAAATAATAAATTATAAGAAAACAAAAAAAAAATGCACTTCAATTTGAAAATGCACTTCAAGTTTCTGATTCACCTGCCAACTTCATGGCTTGATGTAGTTATTGTATGAGAAAAGTTACACCGTTGCAAATTCTTGCTTACAATCTTTTTCAGTAAATGTAACGGAAAAATAATTGCACATGCCTGCGAAGACAAACAATTTGGATTTAACGAACAATTTGGTGCCAATTGTACAACTAAAGAGCAAAGAGTTAGAGACTTTGAAATTACTTTATTATTGTGAATGAAAAATTTAAGAGGATAAAGCACTATTTTTTACCCCGTTTTTATAATTGAGACAAATTCAGACTCGATTTATAAAACATGGCATCAACTTTTCATTAGTAACTCATATGAAAGAAGATACGTAATTAGATTCTAATTCTGGAAATTAATGTTTGACATTAACAATCTCCTACTTCCTCCAAAGAGGAGTTGTAAAGCACTACGTTTGGAATGCTTACAAAATGTGACATGTATTTCCTGACCCACACATAGCTAGCGCCAATGTAATCCGTTTGCACTTTCCTTTTGTATACGGATAGCGAATTGCGATTGATAACTATTAAAGCATTTGCGTTCGATGCTACGTCCTTACCCTTTCGTTTTCAATCCCAGTATTAAAACCCACAATAAACAATCGAACTCGTGATCACCGGGTACCCACTTGATCCATTAATAAATCCCAAGAAGCTCCTCGTCAGGTCGGGGAAGGATCCATCTATATATCTGGGTTGTTCATTTACCTCACCTTCTGGTCTTTTCCGTTGAATCTTTTGTAGGAGAATCATCAATTTGTTCAATTCAAATGGAGGGTGGTGTTAAATGCTCTGCAAACTACGTTCCCCTCACTCCAATTAGCTTCTTGGAGCGTTCAGCCGTTGTGTACAGAGACAGAGTTTCTGTAGTGCATGGGCATGTCAAATATACATGGGCTCAGACCCTTGAACGATGCACCAGACTCGCTTCTGCTCTCAATCACCTCGGAATCTCCCGCGGCGATGTGGTCTGTTCAACTTTCATTCCCCTGCGCCTGCTTATTTGTTTTCTCTCTATTTCCATATTTTGAAATTTGTTTCGCTGCAGTTACAACAGGTCTTTTCGTGCCTGACTGTTATCATGTGTTATTTCGTATTTGCGCTTCGTCTTTCAGAAGTTGAGTACTTTTTAACAGCTCCATCTATGTCAAAAGGCCTTTCTTTATAGTTTATTTGCTACGGTTTTTACTTTTTAGGAATGATCGACTGTCATGTGTTTCTTTTACTTTGAAGCCCCTTTTTCCAGTCATTTTTTTTTTGCCTTGTCTAACCATAGTATGACCGTATATTGTGGAATTCTCCTTCTGGTTTTTTTTTACCAGACAACCTTTCGCCCAGCTCCCTACCTGCAGCCCTGATCTTGAATCTCCTATTCATCTTTTAACTGAAAATCCCCGTCCATCTGGCCCTTGCGCTATCTGATCATCATTATTCAATTTCCTTGACATGCTGTTAGGTGTTGCAGTCCTTTATCTTGGCAGCTCAATATCTTATCCTAGCAGTCCATCTCCATTTGTTATTCTCAATCAGCTCACTCACCCTGGCCTCATACCATATTCCTAGTTTCCTCTTCAAACCTTTGCACAGAAATCATTCATCCTAACCAACAAGTGCCACTTATCATGCCAAAATTTGATGAAAACCTCCAGCTTGCGGTGCCTTTCCTGGTGTTCTCTGTTCATCTTATGTTGGAAACTATTGTTGAAACTGATATCTCGTAGAAGAAAATGATAGATATGCTCCTTTCTATATTTCTTTTATTTATTATTTTCAGTAATGATATTTTGATTTATATAATATCCGCTTCTGAGAGTTCCTGAACTTTCTCTGCTTTTGAAATGTGAGAGGCAATCTTCACAGCATACAGTGATCTATCCAAACATATCATCATTATTAGAGCACAAATACTACTATACCCTACTTCACATAAAGAAAACATCCAATTCGGACAAGGTTCGGAACTATCTCAATGCCTCAGACTCAAAACCACTTTGGTGACAAAGGTGCGGATGATACACTTTCTAATAGGGTAATTGCTGCTGCTTTCTGGCTAAGTTTTGGAAGAGTTGGTCTGCATATGCCACTTCACTAGTATTAGGCTCATTCCTTCTGCCAATCTTCTTACTTTCTCATAGATAATGTTACGGGTCCTGGCGCTCTCATTGAACTTCTGACCCAGGGGAATGTTGACTTGCTCCCCTTTTTGATTGCTTTGACTTTCTCAAGAGAGATTGAACGTTTTCATTCTCAGGGTGGCAACATTGTTTGACAGAAGAACAGAGTACTATGTTAACTACCACCAAGCAAATTACAAAAAAAAACTACCACCAAGCAGAGAGATTTTGACGATTGCTATCATGTCTTATACATGTTGCTAGTTTCTTCTTTTTTAAAAAATGCGATGTGTTAACTAAGATTATTTAAAAAATTTTATATGTTATCTTCTCAATTTGAAGTTCACGTGCCTCCCTTTTCAGTGATTTCCTACCTCTATAATTCTCCATCAAATTTTGAGTATCATCGCCGGAGATCTCTATGCATGGAACTTTCTTTTAGTCAGAAAATATATGGAACAGCGATTTGAAGGAGCATAAAAGATACTCTAACTATGACCACTGTTCTTATGATTATCAGAACTGGAACTACTAAATTACATGCAATGCTTCCTGGATTCCTGTAATTAGTTTTAGCCCGGTAGAAAATGAAGCACGAAATTTCCAAGGACATATTTTGATTTTCTAGTCTATAACATTTCTAATAAAATAACTGTCTCAAAACTACTTGTATGGCTGCTCAAAAACTATGACTATTATGTAACAGACAAACCACCTCGTATAAGTACTAAACAATGTGTTTTATCTTGTGCCTAAGAGGATTGTATCTGTGTTTGCGTATGGTGTATACTGCAGGTTGCAGCTTTGGCTCCAAATGTCCCTGCAATGTATGAGCTACACTTTGGAGTTCCAATGGCTGGAGCAGTTCTTTGTGCACTTAACATTCGCCATGATTCTTCAATGGTGTCAGGATTGCTGCGACATTCAGAGGCAAAAGTCCTCTTTGTCGATCATCAATTCCTTGATACAGCTAGAGGGGCACTGGACATTCTGGCTAAGACAAACACTAAGATGCCTCATTTGGTCAGTATCTCTGACCATGAGAGATCGTCTGTGGCTAGTGACGTGATTGTGACTACAGGAAATTCAGACTACGAGTCTATTTTGGCTTCCGGAAGACCTGATTTTGAGATTGTGCGGCCAAAGGATGAATGGGAACCCATTTCTCTGAATTACACTTCAGGAACAACATCCAGTCCTAAGGGTGTTATTTACAGTCATAGAGGTGCCTATCTTAATACTCTGGCTGCTATTCTCTTAAATGAAATGCAATCAATGCCTGTCTATTTATGGACAGTTCCGATGTTCCACTGCAACGGCTGGTGCCTTGCTTGGGCTGTTGCTGCACAGGGTGGCACAAACATCTGTCTTAGAAATGTAACAGCAAAAGGTGTTTTTGACTGTATATACCAGCATCAAGTCACTAATATGGGTGGTGCACCTACAGTTCTGAATATGTTGATAAATGCTCCAGCTAGCGACCATAAGCCACTCCCTGGAAAAGTATCAGTGGTGACAGGTGGTGCTCCACCTCCTGCACCTGTTCTTTTTAAGATGCAGGAACTTGGATTTTGTGTCACGCACTCGTATGGTCTGACAGAAACATTTGGTCCTGCAACAGTATGTTGCTGGAAACCTGAATGGAATGGCTTGCCACCGGATGTGCAGGCAAATATAAAATCCAGACAAGGAGTGCAGCATCTGTGCCTGGAAGAAGCTGACGTCAAAGATCCTGCAACAATGAAGAGCGTTCCAGCAGATGCAAAGACAATAGGAGAGGTGATGTTCAGGGGCAATACTATAATGAATGGATACTTGAAGAACAAAGTAGCTACAGAAGAAGCTTTTAAAGGAGGGTGGTTTCGGAGTGGGGACTTAGCAGTCAAACACCCTGATGGATATATAGAGCTTAAAGATCGTTCGAAAGATATTATCATTTCTGGGGGAGAGAATATAAGCACAATTGAGGTTGAGTCGGTGCTCTTCAGTCATCCAGCAATTCTTGAAGCTGCTGTTGTTGGAAGGCCGGATGATCACTGGGGAGAGACACCTTGTGCCTTCATTAAATTGAAGGACGGTTGTAGTGCAAGCACCGATGAAGTTATCAAGTATTGTCGTGATCGTTTGCCTCATTACATGGCTCCTAGGACAGTCCTTTTTGAAGAACTGCCAAAGACTTCAACTGGGAAAATTCAAAAATTCATCCTCAGACAGAAGGTTAAGTCTATGGGAAGCATTTCAAGAAGCAGTAAACTATAGCGAACCAGGATGGAAATCAACGATGAGAGCGCATAGCTCTTCAATAATACGTCTCACCCACAAGTGCTAGTCATGGAATGCCCATTGACTTGTGCAGGAAAATTCCAATTGTGGATGGTGTTGCATGCACGTAGTTGGGATTGTGCAAAGTAGCCGGTGCACGTCCAAGCGTGAGGACATTAGCTGGACCTCCTGTGATTGTATTCTTTGTTTCCTTCCTGTTCTACTGTTGACAAATTCATGCCTCTGTATTTCTCTTTGTGAAGTTACCTCATGTAATGCAAGTGGCTTGATTAGCCTCTGACGTCTTAGGTTCATTGGATTGATAATTTGATGGGAACTTTTAGTCTATAGCGAACTTTACGAGTTAACGCCCTTGAGGTGTGTTGGCATAGTAGCAGTTCCTGTCTCCTGGAGCTCCAGTGCTACATCTTTTCTAGTATTTTCTATTTCGTGAGAGCGTGTAGTAAGATGAGAAAAAGAAAAAAGGTGTACGGGTTAATGGCTCTAAGAGCTGCTGATAAAAGAGAGACCATAAATTTAACCACCGAATGAAGGGTTATACAACTAAACCAAATCCAAAGTCGCACTAAATGATCTTAATCTCCACAGAAAAAGGAAATGAATTTCGAAGGGTAAAAAAAATGATATCTTACCCAAAAGTTGCACTACCTGTAGTTTTGGACCATTAACCTTGCATTACTCCTTTCTTGGCGTTTCGATTTTCAGTTTACGTATAATATAGAAAGAATATAGATGGCAACAATCACTAATATGTCATTATTCATTTGATAATTCGGATACCTTGTCCACCAATAGATCAAAATTTCTTTTTCAATGAGGTGTTTGCACATAATAGTCTAGTCCCCAAGGTTTTCTTCCTGGAAATTTCAGGTAACTTTTTCCCGCTTTATCAGCTAGGCTTCTGCAGGTCCAGTTTAGAGAAACCGAAGATTATAATGGCAACGATCAAAATCATATCACAAGAAAAGTTGAAGCCATCTTCTCCAACGCCACGCAATTTGAGAAGCTTGAAGCTTTCCCTGTTGGATCAGCTGATGCCTGCTCCATATGCTCCCATGGTCTTATACTATCCCAACCACCATGGTGCAACACTTGTACATTCTTTCCAAGAGTGGACTGAGCAAATGAGGGACATGTTGGAGGCGAGGAAGCGTGATGATCTGGCATTCCGCGACAAAGATTTTCAAAATGCTATAGATTGTTATTTCCAGGTAACTGTTTGAGCAAATTATTACATAGGTGGTACGTATGCTACGGGAAGGCCATTGAGTGCCTACTGCTGTTGGTTCTTCGGAATCTCGACCTAGTTCCTCTTCTTGCTCTTCTTCTTCTTCTTCTTCTTTTTTTTTTTTTTTTTGGGTAACGGTGGAGTGTTCACGAAAGTGTGAAAACTCCATATTTTATTTTGTTTATTCAGACCATGGCTTCTTAGAAGCATTCAGTTTTTATTCCTTGATGACATAGTTCGAAGATGTATAAACCTTCATTCTCTTCAAACTCTCATTTTGCTACAAGGTGTCGTTTTTGTTTCTTGATGAAACAGTTGAACATAAAAAATATCATTGGCTTAAATTTCCTTCTCTTTTTAAAATCCATTATTAGCATAGTATAATGCACTCCTAAGCCTGTAGTAGTACTCCTTTGCACTGTCTGCTGATGAAGTCGGCAGAATCTTACAGCATTGAATGATCAGGCGGAGTCATTTGGTCATTTCATTCTATACAGTTTGTGAATGTGGGCCCGACTGTTTATGCTGAAAGCAAACCTTTGCCATCTAATTTGTGATCAGCCTGGTGCGGGCTGCAGGATGCTATGCAAGCACAATGCGTGTACCCAGATTGGACTACAGCATTATACATGCAGTCGGCTCTCTTTCCAAACTAGGCATGAATAAGGATGCCGCAAATATGTTGCACGAGGCTGACATACTTGAGAAAAGGCAACGAGGCTGGAAAGGACCATGAAATGTTATAGTACTTACTTTTCTTTCAGACTGCCGCGCTTATTTTTGGTTTTGGACAGGTACGACTTTGGTTCATTTGTTATTTTGTATAATCCCACTTATCTGGGGCTTGGCTGCCATTCAAATTATACAAGAGAGAGGGAGGAGAAAAGTTTTAACTATGTGGAAATTGCCAATGGTATATATGTATTATACATGTAATCAATCATACAATGAGGGATTAGCACAATATTCATCAAGCAACAAACAGTTCGGCTTTTCCATCGATAAAGAGGCTCATGAACTCTTCTCCGTCGACGGTTTCTTTCTCTAAGAGCAGTTGCGCGAGTTTGTGTAGAATGTCAATGTGGGTTGTAATTATTTGTGTGGCCCTTGCATATGCTGTCTCAACTAGCTCTCTAACTTCTGCATCCACAATATCAGCGGTTGCCATGGAATAGTCCTTCTGTGATGACATCTGCCAATATAGAATGCGAGTATCATACAACTAATCACAGTTTCAAAGACGGAAAGGTAAATAAGAATAAATACAAGGTGATTGCCCTGAATAGGCACCTGTTGACCTAAGAAAGGATTGCCACCAGGTCCGCCAATAGCAACTTGACCTATCTTTTTACTAAAACCAAATCTTTCAACCATCTGTCTTGCAACCCGGGATACTTGCATGAAATCGTTTGATGCCCCTGTTGTTACATTATCCGTCCCAAAAATAACTTCTTCCGCAACCCTGAGCAAGCTTACATGAGTTAGAACGATGCCCTGGTACACCATCTTTCACTCTTACACTCACTTGGAAAAGAACATAATAAACTTATTTACAGTAAGACCCAATAAAGCAAGCATTTATGTATCCATCAGCATATTCTGCTTGGTATTTGACCACGGCCAGTTACTGAGCTTTGTTTGATATATGTAATTCATAGGAACAACCATTTCATATTACACATTCAAAGAAAAACCTCGAGACAAATGGTGCAAATAGGAAACTTTTAAGGCAGGCAGGCAACGTCATTAGCTTACCTTCCACCAAGCGCGACAGCCATCTGGTTCTCCAGGTAGCTTCTACTGTACAGACCAGACTCAAGCCTTTCTTCACTTGGAGCAAAAAATGTAAGTCCACCAGCTTGGCCACGTGGAATAATTGAAATTTTGGCAACAGGATCATACTCTGGCATAAGTGCGCCAACTAAAGCATGCCCAGCTTCTGTAGAGGCATTAAACTCGAGCATTAAACCCCAAAGAGAAAATAAATAAATAAATTCAAAACAGCAAGAAACGGAATGTTCATCTGCCATACCATGGTAAGCCACCAATTTCCTTTTCTCATCAGAGACAACAGCATTTTTCTTCTCTGGTCCAGCAATTATTCTTTCCAAAGCATCAGATATCTCATCTTTGCTTATTTCCTTAAGGTCACGCCTGGCTGCAAGAATGGCTGCTTCGTTCATCAGATTCTGCAAATCAGCTCCAGTAAAACCAGGTGTTCTCCTGGCAATCTTTTCAAAGTCCACATCCTTAGCAAGGGCCTTCCCCCTGGAGTGCACCTAAAAAACAAGTTGTGCACTGAATCAGAAATCTCTAGAGTGGCCATTCCAGCATAGGTCAAGGTTTCTTTAATTGACAGAAAAGTTGCCACTAAACTAGACGGAGCATAAATAATAATGGATATTTTGCTCTAACTATACATATATACATTTACACAAACATAATTTAGGATTACGGTGGACCTCCACAAGCCAAAAACCTGGATGACAAAAGAAGATCACAATCAAAAGTTTCATTCTGCACTAGCCTCGAAAAGTTGAGAACACCACTTCATTCTCACAAGATGCTGATTCCTGATTCTTTTTGACTGGAATGTTACAGCGCTTATCAGGTACATTTGCTTCCCAATATCAACAGCATGATAGTTTACACAATATATAAACAGGAAAAGGGGACGACCTCAAAAGACTAACTTTACCAACCTGAAGAATCCTAACTCTGCCAGCAACATCAGGACGGTCCACTGTCACCTGGCGATCAAACCTTCCAGGCCTAAGCAATGCAGAATCAAGAACATCGGGCCTGTTAGTTGCAGCTAAAACTATGACACCAGAATTGCCAGAGAAGCCATCCATCTCAGTAAGCAGCTGATTGATAGTCTGTTCTCTCTCGTCATTTCCACCTCCTAGACCAGCTCCTCTCTGTCTCCCTACTGCATCAATTTCATCAATAAACACAATGCAAGGAGCCTTCGCCTTAGCCTTCTCAAACAAATCCCTCACTCTAGAAGCTCCAACTCCCACGAACAACTCAACAAATTCTGAAGCTGCACAGGAAAAGAAGGGCACACCGGCCTCACCGGCAACTGCCCTGGCTAAAAGGGTCTTCCCTGTTCCAGGCGGTCCAACCAAAAGGCAGCCTTTTGGAATTTTTGCACCCAAAGCGGTATACTTATCAGGATTCTTCAAGAAATCGACGACTTCCTGTAACTCTAATTTCGCCTGGTCAGCTCCAGCAACATCAGCAAAAGTCACACCAGTCTCAGGAACCTCCTGAAACTTGGATTTGGAGCGTCCAAAATCCATGGGCCCCCCTAGCCCACCAGGGCCGCCGGGACCTCCTTGAGCTCGGCGGAATAGAAAGAAAAGCCCAGCAAAAGCAAGGAAGGGAAAAAGCAAATTCCCAATAAAATTGAACAAACCATTACCAGAATCACCCTCCGAGACCGAAATATCCACACCATTCATTGCCAAGATGTCAATCAAGTCAGGGTCGTTGGGCACAATCACAGTAGCTCTCCGGCCATCAATAGCAGTGAGCTGAAGGGTACTTCCTTCTTTACTGAACCTGACTCTCTCCACTTTCCCCTTCTTGACAGCATTCAAGAATTCGCTGTAGCGCCACTGGGTTCCCTCAGGGAGGTCGGTGGCGGCCGGTGTTTGTGTCTTGGGAGCAGTCAAGATGATGTTTTGTGAAAAGGGCAATGAATTCGAAGCACTGGGCTTCGGTGCTTCTGCTTGAAGCACGGAAGGTGAGGCTTCAGGGGGGGCGTTGTCAAGGGCTAGGGCTTGTGGGGAGATTGAGGAGACGAGCAGAGCAGCTAGAGCTGCCTGCGATGGGATATCTTTGAAAGGTCTTGAATTTTGTGGTGTTTTATCAAGAAGGGATGTTCGGATGGCGAATTTCCTTGGCAAAGATTTGGTGGTTTTGGGAGTAGGAGGCGAGAGGAAGATTTGAGTGCCGTAGATGTTAGAGGAGAGTAGATTGGTGGCAGCAGAAGCCATGGTAGGAAGGGTGCGTGGTCTTTCAGATTACGGAAAATAGTATGGGGAAAAGAGAGCAATGCTTTGGAATCGTCAAGGAAACGATCGTAAGATGGATATTCTCTCTTCCTCTGTCTACTTACCAAACTTTATGTATCGGGAGGATTCAAGCGGAGCCATAGATATGAGAATTTGCTTCTGCAGTTCTACAGCGTCTACGTGGGTCGAATACTATCCAGATGTGTGTCTTTGATTTTTCTGCATCTCAAACGAAATATTTGTTTCAGCACCGAAAAAGTATTTTCTTCTATATATGGAAACGCACTATCGTTTAGAACTATTAATTTCTAACTTTTTATTAGAATTGTGTTTAGATTTTATGCTTAATTTTGTTGCTTGGTAAGGTTGATAGACTAAATTATTGATATGAATAGTACAAAATATTTAATATGTTACTCATTTTAATAATTTCAATGCTCTTTAATATAGGCTTATTGATTTTTTTACAAAAAAAATATCACCGTTTCATGCTAAACCTATTTTTTCCTAAGATGAAACATATAAAAAAATTAAGTTAAAACTTTATTAGAATGTGTATTTTAATTTAATCTTCCATCACCAAACATAACGTAAAGAATCTGAAGTGTTTCGTACATTTAGTTTGTCGAATCAAACATTTTCTAAAGCTCAAATCTAAATACGAGATTTGTATGTGTTTTATTTTTACATGTTTGAGCTCGAACACTTTTGTCCATCCGTGCTTAACATGAAAGATATAAGTCACACTTCCAAAACAATAAAAAAAATTTTATGCTAGTGGTAAAAGTTTTGGCTACTTGTTTGTAGAGTTGCAATGACAATGAGTATCTTTTGCTCAACTTATAATTGTCGTGAAGGCCCTTGGCCGTGTTGCTGCATTGTTGAAAGTTGATAAGCTAGTTAATAGACATAATGCAGACGATATTGCTGAAACGGTTAAGAGGTGATATTGCCAGGTACTCCTAATACATAAGAAGCCTCCTTGGCCTGTCTTCTCTGCCAGCTATTCTCTTTTCTTGATTTTTATGCTCTTCATTCTAGGTTGAGTCGATGCACATCTATTACAACTGGTGAAGATGGACCTATTCCAAGATGCAAGCTATTTAAATACACATACGAGAAAGAAATTGTTATATATCCTCACTGTTGGAGCTTTGCACTATAAATAACTCATGCCTTTTCCTCTCTCCGTGTGTGTGAGTGAGTTGATATGTATGCATCCGTGACTGCATTGATATGCATGTAGTCTTCTCGTGTGTGTGTGTGTGTGTTTCATATGATGCCTATTTCTCAGTTGTCACAAGCCTTAACCTGATTTTAACGTATGCATATTTTAAGAGGTTGGACTACTTCTCCACCAAATGCAAGTGCCAGTTTCTCATTATTAGATCATTCTTATTGTATATTCGGTGGATACTTGTCGTCTCTCCTACTTTATGTGTCTGGATGTTGGGTATGTGTCTCAGTGGTTGCTTCATGGGCATAAAAGGTGAACATCACTTAAGATTGGTGGATGGATAATGTTCTTGTTTGTAAATACTTGTACTTATAAAGAGCAGAATTTTTCTTCAATAAGCTGAGAATACTCAAATCACGGTGGTTTCTTCCTGTAGTCATGCTTAAAGACTGATTATCCAAGTGTATAAACTGTCTGATCTTATCTTGTCGCTTGCTGTTATTCAAAATGGCACCCAGTGCCTTGCTACTGTACTAAAGCTTAGTTTTGGCACCCAGTGCCTTGCTGACTTTCTCCCTAGTTATTCATTTCTTATACTATCCATCCTTGTATATCAAAAAAAATAGGCTTTCCTTCACGCTTTAACAGCCTCAACCACATAGTTCCATGCTTTCTTAGAGAAAGGACATGCAAAATAGAGGTGATCACGGGTTTCAAAATGTTGTCCACAGGTTTTCGGTGATGAATTTCAATTGTGACCTTCCTTTCCAACTTCATAATGTTATAATTTATGTAGATTTTGCCATTGTCTTTTGACGTTACAATGAATCCTGAATAACTCTTTGAAGGACTCTATTGCTTTGCGCCCTCACAAAACATAAAACCTTCCACTCCACCCCCGTCCCCAAATCAATAGCCCAGAATAAAAGAACAGGTGACCAGTAATATCTGGAATTTTAAGATGACAAATATCTCATGGATGATCACGTTGTTCATGAATTTCAGGCATTTATTCACCAAATGCCTACCGTGAGGATCAGGTTGTCTTTACTATTAATTTGTTCCCCCCACCCCCACCCCCCCACCCCAACAAAGTTTTTCAACTTTTTATTGCAACTCTTTTGCTGACCTTGTTTCTTCATATTCTCTTCTGACTACTATCACAGACCAAGAGCTATACTAGATATTATTAAATCAGGTGAAGGTTTTAGGATATCCACTCAAACCAAAATGCCTGAGCAGGGAACCTGCTAGCCATGTGGTTATATGTCCAGCCAGGTAATTCACCAGCGCGTAGATGAAGAACAAATTTTGCATCGTGATCTTGTAACTATTTTCAGGCAAACAAATTGTTTCTCCTACCTTGGATTTACGCATGAGTTACTGTTTTTTTTTTTTTTTGATTTTTCATTATTTCACTTTCTATATTTTATGGAAATGGTATGTCGTTTCTTTGAGATATATAAAAATAAGCTGTTCGGATATCTTTCATTATTTGCGTGCTTCCAGTTTGTAGCTTGCTGTTTTTCCCGCTTTATTAAAAATTGTTTTTGCAAGCCAAGTCATTTTAGAGTTAATAGATGTGGTTATTCTGAATGGAAAATTGAATATTGCCATGACATGCGTCATATCAATAAGTGAAGAACGCAGAAATTGGGTTTGGCCGGCCAGAAAGAGTATGAATGTGCTTGTGCATTCCCTTTGGGTTTATCTTTGTTGCAGTAAGACTTGCCCTGTGGTCCGAATATCTGATTGACATGTGAGAAATTGCCTGCAGTCATCAGTTTCAGCAATAAAAGAGAAAGAGTATCTATGATTGGAAGATTGATTCGGGTTTCATTTCAAGATTGCACAATGTTAGGAAAATAATCCATTCTAAGTTAATTACCGTCTTCAGTCTACCGAAGATTTGCTATTTATCTTGTGCTGGAAAAGAACCATTATATGCTGGGACTAAAATTGCAGAAATGGTATAAAGCTTTTTTTTTTTTTTTGGATGGCTTAAGTCGTGGATTACCAAAGCTTGGGATCAGCGAGGCCCGGTTGCATGTAATGAACAAATTAGGAATGCAAAACAGACCGATGATACAAGAAGCATTCAGGCCAAACCATGTGGAATATTGGACTTATAGTAAGGCAGATACATTATAATGGACTCTTCATGTCCACTTCCAGTAGTGACGCTTCGCGCTGTGCTAGGTTTGTGTTAGATGGTAGTATCTCTGATTTCTTTATTTGTTTTTGGTGCGTGGCTATGGGAAAGAGGACAATAATAACATGAAAATGCTCATTCATAAACACGATGCAAATTTTTTTCTGGTATAGTTCTGTAGAAATGTCTTCTGCATGATGTGACAAGTGTTCATTTTGCACTTCTACTAGAAGCATTTGCTATATATGCTCTCAAAACGGTTGATTTGTAACATTTGCTATATATGCAAAAACCCTTTGCTATAATATGCTATATTTGTACGGTTCTGCAGTTTTGGGTTATTACATGTTCTTGTTCAGGTCATTATGGTTGCTTGGTTAATGTGTATGCTGCCGTCCTGTGGCCTTTTGGGGTGTCCTTGTGTATGGTTTTTTATTTTTGGTGGTTTCATTAGAAAGAGCATAGAATGTACCATTACCGTATTGGTTTGAATTGAGTAAGTCGCACATTTTGGTCTTATATTATCAAGATAAAGGACGAAAGCCACAGGACTTGTAGTAAACTGAGGTTTAAGGAGGTTCCAAGACGATGTTGTCACCTAGTGTTTGGCTGTTTCCTTCAGCGGGGCAGAGAGAAGGAAAGATGCTTCCCTCTCACTCAACGTGATGTTTCGTGGACCTGTCTACCAGACACTTCTTAGATGATGTTTTTGGTTTTTTTTTTTTTCCGTTCATTTTTGTTCAAATATTCTAGCAGGCAATATTATTCTTTTTTAGCGTACATCTCCTAATAAATTTGTTATCTATCTCATCTTTTAACACTTGACTGCCAAAATAAATTCACTCCACTTGCAATCACCTTGTTCTTCAAATCTTATAATATACGGTGTTCTTCAAATTTTATAATATACGATCAGAGATAGGAAAGAGAATTTTTCTTAAAATTTTAAAACATACGGTCAGAGACATAGAAGATAGAAATGTAATCTATCCTCTAATTTCTAGAAC
Source organism: Eustoma russellianum (assembly GCA_036186865.1). NCBI lineage: Eukaryota > Viridiplantae > Streptophyta > Magnoliopsida > Gentianales > Gentianaceae > Eustoma > Eustoma russellianum. Next base: position 209,678 of record AP025046.1, read on the forward strand.
TGCTACATGTATTTTGTCGCTTAATCTTTTTAATGTGTTTTAGAAACTTTTCGCTTTCTTGAATTAATGAAATTAATTGTCGAGTTCTCAACATTTATGCGGATAAGAAAATATGTACCCGCGCCAGCTTGATGGTTTAGTCATGCATGTATACGTAACTATACGTACTCTTAAAATACTTTAGTATATATTACTCTGAACTTTCTAAAGTTGTGTCATAACAGCGCGATTATCTTTTGGAAATGTTTGATTCAACAATTTATTATGATCCATTGGAATATCGGATCCCCTGTCCAACATCCCATTGAGCATTTCTCTGCCCGGTACAAAAATAGGGGACTATGTGGCGTAATATTGGTCAGCTGATTTACTCAATGTCTACCTGACACTTAAAAATCAGTCTTGTTCGAAACCGCAAATACCATAGCCTTCTTTTTTTCCTTTCACTTTGCAATATATCTTTCTGCGAGAAACACGCTTCTTGGTCTTCCTCAAGAAATGTTAAACTTGGGAAAAAGAATTCTTATTCGTTCATTCAGAAGCAACCTTGTACAGTTATGAACCATAGTTTATATACCCCTACAACTATCCTTATGTCTAACGGTAACAATGGGTGAAGTTACCAAGAGAATGATGTGACCAGTACAATGGTGTAGCGGTCAAAATGCTATGGAGAATACAATGTACATAACTACTGTATACTTAATGTATTTACATAGAATTTCTACACTCCCCCTCAAGCTTGATGTACATATTTAAACATCCAAGCTTGGACAGTAATTTATGGAAGATCCCTGGAGATAATGATTTCATTAAGATGTCAGCACATTGGTCACCTGAAGAAACATGTTGAAGTTGAAGTGACAAATCGTCTAGTTTTTCTCTAATAAAGTGCCTGTCGATTTCAACGTGCTTAGTTTTATCATGATGAATGGGATTCTCCGCCATGTGTATAGCTGAAATATTATCACAATAAGCTTGTATTAAAGAACCATTGCATCCAACTCCCAGTTCTTGCAAAACTCGCTTGATCCACAAGCCTTCACATAATCCCAGTGCTAATGCTCTCAGTTCTGCCTCCGCACTGCTTCTAGCAACCACAGGTTGTTTTTTGCTCCTCTACGTAACCCCAGAGAAAGGTACAGTATCCAGATGTGGATCTCATGTCCGACTTTGAACCTCCCCAATCCGCATCAGTGAAGACTTTGATATTCCTATCTTCATTTTTTCCAAAAAACAGTCCTTGACCCGGAGCACCTTTGAGATACCTCAGTATTTTCATTACAGCCTGCATATGAGTGTTAGTAGGAGAATGCATGAATTGGCTAACGTAACTAACTGCAAAACAGATGTCAGGGCGTGTGTGAGATAAATATATAAGTTTTCCTACAAGTTTTTGATAGTGGCTAATATCTGACAGAACTGCTCCAGTGTTAGAGGCCTTAAGACAGCCTGGTTCAAGTGGTGTTGATGAAGGCTTACAACCACTCATTCCAGTTTCAATTAACAAGTCCAACACATATTTTCGTTGAGAGATACACAATCCCTTTTTACTCCTAGCAACTTCCATTCCAAGGAAATATCTTAAAGACCCTAAATCTTTAACTTCGAACACCTTGGCCAAATGCTGTTTAACACATGAAATACTCTGATTACAATTACCAGTCAGAATCATATCATTTACATACACAATGAGAACTGTAATTGTACTACCAGCTGTGATAATAAAAAGAGTATGATCACATTGAGCTTGTGTAAAACCGTACTTGATAAGAACTTGAGAAAACCTACTAAACCATGCCCTTGGAGATTGCTTTAGACCGTATATGGACTTCTTGAGCTTACATATCTTTCCTTGAGTGTTTTTAGAACTAAATCCTGGTGGTATATCCATGAATACTTCTTCTTTGAGTTCCCCATTTAGGAAGGCATTTTTAATATCTAGTTGTACCAAGTCCCAATCTAAGTTAACGGCCAAAGAGAAAATAATCCTGACTGTATTTAGTTTTGCCACAGGGGCAAACGTTTCTCCATAATCAATGCCATATGATTGTGTAAAGCCCTTAGCAACAAGTCTTGCTTTGTACCTATTCAATGAGCCATCAGAGTTGTATTTTAAAGAAAACACCCATTTACACCCAACGGGTTTAACACCTTTAGGTGGAATAACTAGTTCCCAAGTATTGTTTTTGATCAAGGCTGTCATTTCATCGTTGACTGCCCCCCTCCAGTTTGTATTCTGCAATGCTTCCTCAATAGTGGATGGAATGGTAAAGGTATCAAGATTTACATTAAGGGCTTTGAACTGGTGACCTAGATTATGATATGATATATGATTACATAGAGGATACTTGGTTGAACATGCAGTATTACTTAACAATAGCCTATGATATGGTCTTTTGGTGCAGTCACGTGTGCCTTTTCTAATAGCAATAGGAACTTCTAGCCCATCTTTACTAATACAGTCAGTAGAGTTGGTGTCTAACACATTATTTTCTGATGAGTGAGTTCCAGAAGAAGGTACCTGTAGCCTTCTTCTGGTGTATACCTGAGTAATGGGCAAGTTGCTTCGTTCCTGAGGATTTTCTGGTGCCAGGAGTGTACTGTCTTCTCTTCCGTCTTGAGAGTGATGACTGTCAGCAGCATTAGTCCCTGAGTTTTGATCATTTTGCCTGGTGGACTGGTCTCCAGCAATTGTAATGTCTATAATACTCCAGTAATCTGCATGTTCTGTGCTGATAGGACTCAAACAATTGTTAGACACAAAATATGCAGTATTTTCATCAAACGCCACGTCCAGAGTGGTATAGATCTTTCTAGTAGTGGGACAAAAGCATTTGTAGCCCTTTTGTGTGCCAGAGTATCCCAGAAATACACACTTGATTAACCGCCTGTCAAGCTTTCCTCTGGCATGTGACTGAAGATGAACATAAGCTACACAACCAAACGTTTTAAATGGTAATTCAGATAATAACAGACAATGCGGAAAAATATCCAAAAGCTTAACTTTGGGACTCTTGAAACCAAGAATCCTAGACGGCATCCTATTAATTAGATAAGTGGCAGTTAAAACTGCCTCACCCCACAAATACTTAGGAACATTCATGGAAAACATAAGTGACCTTGCAACACTTAGAATGTGTCTATGTTTTCTTTCAGCCACCCCATTCTGCTGGGGGGTATATACGTTTGATGTTTGGTGATGAATCCCCTTGTCATTAAGAAATGCCCTGACCGATTGATCAAGAAATTCACTGCCATTATCAGACCTGAAGTTTTTTATAACAGTGTTAAACTGATTCTGTATGAGATTGACAAAGACTTTAAACACATGAGATAGTTCAGACTTGTGTTTTATTAGATAAATCCAGGTGACCCTAGTATGGTCATCCACAAAAATTACAAACCATCTACTCCCATTAACATTTAATGTCTTAGCAGGACCCCAAATATCAGAGTGTACCAGGTTGAAAGGTGCACTCTCTGAATAAACTTTAGCAGGATAATGGGATCTGGTTTGCTTGGCAAACATACAAGTCTCACACTTGAGGCTATCAATTGAAACATTACTAAACAAAGTGGGCTTTAGCTTTCTAAGATACTGAAAATTTGGATGACCCAATCTCCTGTGCCACAACAAAATAAGATCTGTCATAGATTTATCCATTCTGGGAAGAGTAACTTTGTTCATGCCAGAAAAGATACTATGACAGTCTTCAAAAACGCCAGAATGTCCTTCATTTAGTAGAAATAGTCCATTGTGATGATTAGCATTGCCAATCATCCCATTGAGGACCTTCTCCTTCAGAGCCTTCTCCTGGGTGAAGACAGAAGAAGGGAGAAAATAACACTCAGAAGGGGAAAATAATGTCCAACAATTATTATCCATCATAAGCCTTTTAACAGATATCAGATTGCAGTCAAGATTAGGTACATGCAACACATTTCTTAAAATCAGTTTATCTGTAATAACGATGTCTCCAGTTCCTACAATATCCATGTTATCCCCATTAGCAATTCTAACCTTCTTTAGGGTGGTCACACATGGTTTATATTCACGTAATAAATTCTTATTAAACGTCATATGATTTGTGGCTCCAGAATCAATAATCCAAGAAGAGAACTTACTTCCTTTACCTATATTGGCCATGGTAGCTCTTATCTGACTCTAAGTGGACTGTGTACTTTGGCTTTCAAGTGCTTTCAGGACAGCATTCAATTGTGCTGGAGTCAACTTGGGCTCTTGGATCTCTCTAGAGTCAACATCAGCAGCAGATACCCTTGGACCTCTCCAAGATCCTGCATCAGATCTCCAAGAACTCCCAGAATCAGATCTATTTGAGTCAAATCTACCATAGTTTCCCTGCCTAGAGTTATTCTTTCTAAAAAAAAAGTGGAGGCTTAACTGTGGAACCTGGCCTTCTATAACACTCCTCAATCACATGACCATTTCTATAGCAGTATCTACAGTATTTCTTGCCATAATCACTCGAGCTGTTTGTACCATTCTTTTTAGACACTAGACATGCAGACTCATTCTTGTCATTTTTGTCTAAACATGCAGAATCAATTTTAGTATTTTCTTTGATGACCAGGGCAGAAGTTTCAAACGGTACTACAGAGGCTTTCATCATTACCTTAAGCCTACTCTCCTCTTGTCTTACCTCTGAAAAGACTATATTCATAGCAGGTAGTGGTTTAGTTCCTAGGATTCTACCCCTTACTGCATCAAGGTCCTTGTGTAATCCTGATAAGAAGCCAAAAATCCTGTGAGTTTCTTTAATGGTTTTGAACAATTGATGGTCAGCATTACATTTCCAATTATACATTTCCAGCGAGTCAACTTGTTGCCAGACCTGTGAGAGACTACTGAAATATTGACTTACAGTCTGGTCCTTGCTTAATCTCTTTCATTTGAGCTTCCAACTCATATAACTCCGAAATGTTATCTCTTTTTGAGTACATTTCGTTCACTGCTTTCCATATAGCGGATGCTGTTGGGTACAGCATGAAAGTGTTGCTGACTTCTGGAGTCATGGATCCAAGAAGCCAACACATAATCATAGAGTTTTCTGTTTCCCAGACAGAATACATGTCATCTATCTCAGCAGGAATCTCCATTTTGTCGGACAAGTACTCTTTCTTTCCCCTGCTAACAACAAACAGTTCAACAGCTCGACTCCATGGTAGAAAGTTGTTACCATGGAGTTTTTGGGTTGTGATAGTGACAGGGGTGGTGTCAACAATGGAGCCAGACGATAAGGAGGTAGGTGTGGGTAACCTCCCTCCTGCTCAGCAGAAGAAGTGATTTCACTTTCCTGCTCAGCCATGCAAGCAATAAATCTGGAAGAATTTGATTCAAGGAAGATGAGGTAGAATGTACCGTGTGTTGCTTAGGTGATTTGACAAATGATCTAGATCTTAAGTAGATCCTGTAACCAAGCTTTCTGCAGAGCTTTGTACGTTAGACAGAGACGTAAGAGGAGAAGGAAAGAAGTAAGATGGAGAAGAAAAACGACTGAAGCGGTGAGGATGTGACAATAGAGGAAGAAAAAGATTGCATGTATCCTGTGGTTATTTAATGCGATTCCAGGTGGCCAGCATGCATCTCTCCACTGTACCAAAAAATTAATAAAAAATAATTATAATTTAATGTGATGGAAAAATCTAGAGTACCCTTACCGACAGCAATGAGCCGTTAGAAGGACTAACGTCCGTTGCAAAGAACCATACGCCGTCGTTAAATTCTCGTTGAATTTTCTTTGGTGCGTTTTTTGATGTATCTTCTTCGAAGCATAGGGCTGCTTGCGGAGAACAATGTCCTTTGAGACCCTTTTTGAGTAAAGACTTTATTCGTTTACTGAGAGTTCTTTTCCTTCTCTGCTTGTCGAAATTTCTTTTAGCACTCGCTGAGAGTTTTTCTTTTCTTTTCTGAACTCTTTAAGAACAAATATTGTTCTGTCTAAAAATCTTTACTTCCGAGAGAAGAACTTGCTGTATTAATGAAGCAGTGAAGATAATGAGAGAGCTCTGCTGAACTTGAAGTAATCTGAGAATAATCTTAAGAGCTTCTAGCTCTGATACCATCAAGAAATGTTAAACTTGGGAAAAAGAATTCTTATTCGTTCATTCAGAAGCAACCTTGTACAGTTATGAACCATAGTTTATATACCCCTACAACTATCCTTATGTCTAACGGTAACAATGGGTGAAGTTACCAAGAGAATGATGTGACCAGTACAATGGTGTAACGGTCAAAATTCTATGGAGAATACAATGTACATAACTACTGTATACTTAATGTATTTACATAGAATTTCTACACTTCCCAATTTAAAATACGGCAGGAAAGTGATTTATGCTAATACGACACCAATCATACACCGTTTCATAAATGGTCTAACATTTGATTTCCTTTTGTCTGTGCAGTTAACCTCCATTGGGAAGGACATTTCAAAATTTAGCTTAAAACACAACAACTTTAAATAAACAGAAAACTAAATATATATATACACACACACATATATGTATATATGTATATATACCTTAAAGAAGTGACAAGAAGTTTTGGTGTTTCGATTTATGTAAACTTTATAACAATATAGAAAAGTGAAGCAAACTCGAGGAGAGGTGGAAAATATCTAAAGAAAAATACTATGTCAGTCCAATAAATGAAATTTATACCGATGAAGAAAATACATGTTTCTATTAGTCAAAGCCATACCCTCGTCCAATTGATTGGCAATTATAAACCCGTCTCCCAATCCATAATGCATCATTTTTCAACAGCAATGCCCATAAAGAAAGGATAGTGTTTATTAGGAGATGGTCTTCAAAAGTTTTAGCCGGGTCCATGCGGTCAGTGCATGCATGTGGTAGAGATTAGAAGAGTGTGTGTTTGTCCACTGTCCAATTAATGAAGACGCGGCAATACCGTTGAATGGTTATGGTGTCCTTTTCATCCTTGTGCTAGTCGAATGTGGTCTGCTGCACTAAGTTTAGCTTAGAGATAATTTACTGACGGTGTTTTAATTACGAAAGAGTACTTAACCGATAATATATCAGAGATAGTAGCAGCGATTTTAGGCCATAATCAGCTAGGAACTACATCTACATGCTTGATGTTTGCACGCTACAAAAGTTAATAACTTGAGTAAAACGGAATTAACTGTACTTAAGTCTAAATAACGGAATCATGCATGGATAGAATAATGAGGCTTACACGTAAACCACCCACAATATACCTGACATCATAACTGAATGCTTAGACGCAAGAATACAAAGGCTTCAAGTTCTATTTTCTACCATATAAAGCATATTTCCCGGTGGCATCATACGGATTATGCTATATAATATTGAAGTGCATATTGTACTAGTAAATAGTAAAAGAGTTCCAAGAAGAGCCAGCTCCCTCAAGTAGTAAGTCACAGCACTTGCAGAAGAGAAAAGGAAACTATTCCAAAAGTGGAAAAGACTATCATAATGAGATTGGTGTTTCCAAAATCATTAAAATGTCTTGTTGATAGTCCAATAGTAATGTTCATTTTTATTTTATGGGTTTCTACCATGTTCATACTGTTGACAGTTTCATTGTCTGGAAAGTAGGTGGAAGATGTGAGGGACAGCTAGCACTACGCGGGCACATGTAGCCGCCCTAGTGGTAGGGTCAGGGAAAAAAAAACTCTAAATTCCCGCCTCTAATTGAAGTGATTAGATTTCACTGCTGCAGGTTACTTACTCCCACACAGGCCCACCGCCTCTGGGATCGATCCAGGAGGAAGAAGACAATGGCATGTGGGCTACTCGATTGGCCCTTCGTCTCCCGCGTGGGTCCCACCACCGACAACTCTTCTTTCTTGTTCGCTACGTTTTTCTTTTGTTGCTTTTCTTATTTTTGTTTTACCAAACTGGAGCACTCTGTTTATAGGAAAATTTGGTTTAGACAAATGAATATTTTGAATGATCTTTTGCGTATTTTTTCCCCATAGGTTATTGTGGTAGAGTTTCTTTCCTTGGAAAAAAAATAAGGCCTACCCTGTTATATGCTTAAACAACTTTTTCTTTTTCTGTTTTCTCCCCCATTCTCCAAACTGGAATAAGTCTTCTGCTGTGAGAGGGGAAAAATTCGTTACATTTCTCGCTGTTGTGTCTTTTTAAAAGATCAATCGAGATTTACATGACACGTTATTTTGTTTTTTAGATACTATTATTTTGTATTTTATGAAATTAATCATAATACGTGAAAACAGTAGACACTGATGTAAATGAATAAATAAATAAATCTAGCTTGAATTACCATATAAGAAAAAGTGTACACATCTTTCTTTAAGTTCAAATAAACAACTGACAAAGAAGATCGAAAAAATCGGGTCATACTTTGTTTTTTTGTTTTTATTTTCTATAGAAAAAATCTTAATTTCAGTATCAAATTACTTTTGTATCCATTTTTTAGATAAAATGATACCTCCAGAAATTCAAATACCTTTCTATTTCGGGATAAAACAAATACGTAATAAATCAAATATACAACTATAATAAAATAATATAATGCATCAAAAGTGCACAAATTACGTCTTAATATAAAATGTCGTGGACAAAATACAAATGCAATATACATCTCATATATGGTCATTGATATCATAACGCTTCCTTCATTTCGGTCTCTGACCAATCCTTCAATGTATGAGTTGACCTTATTCTTCTGGTGGCTGCACCTGTGCCTGTAATTATTGTGATGGCGCCACTTGCTTATGTCTGTGAATGCGTCTCCAATGATGCTCCTGTCTGTAAATGTGCCAACGGCGAACCCTCTGAGACGTGTCCAAATGAGAAAAAGATATGCATCGCCGGTCTACTAGACAGATGTGACAGGATATCCCTCCAAAAGAAGATATCCACGGCCCTCCACCCTGAGCCTGTCTGATACGATCTCCATGACTCCCTCGACCCCTACCTCAGTCGTAGCATGATTTATCTGAGACATGCTTTGTGTTACAATTTAAATGATAGAAACATCAATACACAATTGCATGTAATTTAATTTACACTAATACAATTAAATGAAACAAACGATGTATATGTACCATCCGCCTGAGACTAGTTGTGGAACCACAGAAACCATCGTTATCTACACGCTCAACACAAGGTTGACTAAGCATCAGGAGTGTCCCAGTTCGATACCACTGCATGTAAGATGACTCATCTGTTAGGACGTCAAACCATTGTATAACTCCCTTGGTCTATGGCATTCGATCATTCCACGATGCATGAATATAGCATAGGTATCCGCATAATCGACGTTCCCTGCCATCTTCGCCATCTGATGCAGTGAAACTCCTATGTCAATGAACCTGGACGGCACATCCTATGTCAGCCCAAATTGTCTCATCATTCTATGAAGAAAGGATGATCAACAATGTGTCATACCATCAGTGATACCTGAGCAGCCCATAGATGACCATCCTGAGTGCACATAGATGGCGAGCATGCCAGCACATCCGACTCGTAAGGGATCCATAAAAAAGCTTCCACTGCGAGACTGCTCAGCTGATTGCCCGTAGCATCTACCGTGTCTCATGGAACCTCCACGTGATCACTAAACCATCAGTCTGCACCGGACGTACCAGGCATCATCCATAGTTATTTTCCACTGTGTCGAGGACATAAGATGACAAAATGCTCTCATATCTAGAACTGCAAAAGGTGTACTGATCCGGTGATATCATGGCCCTTCATCTTTGCAACTTTTTCTTCACATGGATTCTGGTGCAAGCACGGTGTTGCTCCAAGAAGACGTGCATCGGTAAGTCCCACAGTATGTACAAGTAAACCAATTGACATCTATCATTGGAATTGTCACATAAAAACTGTCATAAGAGAGAAAATGTACGCCCTAGACCAATGCATAATCTGTTCAACCGGATGGTATGCTGGTAGACTTCTATCAATAAACCAGTCTATGAACTTCCTTTGTTGTAAACAATTGCTAAAATATCCCAAAGGTCTGTAATCTATCCAAGCGACTTGGTACATATATCGCATCACTACACTGTAGTATCCGCTGACTCTCGGCTAGTAAACAACTCACCATTGATGTGAAGGCCAAACAGGATAGCTACATTATGTAACGTAACTATGGCCTCGCTTAAAGGTAGGTCAAATGAGTAGGTCTCCTGCCACCACCTCACCACTGCAACTACTTGGGACTTCAAGATCCATATACACGTCAACCCTCTTCAGCACATTCGGCGTGCCCTAGTATTATTTCTAAGATGAAAGATCCCAAGCTCGTCCTGAAGTGTCAATAAATCTCCGAACTTTGGCCTCAACTCGTCAACAACACCATTAACACTAACAAATAATGGATCACTACACCTAAATATATAATAATAAATTAAACACAAATACAACATACTTAACATAAATTAAACAAAATACGAACATAAATGCATTATACAAGAAAGGTAAATGACAATAATTAAATGGATAATGTTTTTCGCTTTGAAGTTGTAGTGTGAAAGTTGTAACATGAATGACTAGGACCAATAAATAAAAAAGATAGGGTGGTAAAGTACACACTTTCTCTTTTACTCATTGCTTTATGTCATTCATGTTTTTATTTTCATTCTATGATTTTCAATATAAATTGTAATGCATAATTAAATACTTTACATGAACATGCAATGCAAACAATTAAATAACAATAATTAAGTACTATTATACGTTCATGCAATCCAAACAAGTAAATAACAATAATAAATAGTATTATACATTCATGCAATCAAAACAAGTGAATAACAATAATTAAATACTATACGCTATCATCAATAATTAAATACTTCTACACGATCATGTAATCCAAACAAAAATATCAATAGTTAAGTACTACTATAGGTTCATGTAATCGAAACCACTAAATAACAATAATTAAACACTCTTATACGTTCATAAATTACAATAAGCAAAAAACTTAAAAGCGGTAAACGAATAACTTACCGAGAAAGCTTGTGTATATATTAAGGTGTGTTTTATGTTGTGCTTAGATACCAACAAAACTTTGTTGCGTTTTACAAATATAAAAAAATTGAAATGGAAAAAGGGTGTATTTATATTCAACCGCGTTGTGCTAAACCGTAATGTCCACCACATTTCTGTTAAAATCATGCTATGACACATGGTCAAAGTGGCACACTATGGTTTTGTCAAAAACGTGTTATGACACCCATCACAGTTTTGGAAAACCGTGTATGATAAATATTAAATTAATTCCAAAAATGCGATAAACTTTATTTTTTTATTAAAACTACGATAATTTTGCTTTCTCTCTTTAAAATGCAGCTTATTATTTGTTTTTAAGGTAGTAGGTTTTTGTATTAAAAAGAAGAAGACAAAAAAAATACTGTAGCAGGTTTCAACCAATGTTAATGTCTCTTTATGTTAATGATGGTAAACAATGATGAACATATGAGTATAGGAAAAGTAACAAACGCGAAATTTGTCGTGGTATTGGGTAGCGCGCTTTATAATTGGCATCATCCATCATTCTCTTTCGTCCTCATGCTCCTTTTCCCTCTCTCCTTCTCTACCCGCTTCTCTGCAACTCCCTAAACTGCTCTTCACACCGCTACCTAATAGGGCAAAGCGCCACCGAAGTTTGCTCGCCTTCCGTAGGATCCCCGGAAGCGGGAGCGCTTAGAGGAACAAATCAGCAAAATGGCGCTAAACTTGAGATTAGCGCTGTTGCTATGTGCTTCGACGGTTGCACTTTTTGCTGCCATTTCTGAAGCCGACGACCCGTACAGGTTTTTTACCTGGAATGTCACCTACGGCTATCAATATCCGCTTGGAATTCGCCAACAGGTGGAGAAGATCTACTTCTCTTCAACTTTTCTTCGCCCAAATTTTAAGTTTCGGTAAAGATTGGATGCAGTTGTGTGGAAATGACGCTGGTTCCATTTTGCAGGTTATATTGATTAACGGGCAGTTTCCTGGACCCGATATTTACGCGGTGACTAACGATAATCTCATTCTCAACGTTTTCAATAGCTTAGACGAGCCTTTTCTCATTTCCTGGTGAGTATAACTTCACCCTTTCATTCCCTCTGTTTCTACTTGCTCTGCATATGCATTCCCATGAATCTGTGCACACTACTCTGGTGCTGAATTCCGGAGTCTATGGCTTTTCCATTACTTGTATCTGTTGCCTAAATTTTTTAAATTTGTTAGAAATTTTAAACATCACCTAAGATTTGTGCAGGGCTGCCATTGTTACAGTGGCCACATGAAAGCTAAACGGCTGGCTAATTTGTTTTTCTTTGTAATTAAACTGGCTAATTTGTTATTGGGACTAAATCTTTTTGATTTCTTTTTTAGGAAAATTGCGACGCAACCTTGGGATCTGCATTTCATGGAAATCTGTGTTGTTACATTGATATTAGTTTAATTGGTTCTACATTTAGATCCACGTCACAATAAATCATACTATAATTTTAGATAGTTTGAAACTTTAAGAAATGATACCTTGAGAACATTATACTCCTTTCTCTTACTTGGACAGAGTTCATAGGACACAAAGGCATGATTCTTTTCCTAACAAGTTCGTACGTCATAGACTCATATCGATAAACATGTCAGGTAGTAGTAGAGACCTCAACAAATGGAACTTCCTAACTCTTATGATCACGTTATTTAATGCAAGTGTTACACAATTGTTATGCTATTATATAGTCGTTTTTAGGGGGAAAAAAAAAAGAAACAGTAGTGACTACGAGATCTGCCATTTACATGGAGCTCCCAAAACATTATTGGCGGGAGCAGAAGTCGGGGAGGATAGCAATGGACATTCCTATTTTAGCTTTAATTTAGTTTCTTGTCAATGTGAACTTGGACGACGATTGAACATGATCCCTTACCGTCATGAGCATGTCGGCCAAATTCACTCTGCCTTTGTCGGCTAAATTTTACTAATATTCCATTGTTTCAGTATCTCAGGGTAGGTCTACATTCAATTTTGTGTTTGTCAGCATATTAATGAATAAATAAAATATTGTCAGTATTGTAAAAGAAGTAGACCTTTCTGAGGCCTTTTCTGGATCTACTTGAATTATGTTTTCATAAGAAACAAAAGTCCTTTCGGCTGCTTCACTTGCACGTGAATGGATTCATGAATTTTGAGAAAGGAAAGTTTTAATTTGGAAAAATGCAGGAATGGAATACAAAACAGGAGAAATTCATATGAGGATGGAGTCTACGGGACAACTTGTCCAATACCTCCCGGAAAGAACTTCACTTACATCCTACAAGCCAAAGATCAAATCGGGAGCTTCTATTACTTCCCTTCTCTAGCGTTTCACAAGGCCGCCGGTGGATTTGGAGGAATCCGAGTACTTAGCAGGCCTCTAATTCCTGTTCCTTTTGCTGATCCTGCCGGTGATTATACTGTTTTAATTGGTGACTGGTACAACTCCAATCACACGGTATGGAGTCCTGCTCAATTATTGACTCTGGTTTCCTTCCACAAATATTACTACACTGATTTGAGTTATATTAAAAAATCATTTATGATAATATTTTTTTTTAGTAGAATCAATATTTTGTTCTTTTTTAATGATAGCAAATACTATTTGTAGTTTATCATTACGTGTGAATGCTTGAATGACTTCACCACTTTTTTTTTTCTTGGCTTTTGATGGGTCAAAGTTGTCGAAAGTTTATTTCTAATTTTTAGGTTCACACACTGGGGGAAAGGTGGGAGGGGTGGTGGAGGTAGGTTTGTTTTAAGTTATAATGAAATAAATACAACAACAATCATATTCGGTATATTCCAACAACCTCAAATGTTATCGCTAGAGTCTGAGAAGAGTGAGAGACAAATAAAAAATACCTCCATCTCAACGGATAGAGAATTTGTTTCCATTATGTTTTCCGGCTTTATATGTATCAGACAATAATAAAGATATGGTGGGTAACGAAGAGAATAAATGTGACCGGAAATGTCATTAAATATTCGGCTTGGACTTAGAATATGGTACCAGTTCTGAGAACTTAACTTAATGGGCGGGGCCCACATTGCTTCCGGTTAGGCGATGCCAGCTCGGTCCATCACATGTATAATTGACACATGCCCATTGTGTATGTTTGCCTTCCATTTATAGTCTTTTTTTCTCTTAAGGATCAAGTAGTTTTGAGAATTGTTCTCTTGGGGCAGGGTCGAGTAAGTTTGAGATAATTTATTGGGCCCCTGTGGAATATTTGAAAATTTGTTAATTTTGAGATACATCTTAGATTTTGACAGCTCTCCACTCCCTTTATTCCAGCATTCTTGATTGAAATCACTTGTTAGACGTTTTGTTTTACTTTTCTGCCTATCAAGAATACTGTTTTGATTTGATCCTAATTAATAAAGTCAAATTTTATATGTCATTATTCCTATTTTATTTTTATTTGGTTATTTGAGTTAAAATATAGAAAAATTTATGTGTTAATTTAAGGAATAGTATAGAAACTTTGGATAATTTAGAAAGTGACCAAATTTTTTGAAACAAACCAAAATAAAAAAAGACGACAGTATTTTTAAAGCGGAGGAACATGCTTATATAGCAAAGGCCAGGTAATAGATTTGGATTTCGTAGTTTATTGTTCAATTTGATTTTTATGGAAAGAACATCCTCTTCCTCTGGAGGAGCTTGGACAAAATGCTAGACTTGAGCAGTAAAACTGTTTCAGGACTTAAAGGCAACTCTTGACGGGGGACATAAGTTGCCCTTCGTGGACGGTATTCTCATCAATGGACGTGGTCCTAATGGTGCCTCTTTCACAGTGGAACAAGGCATGTACACATTTACTCCTCCTTTTTCATCTTTCGTGTGCCTTCACATCCATTATATGACAATAAAGTCCAAATGAAAATTATATATTCTTGTATTTATTACAAAACAGGAAAAACTTACCGACTCAGAATTTGCAATGTGGGATTGCAAAATTCTCTCAACTTCCGAATTGATGGACACAAGATGTTGTTAGTAGAAGTGGAAGGAACTCACACCCTTCAAAATACCTACTCCTCATTGGATGTTCATCTTGGCCAGTGCTCCTCTGTCCTCATCACCGCCGATCAGGCCCCCAAGGACTACTACGTTGTTGCCTCCTCACGTTTCACTTCTCCTGTCCTCACCACTACTGCTGTTCTACACTACAGCAATTCCCAAACCCAGGTATCTGGTCCAATTCCTGGTGGACCCACCGTCGAAGTCGATTGGTCGCTGAACCAGGCCCGTTCCATAAGGTGATTCAGAGTTTCTCTTGGTAAAAGCGCATGCCAATCTGTGATGTGTATACATCTTATGCTAAAAGAACATGCCAATTAATAACAATTGGTGATCGCTGATGACTATATTTATCAATATTTACTGTAGGACTAATCTTACTGCGAGTGGTCCAAGGCCAAATCCACAGGGTTCATACCATTATGGCATGATAAACACCACCAGGACCATTAAGCTTGCAAACTCTGCTGGTCAATTAAATGGAAAGCAAAGATATGCTGTGAACAGCGTGTCCTTCGTCCCAGCTGACACCCCCTTAAAAATTGCCGATTACTACAAAATTGATGGGGTTTTCCGTGTTGGAAGTATATCTGACAATCCTACAGGAGGAGGAATATACCTGGACACATCTGTTATGGGGGCTGACTACAGAGCATTCATTGAAATTGTATTTCAAAACACAGAAGATATCCTGCAAAGCTGGCACCTTAATGGTTACGCTTTCTTTGTCGTAGGGTAATGTTCAAGCCGGCATATTGTATCACTAGATTATCTGCGTATCTTACATTTTGCTCTTATCCTTATCAATTTATCGTTCTTTCACATAACTTGATGCATTTACTTGGTTCTCGTTATCAGGATGGATGGAGGGCAATGGACACCGGATAGTAGGAATCAATACAACCTCAGGGATGCTGTTTTCCGTTGCACCACGCAGGTGAGAAGATTGTACTCTAGATCAAATCACTATTATCTGCTATTTATGCAACTATTGCAAGAACAGTAGGAAATCAAATAGAGAACTAAAACAAAGATCCTTTGCTGAATGTATGTGGGTTGCAGGTTTATCCCAATTCCTGGACTGCTATTTATTTGGCACTAGACAACGTGGGAATGTGGAATCTTAGGACAGAATATTGGGCAAGACAATACCTTGGACAGCAGTTCTACTTGAGGGTTTATACAACATCAACCTCTTTAAGAGATGAATATCCCATTCCAAAGAATGCACTGCTCTGCGGCAGGGCAGCTGGACGGCGCACTCGCCCACTTTGATCTGATTCGTTAGTCAACGACTCATAAAGAAACTCGGCCAAGCCCAGGAGGAATCATCTTAGCAACAGGCAAAGAGATGATTCTGGTTGGATTAGATTAGAAAAGAGGTAAAAGCAATAGCAATTGGGCTACTCATGAGTATCTTCCTGTTCTTGGTTGCCAATTCAGCAGCCACTTGCAATAGCGTCTATATCACCTTCACCATCGTTCATCATTCTTTTAATTCGTATCGGCAATTGTATTACTTAAGTATCTTTTTAGACTTCCTTCCCTATATATTATACTGAAGTTACTTATCTTTTATCTTGTCCAACCAAACGTCATGGCATCTCTCCTATTCTTCAATCCTTGTTGGTCGTTAAATTAAACCCCGATGATACATATTATAAGACCTTATTAAATAAGGGTTGAGATAGGAGGAGTCCTAAAGTGAGTCAAAATATGAGGCTTCCAATCACGCGATGTCACGTGGTACAAAGTTGTCTTTTTTTTTATATAGAAAAAGTAAATCGCGGGTCACTTTGTACACGTGTCATCGCGTGAGTTAATGGGAGAACCCAAGTACTCTCTTTCTTATGGAATACTCTTAAGGGTTATCTTTGTTTACTGACCGGCTCAGCTATTGAGAGCATCAATAATACTTTTAATTTTAAATATTTAATGAAACCGTTTCCTTTGTTTATTTGTTGTCAAAAGGTTGAACCCTGACTCAAAGGGTCTTCATTGTCCCAACCCTTAGGATTTACGTAGAGGATGTATATCAGGAGTTCAGCGGCCTCCTAGATTGAGTGAGATCTTACACAGTTACTCACACAAGGTGTCCTCCACAAACCATGCCTTTGGTCTGGCAGCAGAGGAACACTCACGTTGTGTTTCTCCCTTTTTTATAACAATGGGTCAAGTTGGACCCCTCTCCTCCAACTAAAATGGAAACGGTGCAAGCGTCCCTGAATTCGAATCCATAATCCCCAACCCGAGGTACACCTACACTGTGCGTTTCCTTTGTTTATTTGATTTGATAGGAGGTTTCCTTTCCATTTCGACGAAAGACCCACACCCAAATATATGAGCTATCAACCACTCAACCATTTTTTCAAAGACCTTTTATTTTATTCTTTTAAATATAACACATAACATTTGATGGGAGGTTTCCTTTACATTTCGACAAAAGACCCACATCCAAATACATGAGCTATCAACCACTCAACCATTTTTTCGAAAGACCTTTTATTTTATTCTTTTAAATAGAACACATAACACCGAAGAGATGATAGTATTATTCTATTATTTCTTCTTGTATTTCAAAGGGTTCGTGAGGCCTTCCAAGATAAATGGTTTGATTGTTTCACTATATCGTGTATGGTTCTAGAATAGCAACGGGAACAGTGATCCCTATCTTATTGATTGTGACTTCTGTATTATTATCGCTTTCATTGTTGCATCATCTGAAAAGATGAGAAAGAAAGGTATATATTCATACCTTGTCAAAGCAAGGAACAATGGTCGCTTTAATAACTCTAAATAAATTAAATACGTAATTAAGATACGATGGCTATTGTTCAATCTTATTCTTCTCACTTTAATTGACTTGTAATTGTCCAATCAAAATGCAGCTTGTTAAAAAAACCCAAAATTTATATGATAGAACAAAGTGTGTACGTCGTTAGTTATACCATTTTGACATTTTTAATATCAATTTTCATAGTATTATATATTAAATAGATAAGTCTAAATAAACAAGGTAGGGCAAAACTCAAAAATGATTGAAATTACGTATTAAATCGATTTTTCTTTGAGATAAATTAAGTGAATATAATGGGATAACCTACTTAACGAAATTGATCCCAAAAAAAAAAAAAAGAGGGCGATGAATAGCACAAAGCTGCACCGTCCAATTATCACATCGCGACGAATTGGTTACACGAAGAGAAAAGTTAAAAAACCAAAAAGGCAAAAAGAAAAGGAAAAAGTTGAGACGCCGCTAATTCTCGCCCTCAGCCATGACCAGTGCGGAAGACCTGAAACAGCTGCAATATGCTGTCCAAAAGCTGCCCTCTAATGCCGTCAAAGATCTCTTGTCCGCCGGGGTTCGTCTCTTTCTTTGCAGTTCTTTTTGTTTTAATTCATCGGCAGTTTCTTATGATCTGTTATTACATCCAAAAGAATTGAACTTTAAAAAAGTGTGGATGTGTATTCTTAGCTACTAAAGTAAGTTTGGGTCTTGCTTCTGCTGAAATTTTCTGATTTCTTGCTTGATTACTCATTCATAGACAGAGCTTTTAAAATTTTGAAGTTGTAAACCAGGAAATTATCTACATTTTCTTTCCTCTTCCCCTCTCTGCGGATCAAATAACGTTATTGCAGTGTGTCTAACTTTGATGCTGTTTGCTAACGCGGGAAAATTTGTTATCTACCATGCATGTGATTTTGACATTGATGTGGACAAAACCAACACTCCTAAAAAACCTTCAAATGTAACCAGATCGGTCTCTTAGCGTCCACACCAACTGACCCTATATGGGCGTAGGTTGGCCATAGTTTAGGCCAGTTGCTTGGGACCAAACACAAAGTCAAGTCGTCGTCGCTCACAGGACCAAGACGTCGGCCGAGCTGAGCTGGAGTGTCTTGGAGGCTTTGCCGAGGTGATTTGCCTTGAAAATTTATGTGAATGTTTGGCTGTCATGATAGTTGTGGCCGACCTGGTAGTAGAGGTTGACTTGATGGTGGTGCCAAAGTCGAAGGGGCGTCGTACGTCGTTCACGGGACACAAGACGCCCTTTCGACATCGACACCACCATCAGGTCAGGCTTTACTACCAGGTCAGACACAACTATAAGATCACCTTGGTCGTGCCTTCAAGGCACTCCAGCTTATTCGGCCAAGTCGATCTCTGCCACTCAAGTAGCTCCACCATGCACTGTGGGATGTGGCGCCAACTCACTGACACGCGCACAAACAAGGTAGAACATGTGGCAGCATCTAACGGGCTCAAATATGCATTGGCCATTCAAAGCATACAAAAGAAATGAACACTACCAGGTAGAACACATTCATACATCATAGAATATTTTCCTTGACACTCAATATTCCCACAAAGCGACACGTTATCTATATTCTAGATTATATTAAATGCCAAATATGGAGCAACCTACGATTAACTTGATCGTCGGAGGGCTTTCTCTGGAGTAACAATTACGGGGATTCTAACTTTGTTGAACCTTGTAGGCTTTCAACAACAAATTCCATACATTTCTTATTCGTATCATCCTTCGATATAAAAGGCGGCTCAACTTTGCCATTATGGTGTTAAAAAGAGGGCCAACCAGGCGTTATTCTCATATCTTTCTTACCAAAATACACTTAAAACTACTATGAAACGGCTATGACAAATTAACATCATGTCAGCCTCTACTACCAGGTCGGCCACAATTATCGGGTAAGCCAATCATTCACAAAAATCCTCTAGGCAAATCACCTCGGTCGGGTCTCTAAGGCGCTCCAGTTCATCTCGGCTAAGCTGGGCTAGCTGCTCCACCATGCACTGTGGCACGTGGCATTAACTCACTGACACGCGACCAACGTGCACAAGCACGTGGCGATATCTGACGGCCCTAAACATGCATTGACCAGTCAAAGCATATAGAAGGAATGAATGCTATCAGAGACAAGACAACTTTGAACATTTAGACATCACACATAGAACACTTTTCTCGAAACACTCAATATTCCCACAAAAAGACAGGTTTCTTTATATTCCAAAATACATTAAATGCCAAATATGGAACAATCTGCAGCTGACTTGATCGTCGGAGGGTTTTTCCCTGAGTAACAATTCTAGGGCATCTAACATTATCGATTCTTATAGAATTTCAGCAGCAAAGTCTATACATTTCTTATCCGGATCATCTTTTGATCTAAAGGACGATCTAGCTTCGCCAGACGTTAAGTTTTGTATACTTATCGACGACTCTTGGTTCACTTAATGCATTATATGCTTTGTTTGTTCTTCTGATCAATCTTTATGGGTAAAGTTTTGGTGATTAATCGCATTGGTTATTATTTCTTTTTGTGCAGTCTTGTGGTCCATGTATTTTGCGGCTTGTTGGACTTTACGATCATACTCTTCCTCACCCTTCGCTCCCGACAAGAGTTGTCACTGAAATGCTTAGAGAAGTAAAGGGCTGTCATGATGACACTGATTCTTCTGTTGAACATGAAGGGCTTAAATGTCAACTGCCTTCTCATGAATTTGAGCCCAAGTCTCAAGTTTGTAAAATTTGCATTGGCGTGTTAGACTTTGTCTATTGTGACGAGAAAGGGACACTGTTGAAGAAGGATTCTGCAAGTGAGTTTGCTAAGACTATTGCAGAAGCCGTCAAGCAAGAGTATTGTCAAATTGATGGCTTTTCTCTTGAAGTTTCTGTGCCACCACTGATTCTAGAAAATGAGCAAGCAGCGAGGTAAAGGCATTATGTTTAGCTCCTATATCTGATTCTTTTGTATGTCAACATGAAGTCAACTGATTAATGGGTATTACTACCATTCCAGGTCATATTTGATGAGAAAATATAGATATGAGCTTGCTCTTTGTGGGAACTCTTCGTCAGATTGCTTTTCTACTAAAGATGCCTTAAAGCTGTCACTTACAGATACCTTGGAGAACCTTTTGGTAATTTCTTGGCCTATCTTGTTTCCCTCTTCTCTCCTCCTTAATGCTCTTTGAAGCCATTAGTTGATTTATGTGCTTTATTTTGCCTTCTAAAAAATCTGCTTCCTGTTTTCCTCTTATGAAAATATATATTTGTAAGCGCCTTCCTATTGCAGATCATGCCTACTCATTTGGACTTGACATGTTATACTGCAAAACTAAAGGTCAAATCTTTGTCAAATTTTGAAATTCTGCAGGGCGTGAAATCTAATTGTAGCTCTGTTCGCATTCGACTAACATACGCAAACACCAAAGAATCTACAACAAGTCTAGCTGTTGATTTGATAAAAGAATGCAAGAAGAGGAAAATAGGCACGTTCTTGCAATTGTTGGATCAGTTTATCCCTCTACCTTTGGGTCATTTCAAACTGTTCATTGCTTGAACTTCTTCTCAGATGATATGCATCCTTAGGATGGCCTCTGCTGGACTCGATTTGTCAGCATTCGATAATGTCCGTCCTTAATGACCTTTAAGATTGAATCGTTAAATTATGACTTTTATCTTTAAACAGATAACGACCACAATCCTCATTCACTTTCTGGATCAGAGACTTCTGTACCTGATAGTCTTGCGGATAACGGCGGAGAGCTCAATGGAGTTGCAAGTTACGTTTCCAAGGAGTTGGGGGATGAATTATGGCGTCAGCTTAATAAGGTTTGCAGATGTATAGGTTCCTATATGAGTCATCTTCTGATTTTCGAAAGAAGCCTGAATTAATATTTAGTAAATATAATTTACAGATTTTGATGTTACAGTAGTTTATATTGATATTGTTTGTCATTTTTCTTTCTGCAAAACTTCTGAGTACTTCTATTTTTTTCTTTTAGGTCCTTCAACCATGCTCCTTGACAGTCCTTTTGTCTAGATGTCCTATCTACTTAGGTGGAAGGTACTTAAAGGTACCATAATTTGATGAGTGACTTAACATTTTCTGGCTGAGTACGCCTTCCTTGTATTTCTGAAATTACTACTGGCATAATTTGCATGATGGATGTTATCGTACTGTGACAATGATTGGTTCAATGCTTGCCTAATGTAACTATACGTTATGTCCCTGCATATTGATCTAAACATCCTTTGGAGAACTTCCTTTCTCTGTCAATGCTTGACGTGAATGGTTCTTGTAGCTGAAATTTCACTTTTCTATCAGATTGCAATTCCAATTGTCAAACTAACTTGATGATGTTCCACAGGGAGTAAGAAAAATGGGGTCTCTTATTACGTAATAAGCATGGTTTCAAAGTATACTTGGGCTAAAAATATAGACTAGTTGAGAATTAATCGAAGAAATTCACTTTCAAAAGCCAAGCAATTGTCATGAGTCTTCTTAAGCTCCTGAAAGGTCACATGTCATAATTGTTATGAGAGTTGGCTACTAGCGAGAAACAAAGGCTCTAAATGTTATGTAGGGTAAATGCTAGAAGAGCCACCTCTAGGACTTGCTGAGTCTAAGTTCAATGCAATGTTAGCTCTCCAGAATCCTACATCACTTGGTGGATATGGTTCTGGATTGCTCGTATGAGAGCGTCAGGTTCTCAAGGATAGGGGATGCTAATGGCGTACATCAGGAGATAAAAGAAAAGGATCTCTTGATAAGTCATAAGCATGGATGTGAAGTTAATTCCGATAACCCTTTGAGGCCTGCTGAAACTCGGTCTCATCTGGTCTGATGAAACCAACCAGTCGTACTTATCATTTTTTAATCTCCTGTGGGCCAACCATCACATAATCTTTAAGAGCTTGTAGTCTCCTTATGTTTCCCTGTGCATAACTTCCATTATTCTATTTTGGAATCATGACAATTTATTTTCTATGAAGTATTCAAGAAATGTCAGCCAGACGCGATGGATTATTGAGGATGAAAGAATGGGAGAAGCATCTGTGGAGGTACTTAATTATTTGTCTTAATATAGGCAGTGATTTTCTGGAAACTTCCTGAGTTAATGGGAATTGATTTTATTGTAGGAAATAATTGGTGGCAACATTCTTCCTTTGTTCCAAGGTGACAGTTACAAGTTCCATGCAGCTGGTAGAGAAGATATAGATGTATGGGAGATCCTTTCTTTCAGTTTTCTTTAACATGCTGTCAAAGATTATGCTGATGTTGACTTCTCCAGGTCCGTATGTTGGGTACAGGTCGCCCTTTCCTTGTTGAGATTCAAAATGCCCGACAAGTACCATCTGACGAGCTTATAAACCACATACAAACAAAAATCAATAGCATGGAAAGTAAATATGTGAGGACCCTGGAAAGAAGATACTTTATGGCTTATGTTTCTAGCACCATTTCTTTTACAATGCTGTGGTCTTGTTTTGTGCTCAGGTGAAAATTAAGAATCTCAAGGTTTTGGGTAATGAAGGATGGGACCTGATGCGTGAAGGAGAAGCTGAGAAGCAGGTGATCCATTGAGTTAGAATAAAGCTTTCTTACATTTGTCCTGTTATTATTCAATATTTTCACCAATATTCTTATTAAGTCTTCACATGGATTGTAACCTATTGTCATGAGCTCAACTTGTGAGCAGCACACATCTAAAGTCTTCATCTTTGGAATCACTTGGGGCGTGAACATTGACATGTTTTTGTGATTGGAAATGTTTTTTATGTGCTTATTATTGACACAGCGAAGTCTTTGCGTTGATAGATTATTTTGGGATGTGACAGAAACAATCCCATGGAGCCCCTTCTGTTGTCACTATGTATCAATACAGAGGGGCAACATGATGCCACAACTAAATACGGTAGCTTTAAGTCTTGACTGTAATGGAAGGGGTGAAGAAAATGTCTTTCTGACCTACCATGAGCTAGTGGCCTAAAGTGCCTTGTCATATTTTGTTAGTGGCATGCAAACCGATTTTTGAGTCATCATTTAAGCATAACCAACATCTCATGGTGGGACTAACTTCGAGGTGTTACATTTGCACAGAAGCAATATGCTGCATTGGTTTGGATTTCTCGCCCTCTTAACGATGATGCTTTGCATACTTTATCTGAACTTAAAGACATGGTTAGTCGTTCTTCTGATTTGTTTGTTTCTCTGTAAGTGTCCATTAGTTGAAGCTTTCAGCAGTAGAATATCTTTCTCTTGCACAAGATGAGTAAGAAGGGAGAGTTAAGGAAGCAATTAATTTTTTTTCTTGATTTTTCTTGGATAATAATACGTGCATAGAAATCTGTACCACTTTGGACAGAAAATGGTGCTGCAGGTTACCCTGAGTCATTTTATTTCGCCAACTAGTGCAGTGTTCACATATTTGTAAAGCTGACATAATAGTTGGCATTTCAACACTTCTTCATACGGTTATTTTATCGTCAAGGAGTCGAAAGGACCTATGTACTTTCTTTTCAAGGCTGTGTAAAATTTTCCTGCAGTTCTTTTTTTGTAAGTTAAAATTTTATATATAAGCCCCGCAGGGAATTTACATGGGTTTACATCTTCATAGACATAATTTGCAAGACCTAGGCTAGTCTTGCCCAAAAAACAAAATGAAAACTTCCACTACAAGTTCTTTCTATATGCCGAGATGTGGAATATTGTCTATAACAAAACAAGTACACCTATCTATACATATAAATACTGAGCAATTTGCGTAATTTCCTGCAGTTCTATTCTCTGCGCAAACAAGGTTCATGCATGTTTTCCAGGATACAGCCAATTTGGTTTTGCTTCTGACTTGGGAATTGGTCATTTTGTGCTTATGCAGCAAATTATGCAGAAAACCCCTGTAAGAGTTCTGCATCGCCGAAGTCCTTTAGAGCGTGAAAAACTTGTTTATTGGTACTGATTGGTTCTAGAAACATGCATGTCTTGTTTCTTATCTTACTGAGAGATGATAATATCTAATTGTAGATATTCTTTTGCCTACCAGGATGAAGGTGGAGAGAATAAGTGGAAGCTCTCATCATTTTCTGTTGCATCTTTGCACACAGGTTTGGCCAATTCCAGTAAATGGACTTAATATGCTAGCAAATATGCTAGAGCTCAAGTGTAAGGCTTTTAGTTTCTAGCATTTCCTGATCTCGAATAAAGTGTATCCTTTCTGTGAAAGTTGTCCAGAGGTTTCAACTCAAAACCAACCACTCATTAGTTTGCCACTTAGCCACTCCTCCATTTGGCGACACTCAACTGCAATGTTGGAGTCTACTCTTTCTGAACAGATTCCCAGGTCTTCCCATGGCAAATCCTGGAATTCCTTTCGGTCTTACATGGTAAAGCACTATAGAGACAGGCAGGAAAATCACCCCTTTTCGAAATAGATCCCTTATCTACTTCATTTTCATTTGTATTTTGGTTACATTACGAATTGGCCAAAGTGTCAGCCTTCTCGTATGATTCCATATAATTGTCATGTTTGCGGATCAAGAACAATAATTGCATCAGGCTTCACACTTCTGGAGTCAAGGATATCTCCCCTCTTCCACTGAAACAGGATTGCTTGTGCTTCTTTATACATATGCGTGTGTGTAATATATAATTGTTAAAACTTTGATTCTATAATCAAGTATTGACGAACCCCCGCTCTTAGCTTGGAAGGCTGGGGGTCACAGTCGATGCCTTAAACATCCCTTTTTCTTTTCTTAAGAGAATAACATGTCTATTCAAAAGTTAAACTGAAACTTTGGTTTGTTATACACGCGCACATAAACACATGAGAGAGGGATTTCTTTTCCTTTATATAGAAAATTGATGTTTACGTGGTACCAGTTGATGTCTTAGCTTAGTATACTATTTGAAACAGGCGGGAACTTACATCAAGGAATTCGTGCATGGAGATCTTGGGCGGACACATCCTAAGTAGGACATTGTTCCTTTATTATTGTTATTTTTTTAGCAAGGGCAGAGTTATTTCTCTTGAGCCATTATGCTGATTGTTCTGAGATTGGAAATGTCATGTTTCTAAACTCTGTGTTAAGCTCTCTTCCGGTTATGCAATTTTGACAATTTAAAGACTATGTCCATGAGACATGGTTTGTTCATCACACTCACTCTGCTTGTCTCTTCGAAGAACAAAAGAATTTCAGAGATAACGGCATTTAATATATGCTGCACCCCATACACTTCGTCATGGTTGACTTCTTTACTCCATCTAGTGAAGAGTTGTACACGGCCTGTTGCAAATGGGTTGCGAAAATTGAATTATTCAGTGCACTCTTTCACTCTTTATACTTTAAGAGAAGGAAAATCTCCGGCAAGTCTGTTATGCCTGCTTCTTCGTATGATGGCCTTCCTCACTTGTGTATGTCTTACTTGCAGCATTGGCTCAATCCTTGGGTGCAGAGCAGAGATATTACAACTTGATGTCACGGATGTGAAAATGGATTGCTTTTAACATAATTGCAAGAGAAAAGCGTTGTTTTGGTTCATCTTGGTGCCAGAAACATGGTGAGAAAGGGCTTCCTCCACCCCTCCCATCCCTGTTGCCTTTCTGTTTCTATCACCTACTTCATCGTATATTCTCATTTTTGCAGAGAAAAACATGAGATTTAGATGTTATGCCCTTTTGTGAAATCCTGAGGAAGTAGGAAATCTAGATAGAGTTTCCTCTTGTTTGTCATTCTCTGCTGCTTTGATTGCGAGTGAGACACACTGCATAAATTCTTTAGCAGATTGGATTTTTGCTAATGTTGTCGCCAAGAACTTAGAAGTTTGAGTCTATACTTGCTCGTCCCTTTGACGCCTCATTGTTGGAGCAATCATCATTGTTGTCAAACGAGAGCCAGTTCTTGTTTAGCCAGGCAGTAGCGGACTTCACTCATATCCAATATATCCTATGCTTGGAGCCAAAAGCTGGAGATATTTTTGGGGACACATTTCAGGTTACCCCTGTGAGGAAGATTTGAGATCGAGTTGCTCAGTTCAATCACTCTAAATTATGGAGTTGATTCTGTTTAGCTTTCGATGTGTATTGGATCAGTTCTTTGTTCAATTTCTAATGCCAGAGCTCATGATTTCAGTTCTTTGTTCAGTTTCAATTACTAGGTCATGACCCTCAGGCGTTTAATAGAAATGAAAATAAGAAAAAAGGAAAGAAAAACACAAGATGACAATAAATATCGTACCTGTGTTTGAATCTTAGGCTTGGGGCCTTAGGCCAGTCGATTAGTTTCATGATCTTCGTGTAACCTCAAATCTTTGTAACTTATCTTGCACGGCCATGTTGTGTATTCTTTGGGTCATTTGAAATTAATTAATGTCGCTTTATCATTACGACATATAGCCTTAGAAGGTTGGTTAAAACGAAGGGAGATATAGACAGTAAATTGTATAATTTGCTCTGCCTTGATCAGATTTGTTTCCTTTGTGCAACCCCACTAGGAGAAGGTTTTCTCTTCTTTGTGCAAAGGGGGAGTTAATGAAGAAGATGAGGAGGGAAATGGGGTCAAGGGTAGTTATATCATTTACAGTCAAAATTGTAAAAATTGCTATGCCTTGATTTGTTCTGTCTATATCATTTTTAGTCAAAATTGTAAAGTTTGATCTGCCTTAATCAGATATGTTGGTCAACCTTGTTCGCCACAAAATCACAAATAGAAGGTAGTGAAAGGGTGATCTGTACGCCTAGGAGAATGAAATAGGAAAGATATGGATTTCTCGATATCTGCTTGATATTTTTGGACAAAAGTTATGTTAATAGTTTCTGTCTCATTGTATATTTTCTTGATTGAACGAATAAACAAGGAGAATTTCACATTTTAACAGGTTTACATGTTATACAGTGCCTTTGAAACTGGTTTATATTTAATTTATAAGGTGTACTTTATGATATAGCATCGCTTAACTTGAAAAGCAAAAAAGAAAAAAAAAAAGGAAAAAGGAAGGCATCAAACGTTCGGTGAATTTAATCAAATATTCGGTGAACAATTTAGAGTTCGGTCATCATCTGAGACTGAACGAACGATTCACCAAATTTCGGTGATTAATTATAAGTAAAAATTACCAATGTTTGATCATCGACACAAAATAGATAGTTATTAGTAATAATATCTCAAATGTAGAAACTAGTCAAGAATATGCATCTCATTTCGAAATGCAAGTAATGCATCTACGGAAGACGATATGTTTTTTTCGGACCATGCACGTTGAGGATTGGGTGCATTCCAATGTAGATACATCGGGGCAGGGTTATGATGATCATAGTGATTGGAGATACACATTTCGCTCAGCAGTTTACTGCATATGGTTTTGGAGTAATCAGTATATCCACGGGAATATCACGTATCTTCCCACGCCAGTAACTATTTATAGTGAGATTGCTCATCGTGTGCATGCTATCGAATGTGCTATTCGTAGTGATTCAAAGAATGTATCATCTACCGTAGTTGATTGAGGTGTACATAGGTATATCATTATGTAAACATTGACGCATTATTTATTTAATATATCGATCCTTTTCCAAAAAAAAAAAAAAAGATTATACCTACTCCAAATGACTTGTTCGTGAACCCTGGTTATTGGATCCCATCCCCTGCCTTTGGATCCCATGATATTTTCCTAGTTATCCAAAGCTTGAGCCGACCTCCCACCTCCATGCTCGAAGTTATATATTCTATTGTATTTTAATGGGATTCAATTGTTGAAGAAATCCTATTAAGGTCACCCAAAAATGGCGACCTTTTCTTTCATATATATATTCCTTTCTCACTTTTCGGGTTAGAGTTTTTCCATTTCTGCTCATTTCATTTTGCTTTTCATCCATGTCTTGGTGGTTGATTCTTGAAGAATTCTATGTAATTATGGAATCGGAGTTTGAGATTGATGAATTCAGCCATTTCTGTGTTCAAATACATGATTTTGTCTTTTCTTTCTCCGTAGTAACGGTGTGTGAGCGGAGGAAGGGAAGAGAGGGAGGAGAGGGGTGGGGGAGGGAGGATGATTCGGTCGTACATCCCTAAGTAGCTGTGTGGAGGATGTAAATTAGGAGTCCATCGGTCTCTTAGATTGGTTGCTTAGATTGGTTGAGATATTACGCAGTTATCCACACAAGATGTCCTGCAAACCAGACCTTTCGCCTACCATCATAAAACACCCATAATTTTTGTATAAAAGGAAACAATATTTTAGGAGGATTAATTTTTGTATAAAAGGAAACATATCTCGGGAGTCGATGTATCATAAAGACAAGCATTGTCCTAGTTACTAACAAACAATAAAAAAAAAAGAAGTTGTTTCCTTCTTCCACATGGAACCATTTTTGTTCTTTTAGTTATAGAATTTTCGACACAGTAAGATCATGGAAGCTTTTACCGTACCAGAATTAGTATTAACTTGGTCTGAGGCTGCTACCTTAATTTTCCACCTCCCAACGTTTGTTATTCATCTAAACTTGTAAAGGTGAGAATACAACGACAACATTACCTCGTTGTGGTGAGAATGATTTCTCTAATTTGTTTTATTTTAACTATTTAAAAGTAAAATATAAATAATGGTCAAAAGACTTTAACTATATTTATGGAAGTTAGTAATGCGTATGTTTTATTTTGGTGGGCAATCAATGGGTTTAGAAGTTGGAACACGAGTAACTTTAACATTGGGTAATTAATAAAAGGAAAGGAAAGGAAAGAGTGGTTCAATTTAGGAAATTAGTTAGGAAATTTTAATGACAGAGATGAGCAAAAGATTTGAGTTTTAGAAAATATCTATTATAATCTTTTCAAGATACGAAAGAACCGTTAAAAAAACAAAAAGAAAAAAAGACAGAGTGAGAAAGAAGATCCGGGAGGTCCCACCAATCCCAAGATACTCTCCAATCAAGCAGCCCTTCTCTCTCTCTCTCTATATATATATATTTGTTCCCACTGTTCCTCCATGTGTCTTGAATAATAAATAGTCTTTCCGTCTGTAAAATTCTTGTGTGGTTTGGTATTTGTTCGATCTTTGATATTGAATCAGAAGCTGGGTTTCGGTAGATGTGGATAGATGGTGAGAGGGGCGAAGATACCAATGGAGTTCATCAAAGACCGCAAGGCACGTCTAAGCACATTCCTCACCCGGAGAAAGGGTTTGGAGAAGAAAACCCACGAATTATCCACCCTCTGCGGCGTCCAAGTTGCCCTCATTGTCTTTGCTCCTCAAGACATTATCAGCACAAAAATCGACAAGGAGCCTTTGTTGTATCCTCAAGATCCTAATCAGATAAACTACACCATCCATTCTTTCCTGTCCTCAGATCCCATGGAACGTAATCGTAGAAGCACCGACTTATCAGGGTTCTACTTGGATAAAACCAAGAAGGCTAAAGATGAACTGATCAGACTTAAAAAGACCAAGATTGAGTCCCTTTACCCTACTTGGGATCAGACTTACAACAACTTTTCCGCTGAACAACTTCGCCTCTTCGGAGATCAATTGGAGGCCAACATACAAGCCGCTAAGTCAAGGCTTGATTCCATGAAGAGATCCAGGCTTTCGGGTCTAACGAGTTCTGGTTCAAACACGAATCTTTATGAGGGTGGAAATCTGAGTTCTTGGCCTGTCTCGGCCATGTTTGGATGGAATAGCATGCAGACTGATGTCATTCAATCACAAGAAATTACTCAAGGGACAGGACTTTACCTGCCGCCCTTTGAGAATGCCATGGCGGATAGCCCAGGGTCAATGTGGACGAGGGAGGGTGTCTCTAGCAGCAGTGCCGTTATGTTCAATAGGGACTTGGAGGCTATACATAGCTACAATTCGTCGTCCAGCAGTAATTATCCTCTGTTACACATGGATATGGAGAGTGAAGTTGGGAGACATAACATGATGGCAGGTGGCTTCCTGGAGAGCACCGACACAGGGATTTTTGAGAAACAAAACGATGACTATTTTCTTCTCCCATTTACGGAGCAGCGGCATGCCCCTTCATATCTGGAGAGTGAAACTGGGGAACATAACATGATGTCTGGTTTCCTGGAAAGCACCGACGCAGGGATTTTCGAGAACCAACATGATCACTTCTTTCTTCTTCCACCCATGGGGACGATGCAGTGACATGCCTGATGCCCCTCCTCGAGAAATATAATTTAGGCTGACATATTTTGGTTTCTTGGTCAAGAGAGGATAGGAAATTGTTCTTTCTTTCTTTTTAGTTAATTTCATCACCATGACAAATTATTTTTGGTAGTTTAATTTTGAAGTTTTATATGCAACAATTTTATTTTTGAGTAGGGACTTGATCCCTGTATATTTCGGTTGTAGGAAGTTAACGAGAAAACATTCTGATCTTTCCATTTGCCGAGTAAATCGTAGCCAATGAAGTTTTGCAATACCTGTGCTTTGCTTGTGCCCTTTTCGGCAACTTGGTATAATTGGTTATTTTAGCTTTTGTTGCATCACTTAATCCTGGAAACACATTTTAGCAGCATGGTCAATGCTTTAGTAACAGTGCTATCCAATAGTGAAACTGCTTTACTGTCTCAGATAATAGTAAAAAAAAACACCTTAATCTCAAGGGGCACAGAACCCTCTCACATGTAAGACCAAATTCACCTTAATGTACAGATCATCCCAGTGGATCAACAAAAAGACTCGATACAAGTTAGACAACAGTAGGCATTTAAGCTGTTTAGTAATGTGCGGTTTGGCTAAAACTTCCTCCACTTTCTTCTTGTAGTTTTACCACCACTGACATTTACAATAGAAAAAAGTACATTAAATTTACCCACCAACTCAATCCCCACATCGAGATACCACATAATTCGGAAATCTATGAAATCCTTCTGGTGGCGTGACCTATGTAACCGAGCAAAATTCATAAACCACCAGACCTCAAAAAGTGAGGCTGCTTATAAGAAGTTGCAAATGGAAAGAATGAGACCAGTCCTGTCTTATTTATCCTGAACTTTTCGAACACTAAACAACAGGTTTCTCAAAAAGCTTGTGCCATTTATTTACCAAGAATTATACAAGCTGATAGTAATTCTGAACATGGTAACTTATCCGTTCGCAGAAGTGCGATGCTGAAGTTGCGTTCTCCAGGTAAGAGCTAGTCTATCCATGTCTTGAGTTTGATAGTATAAAGATCACCTAATCTATCCAGGATGCATCTAAACTCTTTGCCATGAATCCATACCTATCGGCAGCTTCGTCAATCTGTAACTAACACAGTGAAGATCAGAATCAATAGTTTAGAACTCTAAAGCAACAGCCTACAATGCCCACACCAACTTTACCGTTTTTTGTGTAGGGCGGCCAGCTCCATGACCAGCCTTGCTTTCAATTCGACCAATGATTGGGTTAGTCTGAGGGCTTTTTTCCAAGCTTGTGCACAAGACATATTGCATGGTCTGTAGAGTAGGAAAATCAACAACTATGAAGCTTCGTGCAAGAGAAATTATGTACTAATTATCTAAAGACGTAAACCATTTGCCTCTACATCCCTTTTAAGAGATGTAGATCTTTTTGCTAAACAAAAAGAAACAAGAAGGGATTCTAAAAATCCTTCGCTTGTGTATATGAATATGGTTCCAGCTGTGTATCCTTTTCTCCACTACATTTTCCTTTGACGACGTTAAATTCATTCCCCCCCCCCCCCCAGGTGTTCACAGAAAATGCAACAAGGAAACTAGTAAAAGCTAAATAGACAAAAGGCTATCTCAACATAAACTCACAGCCAACAATTTCAGTGAGTGCAATGGCACCACGCGATCATCATGATCCGCTGTCAATAGCATAGTAGAGGGGTACTGAGAATCCTGACAATGAGATTGCTCCCAGGGTCTTCTGACATTGTGCAGAGGCGAGTACCTTGAACAGAGGGAGAAAAAGGAGGAAGGGGATGAAGATACCAGTTACCAAGGCAAAATATCTAAAAGTAGTGCTTAAAGAAACACCACGGATGTCATCACAATCCCATTAAACTTGTAAGGGATTTGGCTTTAAATCCACCGTTCTTTTGAAGAAACCAAGAAAGATGAAACGTGCCCACAAACAATCTTTTAAAGTGGGAACCAAGTGCTAACCGAACCCCAAGTTTCACCTGATAAATGTGGGGAATTCCCTATTTTCCTACTATAGTATGCATGGTTGACTGGATTTTCTGTGTAATCAGACATAATATAACTAGATGATCAGGTCAGGTCATTGAAAAAGGGAAAGCAACCCACTTGATAAGCCAATGAAACTCATCCTCCTTATCCGAACAACCATAATCCGAAGTCCATGCATGACCTGTTTGAAATGAAAAATAAAAGGATTACATAGATGAGAAATGTACGTAAGTAAATTATAAAGCATGAGAATGCCTGAAAGAGAAAGATATGACTTATACCTATTGTGAACTTGTGGAACCTGAGCATATCCATGACGCCAACATGTGCAAGAGCGCAGCCAAAAAGATCAGGCCTCTGATTACCAAATGAGAGCAAATCTTATTCCCCGTCTAT
Source organism: Eustoma russellianum (assembly GCA_036186865.1). Lineage (NCBI taxonomy): Eukaryota > Viridiplantae > Streptophyta > Magnoliopsida > Gentianales > Gentianaceae > Eustoma > Eustoma russellianum. The sequence goes on from AP025046.1 coordinate 243,069, forward strand.
AAAATTTGAAAAATCTCAAAGTACAAGGCCATGAAAAGGAATCAGTAAGGAACCTGATTGATGCATGCCCCAACAAGAAGCCCTCCGTTACTACCCCCTTCAATGCACAATTTCTTTGCTTGGGTATAACCAGCAGAAATCAGATGCTCAGCACAAGCAATAAAATCATCAAAACAATTCTGCTTTTTTGCCAGTGATCCAGATTTATGCCATTCTTCCCCATACTCACCACCACCTCGTATGTTAGCAATGCAAATAATGGCACCCAAATTTCTTGCAAGCACAACACGAGTAACGCTAAAATATGGTGTAATGCTGATATCGAACCCTCCATATCCATATAATAAGCATGGGTGCGATCCATCCAAAGAAATTTCCCTCCTTGAGACCACAAACATTGGAATTTGGACGCCGTCCTTACTAGGCACAAAAACCTGTCAAAGTAAATTGCTCATTGTTCAGAGAAAAAGAAAATAGTTTCATCCTCCAGAAAAACATTATCACCTATTTGCAAAATAAGAACCAATAAGTCAGCAACTGAAGAAGACTAAAATGGGAACTTCATATAGTAAAGACCACATCAATCAAAAATAGTAGCCTGGGACACTGAAAGATCCCGAAGTTGCATGATCAGGGTAACTATCTTGTCACTTTGGTTTGATTAAAAAGTCTTGCATTATATTTGTCGAGGAGCTCGTTCACACTGAATTCAGAGTCTCTATTCACCTTACACTAAATTTACAATCTCTAGTCACCTGACAACAACTTTCACATTATTCCAAGGCTCCTCTTCCAAAACCACAGATGCCAAAAGTTTTCATGTTTCAGAAGATGTGGGAGCAATCACACCTTCGAGGAACATCTACGGTCTCACAAATGACAAACAGCTCCCCTCTCTGTTTGCAATTCTACTACAAAACTTTCAGTAGTCCCATTGCTCACACACCATTTTTCTTTTTTCCTTTGAACTTACGTCCGATACTTGGAGAGAATTCGGAAAAGAGAACAAGACAAACTCCTGATCTTTAGTGAAATTGAGCAGCCAGTCAATTACTTGAAACTCCCTCACAAAGCCTTCAGTTTATCCATGATAAATTTTCACGGAAAATGTCAGATAGAGATGTTCTGTAGAAACACCGTAATGGTAACTTAACAAACAATGTGTTGGTATTAGTAGCCGACCAAGCGTAAATTGCACTGCATGATTATACACATACTACACAACTCCAGAGAAAGGAAAAAGTTTCACATGTGCATGTCAACTCCGAGAATTAAGAGTTAAGAAAACTCCCAGAATTAAAAGACGAGCCAATACAATTAACTGACCATAAGTAAGCTGACAAACCAACAAAAGCCATCAATTATCACTCAACAGAATTTCGAAAACATAACACATTTAAAGGGAAGGATCCAGCCAATCACATGGAGAGACAGACAATAGCAAAGAGATCAAAATTCAGCAGAATAACAACCACAAACTTGCCTGATTAACTGAAAATTCTGTTCTATCAAATCCAGGAACAACAATTTCTTGGAAGATTCTCATATCTGGCTCCCCAGCATCCAGCTTACACTGGTATATGATGCCAGGCACAAGAAAGCTTGTAAATTTGAAAAAGAACAATTGGTCCTTGCGCCGAGCTGAGACACCAGAAACTGTGCCAATGTCCAGAGGTAAAAGATGAAGTAGAACACCCGTCTTCAAGTCCCTTAACTGCAACACGTTTTTTACGTCATTTAAATAACTCACAACCAATTGATTCCCATTAACGGCAACAGCTGATTCAAGCACGTCTTTATCAGACTCGGGAAGGACTTCAACCCAAGAAGTGGGTTCTCTCAGGTCCACTCGAACAAGCTTGTATCTTGGAGCACCTTTATTAGTCCGAAACGTAAATTCAGCTCCGTCATTTGCAACTTCGGTGTAAGAAGCATCAAAACTATCTATAAGTTTAACAAATGGAAGGAGATCCGCCTTTTCCCTATACCCTTCAAGTCCTTCTGGAAGGGCAGACAAGTCACAGAAGTAAACTTTGTTCACTGGATCACAGTTCTCAAATATATACAGCAGAACATACTGCAACAAAAAAGAACAACAAATAAGTAACATTTTTTGTGGTCCAAATTTATTGAAAACCCAACAAATTAATAACTTATGCACTCTTCATTTGAATAATATAAAACTCATTGATAACCAGTAGGCAAACTCCTTGATTTTGAAAAAGAAAGTCCTGCTATCGATGAACGTCAAAATAACAGAATGAGAAATGTAACTGTCATGGTGGGACGACCATTTGTCCTTCTTCCCACTTCATAAGGCCATAGATTCAGTTAGTTGACATGTTTTAAGCATCAAAACCACATATCTAAATTCCAAGTTCACCTAACATAGCTTATGCTATTTATCCACCAACAATCCAAAATAATGAGACTATATTCATTGCTTAAAAGTTCAAATATTTATTCTTAGTCACAAAATCCTAAATTAAGTATTTGTTTTGTTTGCGTGCTATCACTGTCAATATTGCCATATCTAGAGTGTAGATACTACTTTATTGACGTAGCTGGAGCACCCAGCTAAAATTGTGATATACTGAAAGAGCTTATGACCTTGCCATCTTCTGTTACTGAGGCTGAATGTGTGTGCTTCGGGTTTTCAGGGTCGTTCCAGCATAAGATATCTTCAGATTGATCAGTACCTAAGAAATGATAGTACATCTCATGGTGTAGGTTAGCATGGGTCTCAGTTCCGGCATCAAGATTTTCTTCATTCCTGCAAACAAGATTTTAGAAAACATGAACAACTGAAAAGCATAAACCACGATAGTAAGTTCCCTTGCAGTGAGAAAATATAAAAAAGAACATATTTTTTTTTTATCTGTTCTTCTATTGAAGACTAAGTTTGTTCAAACAACAAAGGATCCTCCATCTAAGGAGTACTAGGAAATATGAGAACGATAGTCTCCGCCTACTTACTTGGGAGCAGGATAGCGGCTGTAGAAAAAGCCTTTGCTATCATGAGTCCAGCTGATGCTTGAAAACTTAACCTGTTATACAGATTGTTCACAAGAGATGTATTGATTATTGACAAAGGACATGGGCACAACCACTTTACGGAAAATTTATCACTATCATCAAGTAATTTAGTTTCAAATAGCTTACCCATGATATAGTATCTTGCAGAACACTTTTATCATCAACCCGCATAATTTTGATGGTCACCCAATCACTTCCACTAGAACTGATCCCGTATGCTAAATACTTAGCATCCTCACTTGCAGCATATGTACTCAAGGCAACAGTTCCGTCGTCACTTAGAGCATTAGGGTCAAGCAATATCTCGGGCTCTTCATCTAAACTCTCCTGATTAAAGGAATGCACGTAATTCAGTAGAAACTAAAATACAATCAAATAGAAGTCGAGATTTTTGCGCTATATTTAATAAAGAAATATGCTTTATTTGGAATAGGACTTCAAATGTGAACCTAAAACCAGAAATTTGAACTTGCAACCCTAGGCAGAAAACAAATAATTGTTCAAACAAAAGCAGGAAAGGAAACACAAATGTACCTGAACGTAGAGAACATTCTGAGGTTGAAGACCAGTGTTATGAAAATAAAAGTACTTATCACCAGCTCTGAAAGGAGCTTCGAACCGAGGATAATCAAATAACTTGGTGATTTTCTCACGAAGCTTCTCAGTTGTCTCGCAAGTTTTAAGTACCGAATCTGTTAATTTGATTTGCTTCTCCACAAATTCTTTGGTTTCCACGGAATCTGGATCCTCGAGCCTATTTTCACCAACGAAAAAACACACGAAAATAAAAACTTTTCTAACTTCATGAAACCAATCCACTCCTGCAAACTTCTGACTGAATCTCGATACTGCAGTTTTAAGTAAACAAAAAAAAATCTAAAAAGGAATTCTCTTGAAACTGAAATACCATCTGTAAGGATCAGGTACGAGAACACCATGATAGTTATCAATAACTGATTCATCGCGGATGGCAATTGGGTACTGCAAACGTTCATCAATAGCTTGAAGGGAACCCATTGAAGAAGCGGAAAAGGAGTTACAATGCAAATTCAGAAAGTGATTATTTCTGCGCCTCAACTGTTTGATATTGAGCCTAGCACGGCGATATTTACTAGGGCCCTGAATTTCAAAGAATTGGTCAGACCAAATGGTGTAGCCACCGATAAATAGGAATTTTCGGTGGCAGGAAAAGGCAAAGCGGGCGATAGAATTCTTGTGGGAAACGGAGGAAATGGAGTGCAAGATGGTGAAGGATGAGAACATATTGGGCTTAAGAGATAGAAAGCCCGTTGAGAATGTCGCGGTTACCTGGGAGTTTTGGGCGCGGGAAGTCTGGAAAATGATGCCATTTTGTGTCAATTATGTCGTCACTACTTTTGCCCCACACGCGACATCACACCCACGCCTTAGCCGCATGCGATCTTTACCGTCCGATGAAGATGATCGTTCATTCGCCCAGCCTCACGCCTTCTATTAGTAGTTATTCATTACCAGCTTCAACATTTACACTGTTACGTATTGTTGGATTATACGTCAGTATATTTTTTATAATGCCCCAGGGGCATAGTCCAGTGGTAAGTTGCAAAGGTGATTGGGGCTAGAACCCCGACGTCCCGAGTTCGAGTCTGTGTGGAGACAATTCTTGTTGAAATATTATAAGGGTTGTCTTTGGACTGGCTGAGTCTCGTGTGTCATCTCCTTTTGCAGGGCTGCCGGTGGAGCACATCCCTCGATTTACATCCCACCTGGCTAAGGAGCCTCTGTACAAGGTGGAGGGAGAACAAACTCCCTCATCAAAGTATATTTTTTATACTGAAAGATCCATATTACTTCAAGCTTTCACGTGTCATCGCATCACGTGTCGCCGTCTCTTTTGTAATAAAGGGATCCGGACTCGTCTGGGTAAATTTCACTTGTCACTCCTAAATTTTTAAGGTTACAACAATTTAAGTGTCGTGTATTCTTAAGTTTTATCGAATGGATGTGTTATCAAGTTGCTATCGAAGTTTTAGATTATATAAAGTTGACTGGAATTCTAAGTTTACTAGTAGCATTTTCAAATCAATTGATCAGAAAAATTGTGAGATTGTTATATAATATAAATCATTTACATCTTAATAAAAAATGTGATTTATATCTTAATCTAAAAACACATAAGATGTAAACATAGTTTCGTTAAAACAAGAAGATCAAAGCACAATTTTTCGTTTTCTTTAACATGTCTTTGTTGATATGTAATCTAGTAAATTAGCAAACATTTTAAATTAATTTTATGGTCCTGCCAATCAATATATTAAGTCAATTAATATGTTCACAATTTTGCAGTCTTTTGTTCTTTTGTATCTTTTTCAAGGTTGCATGAAACTTTTGTTAAATATTATGTATATCTCTCTCTTTTTCAAGTTTTATATTAATTAGTGAGCGGCAACCACAACATTCAAGTATTTTTTTTACTACATTAAATCGGCTATATGAATCAATTATTTCTATTGTTCTTTATTTAATTTTATTTGTTTTAGTCGTAGCCTAAATCGTGTCTTCCTCGTGTGTCTTTTAATACATAATGCATAATATGTGTCTTTAGAATACGTCTCTTTTAAAAATGTCATATCATCTCACCTATGATTTTGGATTAAGTATTAAAAATTCTCACGTAAATCTTATAATCTCTATATGACATCGGCTACATGAATCAACTGTCTCCACTATAATCTATCACTAACCATATGTTCTACAATTTTAATATGAGTCATGTCCTTTCTTATTGCTTCTCTATGTCTTTTTTGGTCTCTCTCACACATTTAATATTCATCTCATTCATTGTCGCGAAACTGCCTAATAGATGCATTTGCAGAATGCCTTCGCACATACTCATATCATCTTAACCTTGACTTCCACATCTTCTCATCTATAGGAGTCGTCCCAACATTTCTCATGGTATGTTCATTTCTTATTTTATCTTTTGTCATATGTCCACACATCCATCTTAACATTCTCATTTCCGTCACTCGCACCTTTTGCTCATACTCATAATTGATTGTTCAACATTCATACCCGTACAATAGTGTCGGTTTTACTGGTGTCCTGTAAAACTTCCATTTAAACTTTAAAGGTATTTTCTTATCACAAAGATTAACTGACGCACTTCTTCATTTTAACTATCCTGCATATACCATGTGATTTACGTCATTAGCAATTCCTCTATCTTTCTGTAGTATATATTATAAAAGACTAAAATTCTCACTTAGGTGAATTTTTTGGTCTCTCAGTTTAATACAAGGTTTCAAGATCATTCTTTTGTAAAATTAAATTTCATATACTTTGTCTTCATTTGACTTAATTTGAAGCTCTTTTATCTAGTGTACAACAACAACAACAAATACCCAGTATATCATAACAACAGCAAAAACTATCGCTAGGGATTGGGGAGGGTGAGATACAGGCAAACAATACCTCCATCCCAAAGGATAGAGAGTTTGCTTCCAGCGAGACCCCCGGCTCTATATGTATCTGCATAAAAACATAATGCACAACAAATAATGCAAGACAAACACTAACACAAAAAATGCAAAGTGAACCTAAGTTGAGCGAGTATCTACGCCCCTTTATATACTCTAAGCTACCCCTATATCCTGCCTAAAGCTCGCTAACCTTAATCCTCCATCTCCATGAGCTCCTATCCTGGACCATGTCCTCAGAGAAGTGCAGATCTAGTATGTCATGTCTAATATGTTCCTCCAAGTCAGCTTGGGCATGTCTTTACTTCTTTTTCCCTCAACAATGAGGCTTTCAACTGCTCTGACGGACGCCGTTGTCTGTCTTCGCTTGACATGCCCAAACCATCTCAGTCTTCCCTCCCTTATCTTATCCGCTATACTAGCCACCCCTGGCCTTTCCTGAAATACCTCATTTCTGAGCCGGTCTAGCCTTGTATGTCCATACATCCACCTCAGCATCCTCATCTCTACCATTTTCATCTTCTGCGACTGTGTTCTCTTTATGGCCCAGCAGTCTGTCCCATATAACATTGTCGGGCGCAATGCCACCCTATAAAATTTTCTCTTTAATTTAGTTGAAAAATTCTTGTCACACAGCACCCTTGAGGCCACTCTCCATCTACACTAGCCTGCTTGAATTCGGTGCGCTACATCACTATCTATGTCCCTATCCTGCTGTATAAATGATCCTATGTGTTCAAGAATGAAACCAGAATTTTCTGTATTTCCTTGATTGATTTTCCTGTATACAAACTGATCTAATTATACTGTGTTAGAGTGACTATACATGGTAATAAGATTTCCTACATAAATACACAATCATCCTACTAATTACAAAATATCCTAATTAGCAGCTTTTCCTTTTCGGTCATGATTTGGCCTTCTGTATGTATGGTAAGACATTAACTCTTGATTTTAACACTCCCCCTCAAGTTGAACAGTAGGATCTCTAATGTTTAACTTGCGTAGAACTTGAGCGAAGATTCGTCCATTAACCGCTTTGGTGAGTATGTCTGCAAGCTGATCTTCCGATCGCACAAAGGGTAAGGCAATAACACCACTGTCGAGTTTCTCTTTAATGAAATGTCGATCAACCTCAATATGCTTCGTTCTGTCATGCTGCACTGGATTCTCCGAGATGCTAATTGAGGCCTTGTTATCACAATTCAAGTATGTTGGCCCTTCCGATAGAAAACCCAGTTCCTTCATAAGTTTCCGCAACCATAATACCTCGGTGATGCCTCTAACAATGCCACGAAATTCTGCTTCAGCACTGGAAAGTGCCACCACGGGCTGTTTCTTACTTCGCCATGTCACGAGATTGCCTCCAACGAGCGTGAAATACCCGGATGTGGAACGTCTATCCAGTATGTTTCCGGCCCAATCTGCATCTGTGTATGCCTCAATGTTCAGGTGGCCATGATTTTGGAACAAAATTCCTCGCCCTGGTGTGCCCTTAAGATATCTCAGAATTCTGAACACTGCTTCATGATGTTGCTTCTGTGGGCTATGCATGAACTGACTCACTACTCCAACAGCATAGGCAATATCCGGTCGAGTATGTGATAAATAAATCAACTTTCCGACCATCCTCTGATGCTGATCACGCTCTACTAGTGGAGCTCCCTGAATCACGTCCAGCTTCTGGTTTTGTATCATCGGAGTGTCCACAGGTTTTCCGTCCAGCAGCCCTACTTCTGCCAAGAGATCCAAGATGTACTTCCGCTGAGATATGTAGATCCCGAGTGGTGATCTTAACACTTCAATACCCAAGAAGTACTTTAGGCCTCCAAGATCCTTCATCTCGAACTGAGTGAACAAATGGTTCCTGAGACGAGAAATTTCATCAGTATCATTTTCTGTAATAATCATATCATCAACATAAATAATAAGACATGTAATACGACTTCCCTGTTTTTTGAAGAAGAGCGTATGATCAGCATTGCTCTGTCGGTATCCATCCTTTTTCATAACAGCTGTGAACCGGCCAAACCATGCTCGGGGTGACTGCTTGAGTCCATATAGAGCCTTTCTCAATTGACACACTTGATTTGATTCAAACTCGTCAGAGTACCCTGGTGGTGGCTCCATGTATACTTCTTCTTTTAACTCCCCATGTAAGAACGCATTCTTAACATCAAACTGTTGTAAAGGCCAATTCTTGGTTGCAGCAATTGAAAATAAGACTCGAATGGTATCTAGTCTGGCCACTGGGGAAAAGGTTTCTGAATAATCAACGCCATAAGTTTGTGTGTATCCTTTGGCAACTAACCTTGCTTTGTGTCTCTCGATACTTCCGTCTGCTTGGTATTTGATAGTAAATACCCATCTACACCCCACAGTCCTTTTTCCTTCAGGCAACATGCACTTTCCCCAGGTTTGACTTCTTTTTAGAGCACTCATTTCTGTATCCATGGCTTCTTTCCATTGTGCTTGTTGGCATGCTTCATCTACTGTGCGAGGGATTCTTTCATTGCACAATGTCACAAAGGATCCGTGTGCTGGTTCTGACATAGTCTGCGTGATCGGATATTGGGATGCTCGAGCTATTTTGGTAGGAGAATACCGCTCAGGTGGGATGCCCCTAGTGCTTCTTGGTGGTAATACCTGCCCTTGGTTTTCTGAAACTGAGTCAGTATAGTCCAAAGAGATATCTTGGGTTACCGGGGAAACAACAGGATGAACAGGGGTATTAGATTCAGGTAATATAGAAAGATCAGACAAATCACAAGGATTAGATGAACAGGGGTATTAGATTCAGGTAATATAGAAAGATCAGACAAATCACAAGGATTAGAATCAATGTAATCCTCATGTACACTATCACTTACCTGTTGTGGGTCGTTCATCCGGAGGTCATCATCAGATGGTACTTGAGTGATGTCCTCTTGATTATGAGATGCTGTTGTGCGGTCGGCGTCATCTACTTGCCGTGTTGGGCCAGTCGTCGACCAGTGTGGCAAAGACAGCCAATCGAGAGTATCATCACTGGCTATCTCCCCCTGAGACTGAGATTGGGTTGCAAAGAAAGGTTCAGTTTCAAGAAAAACACAGTTCATGGTGGTATGGATACGGTGGGTTCGAGGGTTATAGCACCGGTAGCCTTTTTGGGTCGGAGAGTAGCCAACAAAGACGCATTTCTCAGCACAGGGGTCCAATTTGTCACGTTGGGTGTTAGGCACATGGATAAACACAGTACATCCAAAAACTTTAGGAGGTAATGTGAGTATAGGTGGAATGTGTGTTTGGGTAGCAAGTACTTGAAGTGGGGTCTGATGTTTAAGGATGGACGTGGGTAGTCGGTTGCTGATATAATTAGCAGTAGACACTGCCTCCGGCCAAAAAAACCGGGGTACATTAGCATCTAACATCATAGCTCGTGTCATCTGTAAAAGAGTGCGATTTTTGCGTTCAGCCACTCCGTTTTGTTCAGGAGTGCCTGGACAAGATGTCTGATGAATGATACCTTTGTCGGAAAGAAATTGTTTTAGTGCCCCATCTAGATATTCCCCACCATTATCGGTCCGAAGGACTTGAATTGATGTATGAAATTGTGTTTTGATCATATTATAGAACTCCACAAACTTGGGAGTGACTTCGGATTTTTGTTTGAGGATATATAACCACGTCATTCTGGAAAAATCATCAATAAAAATGACAAAATATCGATACCCAAAAGTAGAATGCGGAGCAGGCCCCCAGACATCAGAATGTATTAGAGAAAACATATGAGTAACACGAGTATTATTAGATGGATATGTAGCCCTAGGTTGTTTTGCTCGGAGGCAAGTGTTACAATTGAACGAGTATAATTTATTGGGTTGGGAACAAAATAGATCAGGAAAAAGAAACTTAAGATAGCCAAATGACGAATGTCCTAACCGGCGATGCCAGAGCCACAATTGTCGAGTAACGGATCCAGTGGCAAGATTAGACCGGCTCTGTCGCTCTACGGCATCCACATAATAGAGACCACCACTCTCAGTACCACGTCCAATGATGGTCCCCGTATGAATGTCCTGCAAAATGCAAAAGGTAGGGTACATCAGGACAACACAGTCTAATTCTTTCGTAATCTGAAAGATAGATAATAGTTTAGTGGAAAGAGAGGGAACGAAAAGACAATTAGACAAGGTAATATTAGGGTTGATGGCAATTGTTCCACCCCCTTGACAGGAACAGTTTCACCATTGGCAGTTTCCACGTGAGTTTTTAGAGGAGGTGAATGACTAACAAAATCTGCGGGGTCAAAGGACATTGTGTCAGTAGCCCCACAATCAAAAATCCATTGGGAGGAGGTATGGGTAGGGGATTTGTGGGCCTTGTATGCGCAATTATTGATCTGAGGGGTATGTGTGAAGTTTCCAGATTTATAGGGACTTATCTGGCATTTTTGTAACTTTTGAGGGACTGTTCCTGCCTCTCCAGAAATCTCAGGGACTATACTAACCGTTTCAGAAACGTCAGGGGCTGTATTAGTCCTACCAGAAATTTTAGGGACTGGGTTTGCAATTTCTTTATATAAAAAGGGAAGGGGGCTAGGGTTTTCAGTCCCCAGCCCCCATTTACCTGCCGCCGTAAATGCTCCCCCTGCTGCTCTTGCCTGCGGGTGGTCTGCTCTGGCCTGCGGTTGGTCTGGATTATTTCCGGGGGTGGTCTGATCATTCTCCGGGTGCTGGCCGCCGTCCTCTCCAATGGGAATTATGGTGGCAGCCCCTGTCCCTCCGAAACCGATGGTTGTCTTCTTCCCTTCCCACCATTCTGGGTATCCAACCAGTTGAAAGCATTTTTCTTTTATGTGTCCCTTCTTTTTGCAATGAGTACAAACCTGTTGGCTTTTGTCCTCCCGTGATGATGGTATTGAACGGGAGGAAGGAGGTCCGGTGCCTCCTCTTCCTCTGCCCCTTCCCCGTCCGGTAGCTGACCCTCTGCTGGTTAGCCCCTGTCCAACCCCCTGTGATGAACTATCTTCTGAGGGGGTGTTGCCTCTGAGCACTTGATTTCGTGCCTCTGCTCTTCGAATTTCTGAAAAAGCTGCTTCGAGTGATGGAAGGGGATCTCTTTTTACGATATCCTTCTTCTCCTGCTCAAACTGATCGCTGATGGCCATAAGGAACTGGTACAGCCTTGATTCCTGGGTTTTTTGTCTGTATATTCCAATGTCTACTGGGCAATGCATCGGATTCGGATCCTTGGTGTCAATGGACACCCAAACGTCCTGGAGTTTATTCCAGCATTCTTCCACACTGCCGGTTCCTTGTTTAATGGTACTGGCCTTCTTATGAAGGTCAAAAATTTGCAATCCGTCTCCTCCCATGCCGTAAGTAAGAGCTAGGCCGTCCCACAGTGTTTTGGCTGTGGGATACCTGGTGATATTGCTAATCATGGTGGATTCCACATTCTGCAGAATCCAAGTGAACACCTTGTTGTCGTCTTGTTCCCATTTGACATATTCTGGCTCAGTTGGCTGTGGGGGTTGTGGATTACCCGTTAAGTGGGATATCTTCCCTTGGCCAAGAATGGCTCTGTATATGACAGTGGACCACAAGGAGTAATTTCCACTGTTTAGTTTGACTGATATATGTAATGTTTCAGGTGCAGGTGCAGGGACTGATGGCTGTAATGGTGTGGGACGAAGACTATCCCGAAGGATCTGGGCAACCTGCAGTGCCCATTCTCCAGGATTCTGATTTCCAGTGGATGTTTCTGGTAGTGGTTCCTCGGTTTTGCCCGTATCTGACATATTTTTTTTTTCTTTTTAATGATGGTGTAGGTACTGGAAGAAGGAAAAAAACGAGCAACACAGCCTGGTTGCTGTGAAGGTTCGGTAAAGGGCGGAGATGTTTCTGATGGGAATGGGTTTTAGCCGCATGGCCGGGTAAGGTAGATGGCAATGATGAGACTCCTTCTGAGCCTAATTTTTTCAGAACAAACTCATTCTTGCAGAGAGGAAATTATGTTTTCCTGCTCTGATACCATGTTCAAGAATGAAACCAGAATTTTCTGTATTTCCTTGATTGATTTTCCTGTATACAAACTGGTCTAATTATACTGTGTTAGAGTGACTATACATGGTAATAAGATTTCCTACATAAATACACAATCATCCTACTAATTACAAAATATCCTAATTAGCAGCTTTTCCTTTTCGGTCATGATTTGGCCTTCTGTATGTATGGTAAGACATTAACTCTTGATTTTAACACTATGTACTTGGACTTATTTACCTGTGGTACCACTTGACCCTCGATGGTGAGCTGGATATTCTCACTATCGGATGTGCTCCTCAAATTGCAGTGCAGATATTCGGTCTTAGAGCAACTAATCCTTAGGTTTTCTTTCTCTAAAACCCCTCTTCACTGCTCTAGTCTCATACTCAGGTTATGTCTACCCTCGACGACATACCCTAAGTATTGGTTCAACTTGACGCCATGACACACTGAAAAAAAGAAGCTATGTTCCTTGGTAACACTTTGTGTTGGAAGTGTTGACATTTCACATGTTCTTGTATCCACCCTACAACAGAGGTACTTAATTTTTCCCACAATCACAGAAAGATATAAAAAGGAGATGAAGGAAATAAAGCGTAAGTAGATCGATTTGAGTCCCTTCGACAAGTATGTGTCAAATATAATTAATCTCAAACCTTCTAAACTTAAAGCTTAAAGAGCTAAGCACAGAAGATCCGCGCACAAGATATTTGGAAATTTCAGAAGATATCCATATCTAAACGGTTTCACCTCACGAATTCTCAAGAAAAATTCACATGTCTACAGCCATGTAAAAAGAGAGATACCTTAGAGAGTGGCGTGAAAGCAAGATCTATTTGGATTATGACTTCTCTAGTAGGCACAGCAATTATAAATTAACATTTACTGCAGAAAAGGAAACCTAAAAAATTTCGATGCACAAGGGAAACTAGAGCACATGGATTGGGGCATAATATGCATGGTTATGAAAGGTGGATAACATATCAAGTACGTCTCTGCAACTCCTTACCTTCGACCTGGAAGATCTGTGAATGTTGGAATAGAACAAAGGCACATGTTTGAGGGTATCATGGGGGTTTCACAAAGAGAAGCCAACAGAGCTCAGTTGGCAGTATGCCCACCTCCAAAGTTGCCACACAATAAGCCTATGAAGAAAAACAAGAGGGAGGTGGACAGAATGCCAATAATCTCTGTAAGTAACCCTTTGATAAACCGCCATGAAATTGCATGGCCTCTTCCATTTGCTGTAAGGTCGTTTGTAACCCTCTTGAAACACGAATTCTCAAGAAACATGCAAGATTGAAAACATAAGAGTTAATATGAACATGGCAAAGAGGGCAGTTGGTCACTATTAAAGAAGTGAGGTGAGGTTAGCTAGGCGTCCATAATAAATAGGGGTTGAGACTTGAGAATAGTAAGTGAGAGAAGCTGTCGAGACATAATCACTAGCGATGGGGTTGGGGAGTGGAGGATGTGGTGGTGGTGGAATCAGACAAAAAAAAAAGAGAGAGAGAGAAAGATTGTGATAATCAAGATTGGCTGGTTCGTTTTCTGCAGGTATATAATAAGGAGATCTCCTACTCAACTTATTCTTGCACAACATCAATGGCAGTTGCAGGGCTTTTCATCGATTCTTGTGATGAAATCTTCAAATCCCTTTCGGCAAAGGTGAAATCCCTCTCACTGCTCCAGTCTCAAGTAGCTGCGTGGAGAATGTAAATCAGGAGTCCAGCAGCCTCTTAGATTGGGTGAGATCTTACGCAGTTATTCACACGTCTCTTCACAAACTAGGACTTCGTTCTAGCAGCAAAGGAACACCCATACTGTTCGTGTACTAGATTCGAACTCTTGATTCCTTGTAGCAAATCCCAACCGAGAAACAACTGACTATGCTCTAGTGGCAAAATCTTCAAATCCCTACTTTTACTCTTTTCTTGCCTTACCTCCAACCGCACCCTCGTTCCTGCTAAAAACCCGATTGTTTAGTAAAGCAACATAAAGCGATAAAGCATAAGTTTATGCATGTACTTATGCTACAGGGGTATGGTGAATCGAGAGAGATTTTATATTCTCTAGATGGAACTAAAGAGCAATTAGTAAATTACAAAAAAAATAGTAACAGTGTCACGCATATATCTAAATGTATTACCACAAAAAAATTTAGTGATTGATTATTTAAAGCAATCTATATATACATTTTTGATTGTTTGAGAAAAGAAGTAGTCACACTTATTTGGAGTGTATTGTAAAATATCTCGAAAAAAGTAATTTACGTTCACTTTTTACATCTTACTATGTTTGACTAATGAAAATGAAATCAAAACACAGAATTCCTGTAAAACTATTTTGTTCCTAAAAATATTTTGGATCCATCTATAAATACAGATAAAATGTAATGACATGGGGTTTTGTAGTCAATTATTTTTCATTCTATAACGAAATAATCAAATGGTCGATATTGAAGTTACATGCTTTTGACAGAAATCTTAAAGTTGGCTAAAATATGACAGCCAAATGTATATTGCATGAATTTGGCGCATCCAGACGTGTACAGACAAATGCTCTTATTCTGCACAACTTGTCATACAATGCAATTTAAGCCTACTCCAGGACATGGTTGTTTCTTAAATTTCCTATGTTCATGGTTTCTGCTAGCTTTGTAATTTTGCAGAGATAGTTTTACTTCCTACTTTAGAGAATTGTAGGAAAAGGTGTCATGATATGATGCTGGGTTCGTCCCTTACACTAGTGGTGGCCCTGGGTGGCGGTGGGGGCTAGCCACCCACTAACAAAGTTAGCATCCTATGTACTCTTTTTCTCCAGTTCAATACTCAAGAGGAGAGCTTTGACTTTGTGTTAGAACTTATTATTTAACTATGCATTAATCTTCCGACCCTTCACTTTCACATTTAAGCATGTCCACGGAAAAGGCCTGGGAAGATCATCCACCTCCTGGATCCTGCATGTTATTTCCAAATTATTACATAAAAAATACAACAAGGCACAACCTTTTGGGGAGGACAGTGACTAAAAATATATTTGAATAGGTATCACATATCTTTTCACAAATTGGACTAAACTGAATAAAAATATAATTTGTCAAGTCACACCTTCCATTTGAATTGGTTAACACTATTAAAACAGATATTGGTCCTTATGGTATACAAGAATTGTATTGTTAGAAGTGTCATGAATACTTTCCTTCACAAATTGTACCAAATTGTGTATTAAATTTTCATGTTGTTGTGAAGGGAATAAAACTAAAAAACCAAGCAAGGGTGAAGATAGATAAAATCTCATACAAATGTAACAGGTTAGATAGAGGAAGTGACACTGGTTTCTTGTATGCGTATTAACGCTATAATGTCGTTAAAAGAGCTATCTCATCTGATTTAGCCCCTTACCTTCTTCTTCTCCTTTTTTTTTTTTTAAATTTTTTTCTTTCGTCGAGTTAAATCATCAGTATTCTTTGAGTTCATATAATTAGACGGAGAGATGCAATCTTCCCTTTTGTCGAGTGAAATGTCAAACTCATCACCTTCCCATGCTCTTTTGGCCGTGTTAATACATGAGTTGGGTATGTGTATTATATGCATATACAACAATAAAAGCAGTCAACAGCTACCTTCAAACTTGAAGTTCAAAAAGGAAACTTCCACGACTGTGAGGCTTTGTTTTACTACGTAGTAATCACAATGGTCCATTATTCTCTCTATTTATTGCTGGAGAGGTGAGTCCCAACCGTCCTATTTAAGTCTGCTAGCTGCTTTGAATTTGAAGCATCAAACAGCAAAACGAAACCAGAATGCCTCGTAAAGAGTATTCCGAATCTTTTGGTCACTGTTGATTGACATTCTTCTCTTTTATATTTAATCTCTCATTACTCTCCTCCTGGAGGTACAGAACACCAGTTGGCACCACAGCCTTTCTTGCCACACTCATGATTGCATTATTGGGACGCTCGTAACTTATACTTTCAATAAACCCCCTCTTATCACGTTGCGTGATGCCATAATATCCTAAATTTGGAGTAGAATGTGAAATCTATCATCCTGAGAGCCTCTGCCGCCCCAATCCTTAGGAGCATGTTTGAAGGATGCAAATCAGAAATCCAGCGGTCTCTTAAACTGGGTGAGATCGTGACCCACACAAGGTGTCCCACTGCAAACCAGACCTTCGGCCTAGCAGCAGAAGAACACTCACACTGTGCGTGTCCCTAGAATCGAACTCTTGACATCTTGAGGTAAATATCAACCGGAGTACCAACTGAATTATGACCAAAGGGCCATAATATCCTAACTTATTAATACGAGAATACATGACCATTATATCACACCGTCACATTCTCATTTCAATGTCAGGAGTATGAGTGGCGATTGTTGGAGAAATGAAATGGGAAAAGATTGGATTGCAAGTGGGTTTGTCAAAAGTTGACAACCACCATACTTTGAGCTTAATTATGATTAGTGTTCGTTAATTAAAAACGGAAACTAAAAATTTCTAAATTATCTACGTAACGAGTAGATGATTTTTGGCTTTTGAATCACTCGATTCCGATACCGGGTGAATGAAAAATTAATGCTCAAAGTTGGAGTAAAAATTGGTGGAAATTAGAAAAATTGGTGATGTGGCCTCTTGAGGAGTGAACACATCACCAATTTGCTTGTATACCACATTGCCCACTTGAGAGAAAGGTCACCATATAAGTTTCAAGTTGGAGCTTTCTAAGATGTGCCCTTGGGCATGAGAAGTTTTCTGACGGAGTCAGGACGCAGCTCAGGCAAGGTTCACCACACACGCGCGCCGCCGTCGCCCGCCCGTCCGGCTCGCCTCGGCTCGGGCTCGTGGCTCGAGCCTGGCTCGTGGCTCGAGCCTGGCTCGTGGCTCGCCCGCCCGGTTCTTATCTTTTTGGATAAATTTTCTTTTAAATTTTTCCAGAAAAATAATTACTTGATCCTACGGTCTACAATTTATCTACGGTGATCCAACGGTCAAGATCAATTCTGATCCTACGATTTATCTGCGGTTGATCGCAGTTGCTGATCCTACGTCTCAGATTTGATCTTATCTTCGGTTTACTGATCTAACGGCTTACGTTTGTTCAGACAAGGATTACGATCTAACGGTGGAGATCTTAAACTGGTTTAATCCAACGGTCCAGATTCGTTCTGACCATAAACCGACTTCAACCTCCTTCAACCACCCTCCATCTATATATTTTCGTTGCCATGCATGCATACAGAACACACTGTTCTAACAGTACCGCGATCCTTTTTCTTAAAGCATTCTGCATTGCATTTCATCACGATACAGTCAACTCAAGAAATCAGTACACCTTTAACAGGTTCGTCGAAGTTCTTACGCTGTAGTGCCGCCCGTATAAACTGAAACCGTTGTATCCTGGGAGACGTTTGTTCCATCCGGTTGGGCACAGTATACCGGAGCAATTCGTCTTAAGGACAGAGTCCTTATACTCGCCTCGGTTTTGCTTGCGTTTTGTTGTCAATTTACTCACATGCACACAGTGCACTTGTTCTGATTACAGGAATAACAATTAAAAATTAGGTTAGAGATCCACCGAAGTGGGTTGCCTTAACCGGATGTGTAACAGGTAAGCCCGAAGGCCGTTCCGTCCTTGTCAGGGGAGATGCTTGAGAAGATGGGAGTTTTGGCATATGAGTTGGCGTTACCTCCGGTATTGGTGCAAGTCCAAAAGGTATTTCATATACCTTAGTTAAGGAAGTATGTGACAGGTCCGATCAGTGTGCTCGAAGCACAACCTTTGGAACTCAATAGTGAGGTTATATATGAAAAGATACCTATGAGGATCGTAGAACGAAAGGACCAAGTGTTGAGGAAAAGAGTGATCTCTTATGTGAAGGTCCAGTGGAACAATCACATGAAACGGAAAGCTACTTGGAAACTGGAAGAGCGGATGCGGGAGAAGTATCCTCAATTCTTCAATTAAGATACCAAGTTTCGAGGATGAAACTTTTTGTAAGGGGGGTGGAATGTCATACCCCGTGATTTTCGGGTCCAACGTGGAATAAGTATAATAAAACTTAAAATACAATTTTAGTAATTATATAGGTTATGAGACTTAGTTAAGTAAAACATAGAAAATAAAAGAAAGGATTAAAAGTGAGAATCAAGAAAATTAGGCAAAAGTACCAAAATGCCCTCCCCACTTAAGTGATGGGGAGTTACACAATTAGTATAACTCCCCAAAGGAGGGAGGAGCCGTGGGTTATAGCACAAAGAGAGGGGGAAACCGCCTAGAGAGAAAAGGGAAGGAGAAGAGAGAAAGAAGAAGAAGAGAAGAAGAAAAGGAAGGAAGAAGGCCGCTCTAGGTTCAATCCTTACCAAAATTCTGCAGTACGCTTGTAAGCTTATCTAGATTCCAAGGCAAGTAATCTTTCTATACGCTTTACGCAAATTTTGTTACTTTAAGCCCTATGTTCTTACAAAGAGAAAACTTGGATCACACATTAGTAGTTTTGACTTGTCTATGTTAAATGCTTTACTATATGTAATTGTTGTTGCTAGTTGCATAAAGTCTTGTTCTTTGGGCCATATTTCTGAAAATAGTTATGTGGTGCTTTGTTGTTTGTCAAGCATGCCCATGAAAGTGTATATTTGATGTGCTTATTGTCTTGTTCTATTCTCATGTTGATTGTCTACACTTAGACGTTTGGGAGTAAGTGCAGGGAATTGAAGGATGAGTGATGGCATTATTGTAGACTTGTTGTGTTGGGAATGTTGATGATAATTCTTGAAGGTGGTGAATGATTGAAGGTTAAGAGTGGATATTGTTAGACATAACTAAGCATCAATTCATGATTAGAGGTGTGTTAAGAACAATGAATCTAGATGGTAAGATGGATCTTGAGAGGCTTAACATGAAAGGGTTGAAGGAGGAAGATGATGGGAGGAAGTTACTGCAGGAAAACTGCAGTTTGGAACCGTCAGAACACTTCGAACACCTACATTAGGCGCTCTATGTCACATTAGGCACATAATGTAGCGTTCAATGTGTCCTGAAGCATCTTCGAACACTTCGAACACCTACATTAGGCGCTTCATGTCACATTAGGCGCCTAATGTAGCGTTCAATGTCACATTAGGCGCTTCATGTAGGCGTTCAATGTCTACGGAACATCCCCGAACACTTCGAACACCTAGTGTAGGCGCTCTATGTCACTTTAGGCGCCTCATGTGGCGTTCCAAGTATACTGGAAGTCGTTTTGACCCTTTAGGCGCCCTATGTAAGTGTAGCAACTTTATACACTTCCTTTGAACATAAAATGCAAGGGTATTTGAGGTGTAATTGAGGAATAGATGGTAAGATTGACTAAGAAAGAATAAGATTGAATCCCAAATGAATTAGTGAGACGAACGGACTTGGAAAGATACAAACAGGGAGTGTTTGAGGTGCAAGACCGTATACTTGATATGTAAGATGTGTGTGTGAAATACCTTTATTATCTTCCATTTCTCATAAATTACAAAGTGTTTTGAAAGTGTGCTAGAGTTGTAAACATTAAGTGTGAATGAGTAGGGTTAAGTATGAATTCGATGTGGATTCGTGATACGAGAGGGCATGAAGTGGTATGAATGAGGTGTAGTTGAGTGGTAAACGTTAAGTGTGAATGAGTAAAGTTAGGTATGAATCCAAAGTGAGTTAGCAATATGAAAGAGCACAAAATGGTACGAAAAGGGTGTGTTTGAGGAAGTATGAACGAGCAAGGTTAAGTGTAAACTCGAGATGATTTCGTAATACAAAGGGACATGAAATGATACGAGCAGAATGTGATAGGGGTTCATGATTTTGTACTTGATATGTAAAGTGTGTGTGCATGTTTACACGTTTGATATGATGTTACATGAGCATTCTGCATCATGACATGGGCACTTGCATTTGATTTGAGAATTGCTTTGCGAAAGAACATGTGTTTACAAGAAAAGTTTGAAGTTTTCAAAAGACAAGATGGCTGCTGGTTGATCGCAGGGTATAAAAGTCACGCCTGCGAAAGCAGGGTATAAAAGCGTGATCTGTGAATCAACAGCAGGGTATAAAGTATTTTATGGGGCCGTGGACCTATCAGCACGGAAAATAAAGTTATTTTATGGGGCCGTGGACCTATCAGCACGAAAAAATAAAGTTATTTTATGGGGCCGTGGACCTTTCAGCACGGATATATGATATATGTAATGGGGACGTGGACCTTTCAGCACGGATATATGATATATGTAATGGGACCGTGGACCTTTCAACACGGGGTATAAAGTTATATGTTATGGGGCCGTGGACCTTTCAGCACGGGGTATAAAGTTATCCCCCACATGAATGAAAATTAATGCAAATTTGAATGCAGACTCTATCAAGAAATCAGACAAAGAAATGTTGCATCAGAAGAGGTAGCTTCTGGCCTTGAACCTTTCTTAGTGATGTACCATCGGATCCACTCAGCTGGGTAGTGACCTGATGTCTTGAACTATCAGCCTTTACTATGAACCTAGACAATGACACTCACACAACATTTCCTTTAACACCCCTCTTGGTTCTCATGGTTGTGTTCATTATGGCCATGAACAACCCTGGTTTCAGAAAGTGTTTTTAGAGAATTCTTGCCTATCAGAATTCTCATAGAAGCGGCCCCACTTCACACTTACATAGGTGATTCCTATCAAGAGTATTCTGCCATATCCCACTTGATTTATCAAGATATAGGACATCATTAAAAGCATTAGCTTAACCTAACGGTTCTCTGCAGATAGCACTTTTGTTTAACGAAATGAGTAAGTGCTAACTGAATCCTCATAACTTAGTTTTCCCATTGAACCAAGATTCTGGGATCTCCAGTCAACAAGGTTGGGTTATTGTTACAAAGATTCATGCTTTGTAGGCTTAAGTCCCATTCCGTTTGTCAACTTTGACATTTGATCTCTAGGCAAAGCTTTTGTAAGCGGATCTGCAAGATTCTCCTTTGATTTTATGTAATCAATGGAAATCACGCCATTAGAGATCAACTGCTTAATGGTATTATGTCTCCGACGTATGTGTCGTGACTTACCATTATAAATGCTGCTTTGAGCTCGTCTTATAGCTGACTGACTGTCACAGTGTATGCTGATAGGAGCGATTGGCTTAGGCCAGCATGGAATGTCTTCTAGGAAATTTCGAAGCCATTCAGCTTCTTCCCCAGCTTTATCGAGTGCTATAAACTCAGCTTCCATAGTTGACCGAGCTATGCATGGTCTGCTTTGTAGACTTCCATGACACAGCACCACCACATACAGTGAATAAATATCCACTGGTGGATTTAGAATCCTTACAATCTGATATCCAGTTTGCATCGCAATATCCTTCCAATACTGCTGGATATCTGGTGTACTGTAATCCAAGGTTCATTGTGTATTTCAGATATCTCATCACTCTATTTAGAGCTTTCCAATGTTCGTCACTTGGATTACTGGTGAACCTACTCAATTTGTTTACTGAACAAGCCAAGTCAGGTCTTGTACAGTTTGTTATGTACATCAGACTCCCAATGACTTGTGAATACTTTAATTGAGCTACGGGTTCACCTCGGTTCTTCCTCAAGTGTATACTTAAGTCCAGTGGGGTCTTTACAGGTTTTACATCAAGCATATTGAATCGTTTAAGAACAGACTCAATGTAGTGACTTTGAGACATGACCAATCCTTCAGCTACCCTAGAAATTTTAATTCCTAGAATAACATTGGCAACCCCCATGTCTTTCATGTCAAAATTTCTCGTTAACATCTTCTTGGTATTCAAGATGATGTTGTGTGTATTACCCATGATTAGCATATCATCTACATAGAGACATACTATCACATAGGCATTTGGTGTATTTTTGATGTAAACACACTTGTCACATTCATTGATCCTGAAACCGTTTGACATCATGTCTTGATCAAACTTCAAATGCCACTGCTTTGGTGCTTGTTTAAGTCCGTACAAAGACTTAACAAGTCTACAAACTTTCCTTTCCTGGGACAGTAAACCCTTCAGGCTGTTCCATATAAATCTCTTCTTCCAGCTCGCCATTCAAGAAGGCAGTCTTTACATCCATTTGATGGATCTCAAGGTCGTAGACTGCAGCAATAGCAACTAGCATTCTTATGGAAGTAATCCTAGTTACTGGTGAATAAGTGTCAAAGAAATCAAAACCTTCCTTTTGTCGATAGCTCTTAGCTACCAACCGGGCCTTGTACTTATCAATGGATCCATCCTCTTTGAGTTTTTTCTTAAAAATCCACTTGCATCCAAGTGGTTTACTCCCTTGAGGAAGATCTACCAGCTCCCACGTGTGATTTTGAAGAATTGATTCTATCTCACTGTTTACTGCCTCCTTCCAGAAGGGAGCTTCTGGAGTTGACATCGCCTCTGAAAACGTTCTTGGATCGTTTTCTACCAAGTATGTTAGAAAATCTGGTCCATAAGATGTAGGTATTCTAGTTCGTTTGCTTTGACGCAGTTCCTCACTTTCTTGAGGAGTCGTCTCACGCACTCGCTTACTAGTGCTTATTTCTTCGCTGTTTTCGTCTTTCTTTGGAAAGACATCTTCAAAGAACACTGCATTTCTTGATTCCATGACAACATTCTCATGTATGTCAGGAATGTCGGACTTAACACCAAGAATCGATATGCACTACTGTTAGTTGCATATCCTATGAATATGCAATCAATTGTTTTAGGCCCAATTCTAACTTGTCTTGGTTTGGGTACTGCAACCTTCGCCAGACACCCCCACACTTTCAAGTATTTGTAACTAGGCTTATGGCCTTTCCAAAGCTCATATGGGGTCTCATCCATCTTCTTTGGTGGTATTCTATTTAAAATGACGTTGGCGGAGAGAATTGCTTCCCCCCACAAGTTCTGCGGTAAGCCCGAACTTATCAACATAGCATTCATCATCTCTTTCAGAGTACGGTTTTTGCGTTCAGCAATACCATTCGATTGAGATGAATATGGTGCAGTCGTTTGATGAATAATGCCATGTTCTGAACAGAATTCATTGAACGGTGCATCATATTCGCCACTTCTATCACTACGAATTGACTTAATTCGTTTGCTAAGTTGATTCTCAACTTCATTTTTATAATCTTTAAAAGCATCTAAGGCCTCATCTTTGCTACTTAGCAAATAAACGTAACAGTATCGAGTGCAATCGTCAATAAAAGTCACAAAGTACTTTTACCGCTTCTTGTTTGCACAAACTTTAAATCACAAACATTTGTGTGAATTAAATCTAACACTTCAGTGTTTCTTTTGATTGAAGGAAATGGTAACTTAGCCATTTTTGCTTCAACACAAACTTGGCACTTTTCATTATTGAAACTTAGTTTGGGTAATAAGTCGAGATTAACATTCTTTGTAATGACTTATAATTAACATGACCCAAACGTAAATGCCATAAACATGAAGACTCAAGCATGTAAGCGGAAGTAGAAGCAGTCTTATTAGCCTCATCGGGCGTAGTCTTCGTTGGTACAATAGTTATAATACTAAGTTTAAACATATTGTCCATCAGGTACCCCTTCCCTAGAAATACACCATTCTTAGTCAGAATACATTTGTTACAATCAAATACTAGCCTACACCCATGCCTGACTAGTAAAGCACCAGAGACTAAGTTCTTGCGAATGTCGGGAACATGCAGCACATCCTGCAACGTCAATTCTTTCCCGGAGGTCATCTTCAGAATCACTTTGCCCGAACCTTCAATCTTCGAGCTATCTTTGTTTCCCATGTACAGCCTTTCATTGTCTTTCGCAGGAGCATATTCCTTGAACATTCCCCTGTTTGCACAAACGTGCCTAGTGGCGCCAGTGTCCACCCACCACTGGCTAGGATTACCTATAGCATTACATTCAGAAACAACGGCACACAAGTCCAAATCATCCATTGCACTTACAAGGTTGGCTTTGGCTTTCTCTTGCCTTTTCTTGGGCTTCCTGCAGTCAATACTACGATGCCCCTGAATTCCACAATTGTAACATTTTCCAGTGAACTTTTTGGCAACCTTCTTGCCCTTCGCGTTCACTCCGACAGAATTTCCTCTCTTCTTTTTCGACGCCTCTGCAACGTGAGCTTTTGCATGGCCAGAACTGGAAGACGGCTTCTTGTCTTCCCTTCGATTGTCTTCCTCTATACGGAGTCGGATAATCAAGTCTTCCAAAGACATTTCCTTTCTCTTGTGCTTGAGATAGCTTCAGAATTCCCTCCACGAAAGAGGAAGCTTCTCAATCACAGCAGCAACAAGAAAAGATTCACTGAGGGTCATACCCTCCTCTTTCATCTCAGCAACAAGCATCTGAAGTTCCTCAATCTGAGAAACAACAGTCCTGGAATCTGTCATCTGAAAATCAAGAAATTTTCCAATAATAAATTTCTTAGTACCGGCATCCTCAGTGCGGTACTTCTTGTCTAACGCCTGCCATAAGGATTTCGCAGTTTTATAAGTAGAATACAATCCATACAATGAATTATCCAAACAACTTAAAATGTGACTCAAACAAACATAATTGCTGTAACTCCACGCTTCAGCAATCAGATTGTTTTGCATGTTCACATTCTGGTCTTCCACCGGCACCACCTCCGGAGGATCCTCAGTCAGCATCTTAGCCAAACCCAACGTGGTCAAGAAGAACAACATCTTCTGCTGCCAGCGTTTGAAGTAACTTCCTCCAAACTTCTCTAGCTTTTCAACCTGTCCAACAGCAGGAACAGGAGCAGTGACTGGAGCAGCGGGTGCAACATGAACAGCATTGTTCTGTTCCTCAGAAATGCCCAGATGCACACCGTTGAACGAGTTGGAACTTTCGCCTTCCATATTTCAGTTTCTATTAAACGCAATACAGGAAACAGAAGCAGAAACCGATTAGTTTCGTACAAACAACAAAACGCAACGAGAGAACCGAAACAGATTACAGTATATATCAAAATACTAATTCGTCTTAAGATTGTTATTCTTGTAGTCAGAACAAGTGCACTGTGTGCATGTGAGTAAATTGACAACAAAACGCAAGCAAAACCGAGGCGAGTATAAGGACTCTGTCCTTAAGACGAATTGCTCCGGTATACTGTGCCCAACCGGATGGAACAAACGTCTCCCAGGATACAACGGTTTCAGTTCATACGGGCGGCACTACAGCGTAAGAAACTTCGACGAACCTGTTAAAGGTGTACTGATTTCTCGAGTTGACTATATCGTGATGAAATGCAATGCAGAATGCTTTAAGAAAAAGGATCGCGGTACTGTTAGAACAGTGTGTTCTGTATGCATGCATGGCAACGAAAATATATAGATGGAGGGTGGTTGAAGGAGGTTGAAGGAGGTTGAAGGAGGTTTATGGTCAGAATGAATCTGGACTGTTGGATTAAACCAGTTTAAGATCTCCACCGTTAGATCGTAATCCTTGTCTGAACAAACGTAAGCCGTTGGATCAGTAAACCGAAGATAAGATCAAATCTGAGACGTAGGATCAGCAACTGCGATCAACCGCAGATAAAC
>AP025046.1:273742-315119 GCA_036186865.1 Eustoma russellianum
CATGGAAGCCCACATCCTTACGGAGCCATAGGAGCCAATTGGTTATATCTTTCCGAACGAAGGATTGTGTATGATCTATATTTGGAACCCCATGGAAATTGTCTCCTGTACTCCTGTTACCCTGAGAGAATGTAATGTAGACAGTACATAAAAATCTCCTTTGACTCAAAAACATGGTATTGCACGCATATGAAATCTAAGTTTATTAGTTAATACATCTAGATTGCAAGAAGTACCATGAAACCAGGAGACGGAAATTTTGCAATACAATCAACGGCATTTAAGGAGGATTCCATAGGAATTTTCCTCAAACATGATTTGCGCTAATTACTCCAAACATTAGCTGCAGGTTGGCCTTTGGCCTGAGTTGGCCTTAAAGCCTGCTTTTTCGACTATGGCCATTCTAAGTTACGTATGGTAATGGTTGCATCCAGTTATTATGTTTACAACTCATCCCCACCCGATGACTTTTTTGCCTCTGAGATATTTTGGCTTTAATGAGATGTATTACGTTTCCATCAAAAAAATGATATTCGTAAACATTTTATCAACACACATATTTACTATGTCGAATCAAAAAAGAGCCCTAGTATAAGGATTCAGTCCTCACCAGTCCACCAGTACAAGAAGTAACAGCATGTTCATCCCAGGATAAGGGAATTCCATCATAACGATTATACATTCCACCATGCCCTTGGGTAGTCCCACTCGATGATTTATGACAATATCGGCCATAGGTCTAACTTTGTACTGCTTCATCTTGCTTAGCAAAGCTCTTAAGAGGTGTTCAGAACCATATGAAGAATTAAGAGAGTAAGGTTTTGTGGAAGATAACCTGTTAATGAGTAAAATAAATAATCAGGTGAGACCAGCCAATAATAATGATTAAGGGTATAAATCTAATACATGAAAATGACTCGGGTCAAACTGAAGAGACGACAACCTTCAGGTGCGAATGAATTAGTTGCTGGAGGCAACCAAGCTGATGTGAAGCCAGAGTAGGCAATATCAGGAAGTTTTTTCTCCCAGTTCCTCCACCAATCATGTTTATGAGACTCCCAGTTGAAGGCCTGTGAAACAATATGTAAGCCTCCTTCCGTTTATTTAGTTGTTCATGTTTCACTAATCTTGACAAAAAACTAGCTAGCTAGAGCTCGTAAGCTAAAGGAAACTCTATATCTATCTTTCAAACACCATACAGAAATTACCCCAACACCCCTTCCAGAACATCAGGAGGAGAGGGAGGGGGTAGCATGACAAGAGGAAATGACAAGTCACCTGCAGAGGATTTCCTTCCCATTGCGTATCACTGCAACTGCATAGAAACGCCTTAACTAAGTGAGCCAAACACAACCACTAACCAAACTATTAAACAGTAAGAAGAGATTTCATTCAAAAATGTATTGCTGAGAATACTTCTTAAAATAAAACGGCGAATGGGATTTGTTCAGAGCAAAGGAATACACAACATTAAATAAATAAAGAAGATAAATAACGAGTCTATTCAGTATATGTCATCATTTTCTTGCGCACAACATGCTTTCAGCATTTGAATTTTTTAGGGACCAATCAAGATATTCGACATAAAACTAAAGTACTATTGAGTTGTAACCAATTTTGCTAGTTAACAGCAAAGTAGCTTACAGTGTCATTCAATTTTCCTTTTCCACTTTCCTTTTTCAGGGGGATGGGGGTTGATGGTAATGGATTGGGAAAAACAGTTACAGGCATACATTAAAGAATTTCTCTGACAGATTTGCCACATTGCTTATCCATTTTGTAGGATACTTGCGGAACCAAATTAGAGTTTTTTGCCTTTCTCACTTAAAAAAACTTCTCTAAATAAGACAATATAACTGGCAATAAATCCAGACTAGTAAGTCTCATAACCAAAGAGGATTCTCCTTTGACAATGATGACCAGCTATTCAATCCTACAAATATGGAAACTGGATAGATATTCAGGCATGTGTCAAAGACAACAAATCATGAAATATCAGTCAAAAACCCATACTCTAAGGCTGCCTATCCAGCAGAACACCAGTCCCCGTCCCCCACCCCCACCACACCCACACCATCCGTGACCCAAACTATCTAGTACAATCAAGACTAAATAAGAGTGAAAGATTAATTCTAGTATTTGTGAAAGTTGGAGGAAGCAATAACAAAGCCATACCAGGATCAGTTTGGTGGACGTTGCCTTCCAGCTCCTACAGAGAAATGTGGGTTGAGATCAGATAAACAAACAGTTTTACTGCTTGCAGTTATCAAACATACTAGTATTTAAAGAGGAGAGAGATGGGGAAGAGTGACGGTAGAGTATGCATACATTGCCTAAGTAGCCCATAATTAATATCGGATACTTCGGAGAGATGCAAAGCTGGTTATTTGAAAATTGAGAACTGCAATCCTGCAACGACATCGAGTCCCAATAATCAAAGAGTGCTCTAATGAAATTACATTTGGCAGATGAGAAAAGCATACTGTTTACAAGTATCTTGCATTTTTTTCTAAATTTGGTGGAATTCCGAATACAGCAAAAGAATGGTAAAGCTGGTGCTTGAGCTCCTACACTTCATATCGTTGTGAAACTCTACCAAGGAAAAAAAAATATAAGGCCAGATATGTAATATGATATGTCTACCATCACATATATTATTCAGCAAATACCTTTTAATAGTCAGTAAAACTTGACGTTAAATGAAGGGTCCAATTGCTGAACTCAAACCAAATCTCTAAGCTGACCACTATTGTATTCCGAATACAAATGTTTATCAATAGTTGAGGTGGGATAGAATGAAGTGGACAGGTATTCTTGCCTATAAAATGTGTGCTACGTTTCTACAGAAGCTCAAGAAATCAATGATCTGTAACAGCCCATGCACCATGCATGCCAAAGGACAAACTGGTTGGGGGGGGTGGGGGTGAGGAGAAATTATGCTATAAACAAAAAGAAATGACTAACCAAAATAGGTTTTCTTTTAAAACTCTGAGTAAGCTATATCTGATCTCTGCCTCTGCAATCGAGAGTATGTTTCTTGGGCCCTTCAACCCGTGATATTTATAATAGCAAAAAGCAGGAGAACGGGGGCACAATTTAGCCCCCCGCTGCAACCAAATAATGCAAAAGAAGAAAGCGCATAAGAAAAGCTGGAATCTTTATTCTTGTGTCAGAGATGAAACGATCAAAATTCGATGAGGAAAATCAAGTGATCAACAGCTACAGGTTCTGAAATTCACGGCTATGCACGAAGGAGTTGAAAATTCCGCGTATAGGAACAAAAAGATTCGGCCTTAAGTTTATGATTTACAACTGTTGTACAGGGCCAGTATATTCTTGCCGCGGTTGACATAAACACGGTGTTACAAGAGGGCGTACCCGCCCCCATTAGCTTTTGCGCTGAGATTAGTTTGAATGCAGTGGAGTAGAGGGAAATCTTGACGATTGATTCAAACAATACGTGTCGAGCTATGGACCCACGATCTATATTGCCGCTGTCACCTATTCTTTGAGCCAAATTTATCGTGTAAAAAGGTGATATCTTGGAAGGCTTTCAATCTTGGGGAGTTTTTTTTAAGAGAAAAACATAATCTCAAAAGATTAAAAGAAACTTTTTTCTCTTAATAAAAGATTAGCAGTAGTAATTAAGGGGGAAAGGAAAAGAAAAAAAAGCCTGGGAACAAGTATTCGCTGGCGGAATTAGATTCTTGAGAGGCTTCACTCGGTTCCAACTCCTTTCCCCATTGACAATGGAGCTGAACCCCAAAGCTCACCACCATCTCCTACCCCTCCCCTTGGAACCTGAAGAATAACGAGAGCCAGAATCGGAAAGACTGAAAACGTCCACCACCACCTCCGACCACGAAGCCCATGACGTCTCCCGCCGCCACTGCCGTTGCCGAATATGGCTCTGAAATCCAGAAAAATCCCAGATACGTTCGCCGGAAAATTGCTATATTTTTCGCCTTCTGCGGCGTCGGCTACCAAGGTATGCAAAAAAAAAAATCCCGGAGCCGAAACCATAGAAGGGGAATCATGAAGAAGCTCTATGTGAAGCCGGCGCTGTACCTGATCAGGATCGTGGTTGTCCCAAACGCGTCGACTGGGCCAGGTTTGCTCTAACTGATAAGGGAGTTAGTGTTGTAGGCCAAGTTGTTTCCGCCAAGTTCTGCATTGATCGCCCTGAGTTAGTCGAACGTCTGAATTCTATTCTGCATTCTCAGTTTAGTATATTCGGGGTGTACTCGTGTTACAGCTTCATTTAGCGCTAAAAAGTTCTGTGACCGGCGAAGGTATGTCTACATAGTTTCCTGTTTTTGCTATTGATAACGTTGTCATCGAGATAGAGAGAGTGTTCTTGCTAGTTTTAGGTTCCGGAAACGTGCTCCCTAAATGCTTGAATGTTCGGAAAGAGGACGGAAAAGTTGAGGGAGTAATGGGTGATAAACGCATTTCTGATTTAAATCCTGTTTGCGAGTTTAATTCTTTACTCAGGCATTTCTCAAACATTAGTGATGAGCAAACGCAGTCATTGGGAAGATCAGAGCTTTCATATTATTCACAAAATGTAAGCATTGATAAGAATAATGACAATGTCGGCAATGATGCCTTTGACGTATCAGAGAATGGGAACCACTGGGGTGGAGAAAATGCGGATGAAAGTGAAGGAGTTAGTGAGTCATAGGCGCAGAAGCTATTAGCCAGAGGGACTTCTGCTATGGAGACGATGAGAAAGAAAGGTTAATAGAATTCTGAAGCATTACGAGGTTATTTACAAAAAAAGCATTACGAGGGGATGCATGATTTTCATAATTTACCACTATAACAAAAGCCGAGGACCCGTCTGCCCTTAGGTACATCATTCCATTAAAGCGAACACCTCAGTAAATATTGAGGGCATGGACTTTGTGAAGTGTGAGGTTTTTGGACAGAGCTTCACGCTTCATCAAATCAGGAAAATGATGGTCTTGCAGTAGCTATTAATGATGGATTGTGCTCCCAGGTGTTGATTGAAACAGCTTTCCAAACTAAATAAATTACTTGTGTTGTAAATATTAACGCTTGTTATGTTGTATATTTGATGAAGTTAAACATTTTTTTTATCTTTTTTATAATCAGGAGTGTAAATATCAATGTGCACATGGCTCCTGAGGTTGAGTTGTATCTGGGATGAGTGTTTCATCTCTTCTTACAATCAGAGGAAAGACACTCATGAAGAGCTATCTATGAAAAGGTATGCTCTCCAAGCAGAGGATTATGAGATGAAACATACCTACTCCTGTTGAATGTGGCTTAAATTTGTACCACATCGGTGGTTTTAGAATGAATAGGAAAATTGGGAGTTATAAATAAACCCCTCCACTTCTTATGTAAATTATCCCAAAACTTGTATCTTCTTCTACATATAAATAGAAGCAAGCAATTCAGCAAGTGTTCGGAGATCAAGCTATCTTGGCTGAAGCTCTAGTGGCAAAGCTTTCGGGTGTGTTTCTCTCTTTATACTCTTTTATTGTTCTGTTCTCTTTATTGTTGTTTTACTATTTTCTTTCCTGTTGTAGTGTAGTATTCAATATTATTTGTCGGGTAGTTTAGTTAGTGTTCTGTCCAGTTCATTAGTTCTGAACTGGTGCATTTCACTAGTTGTGTCGTTGTAGTGGGAAAAATACCCGATTTCCCAACAAGTGGTATCAGAGCCGAAGGTTCGCCCTTGGCTGTCTGAAATTTGTTGTAATATTGAATACTATATATTGAGTCTGTAATGGCAACTAAAGATCAAGAAGCAAAGGAGGTTATCTCAAATATTCCATCGGGGGTATCGACCTCCTCGTCATCATGGTCAAGGTTCCCGGTGTCCGGTTTGAAATTGGCGGTGGAAATATTTGATGGTACTGGCCATTTTGGTATGTGGCAAGGAGAGGTCTTGGACTCTCTTTCCAACAGGTCTTGATATTGCATTGAAGGAAAGAAACCAGAAGAGATAGAGGATAAAGACTGGAGTATCATCAATCGGTTGGCATGCGGAACTATTCGATCCTGCCTGTCCAGAGAGCAGAAGTATGCCTTCAAGAGTGAAACTTCTGCACACAAACTGTGGAAGGCATTGGAGGACAAGTTTCTGAAAAAGAGTGGTCAGAACAAGTCTCCTCATGAAGAAAAGACTGTTCTGATTTGATTACCGACCAGGTACTACTATGAATGAACACATCACTATGTTTAATCAATTAGTAGCAGACTTGCTGAATTTAGATGTGAAATTTGAGGATGAGGATCTGGCTTTGATGTTGTTATCATCTCTTCCTGATGAATTTGAACATTTGGAAACTACATTACTTCATGGGAAAGAGAATGTGTCGTTAGATGCTGTTTGTTCTGCTTTTATAGTCATGAATTAAGAAAGCAGGATAAGATAAAAACAAATCAACGACATCAGAAGAAGCATTGGTGGCAAGAGGTCGTCAGCAAAGCCAGACAAAAGGAAGAAGAGAAAGGTCTAAATCCAAAGGCCGAGCCGTTGCCAAAGACGAGTGTGCTTTCTGTCGTGAGAAAGGGCACTGGAAGAAAGACTGTCCAAAACTGAAAAAGAAGGGAGACTCCGCAAGATGCAAATGTTGCAGAATGCAAAAGTGATGCGGAATCAGATATCTCTTTGACTGTCTCGCCTTCAGCATCATTCAATCCAGATGAGTGGAATATTGGATTCAGGTTGTACCTATCATATGTGTCCTATTCGGGAATTTTCTTTGAATTCCAGGAACTTGTTGGTGGGGTTGTTTACATGGGTAATGATAATCCATGTAAAACAACTGGGATAGGATCAATCAAGCTGCGAATCATGATGGATCCACTAGAATTTTACGGGATGTGCGGTACGTGCCGAAGTTGAAGAAGAATCTCATCTCATTGGGGGCCTTAGAATCTAAAGGTTTAGTCGTGACGATGCGGGATGGAGTTCTTAAAGCAACTTCAGGAGCACTGGTGATGTTGAAAGGAGTGAGGAAAAACAATCTGTACTACTATCAAGGTAATACAGTGGTGGGGGCAGTAGCCGGCAGCAACTTCAAGCACAAAGAAGGATGCTGAGGCAACGAAGCTGTGGCATATGAGGTTGGGACATGCTGGAGAAAAGTCCTTGCAAATCTTGCCAAGCAAGGACTCTTGAAAGGTACTAAGGCTTGCAAACTTGAATTTTGTGAGCATTGTGTTTCTTGGAAAACAACGAAGAGTGAAATTTGGCACTGCGATTCATAATACCAAGGGTATCTGGATTATGTGCATTCGGATGTGTGGGGACATGCCAAGACTCCATCTATTGGAGGGTAGGCATTATTTTGTCACCTTTGTTGATGATTTTTCAAGAAGAGTGTGGGTGTATACAATGAAGAATAAAGATGATGTGCTTGACATTTTCCTTAAGTGGAAAGCACAAGTTGAAAACCAAACAGGAAGGAAGATTAAGGTTCTCCGAACAGACAATGGAGGAGAATACAAGAATGATCCATTCCTGAAGGTATGCCAAGACTGTGGCATAATTCGACACTTCACTGTTAGAAAGACACCACAGCAGAATGGCGGTGTCAGAGCGTATGAACAAGACACTTGTGGAGAAAGTTCGTTGTATGCTGTCTAATGCTGGGTTAGACAGAAAATTTTGGGCTGAGGCTGTGACGTACGCTCAACATATCGTCAATCGGTTGCCATCATCTGCTATAGATGGCAAAACTCCGTTGGAGGCATGGTCTGAAAACCTGCAACTGATTATGATTCTTTGCATGTTTTGGTTCTATTGCATATTATCATGTGATTGAATCAAAGTTGGATCCACGGGCAAAGAAGGCTCTTTTCATGGGCTTCAATCCTGGAGTGAAGGGATACCGTTTATGGTGTCTGGAGGCAAAGAAGACGATTATCAGCAGAGATGTTACCTTTGATGAATCTGTCATGTTGAACAATGTAAATCAAGGAGTTGATAGTACTCCGAAGCAGGTGGAGTGTACTCCGAAGCAGGTGGAGTTTGAGCAAAAGAGTGGTGATCCCAGCACGAAGCACCACCAGTGGACTCTCCTATGGCAGAAGAAGAGTCAGATGAAGAAGAGGATTCTACCCAAGAACCTCAACAGCCAATCGGCGGCCAATTGCAGTTCGAAGGCAAAGACGAGAAATTCAAAAACCTACTCGTTTTGCTGACATGGTAGCCTATGCACTTCCAGTTGTTGATGACATTCCATCCACTTACTCAGAAGCTATTCTAAGTCCAGAAAGGGGAAGCTGGGCAGGTGCAATAGAAGAAGAGATGCAATCTCTGAAGAAGAACAATACGTGGAAGGCTGACACCAAACTACCAGAAGATAAGAGGCAATTGGGTGCAAATGGGTATTTGGCAAGAAAAGAAGGATTTCCTCATAAAGAAGATGTTCGCTACAAGGCAAGGTTGGTGGCTAAAGGCTTTGCTCAGAGGGAGGGAATTGATTACAATGAAGTGTTTTCTCCAGTTGTTAAACATTCCTCCATTAGGATATTGTTGGCCTTGGTAGCACAGTTGAATTTGGAGCTAGCTCAACTTGATGTGAAAACCGCGTTCCTACACGGTGATTTGAAGGAGGAAATCTATATGACTCAGCCAGAAGGATACAAGGTTGCTGGTAAAGAAAATTGGGTTTGTAAACTTACCAAATCGTTATACGGACTGAAACAATCTCCAAGACAGTGGTACAAACGATTTGACTAAGTTTATGAAAGGGTCAGTCGTATAAGAGGAGCAAATACGACCATTGTGTGTATTTGCGCAGACTTCAAGATGGTTCCTACATCTACTTACTCTTATATGTTGATGACATGCTGATAGCAGCAAAGAGCCAAGCAGATATTGACAAGTTGAAGGCTCAGTTGAGTAAAGAGTTTGAGATGAAGGATTTGGGGGAAGCCAAGAAGATTCTCGGCATGGAGATAAGCAGAGACAGAGAGAGGGGTAAACTTTGGCTGTCACAGAAGCAGTATTGCAGAAGGTACTACAACGGTTTTGGTATGCACAAAGATACAAAACTTGTAAGTAACCCACTTGCTCCTCATTGAAACTGAGTAGCCGTTTGTCTCCAACTACTGATGAAGAACGAGAATACATGGCGAAAGTCCCATATGCGAATGCAGTTGGAAGTTTGATGTATGCGATGGTGTGTACGAGACCTGATATTTCACAGTCTGTTAGTGTGGTTAGTAGATACATGCATGAATCCAGGCAAGGGTCATTGGCAAGCTGTGAAATGGATTCTACGGTACCTCCAAAATACCGTAGATGTTGGATTGGAAATTTGAGCAAGATAAATCACTTGGTCAAGGCGTAATTGGATATTGTGATTCTGATTATGCAGGAGATTTGGATAAGCGACGATCTACAACTGGCTATTTGTTCACTTTAGCAAAGCGCCAGTTAGTTGGAAGTCTACCTTACAGTCAACGGGGCTTTGTCTACAACAGAGGCAGAGTATATGGCGATTACAGAGGCTTTGAAGGAAGCAATTTGGCTTTATGGGTTGCTTAAAGACTTGGGAGTTGGTCAGAACAACTTAAAGTATATTCTGACAGTCAGAGTGCTATTCATTTGGCAAAGAATCAAGTCTTTCATGCGCGACGAAGCATATTGATGTTCGCTATCATTTTGTGCGGGAAATTCTCGAAGAAGAGGAGATACTTCTTCAGAAGATTCATACTATGGAGAATCCTGCAGATATGTTGACCAAGGTTGTTACAAGGGCCAAGTTTGAACATTGTTGTAGACTTGGTTAATATCTTGCACATTTGATTAGATACTTGGAAATAAACACAAGACTATTTTTTTGTTGATAAGTTTTGTATATGGTAGGAATTTGAAATTAAGCCAAGGTGGAGATTTGTTGAATGTGGCTTAAATTTGTACCACATCGGTGGTTTTAGAATGAATAGGAAAATTGGGAAGTTATAAATAAACCCCTCCACTTCTTATGTAATTATCCCAAAACTTGTATCTTCTTCTACATATAAATAGAAGCAAGCAATTCAGCAAGTGTTCGGAGATCAAGCTATCTTGGCTGAAGCTCTAGTGGGCAAAGCTTTTCGGGTGTGTTTTCTCTCTTTATCTCTTTTATTGTTCTGTTCTCTTTATTGTTGTTTTACTATTTCTTTCCTGTTGTAGTGTAGTATTCAATATTATTTGTCGGGTAGTTTAGTAGTGTTCTGTCCAGTTCATTAGTTCTGAACTGGTGCATTTCACTAGTTGTGTCGTTGTAGTGGGAAAAATACCCGATTTTCCCAACAACTCCCACATTGCAGCAACAAAACATAAGGAGCTATGGCCTGTGGTCGCATTCTCTTAATTACAGTAATTACCCCTGATTTGCATTATTTG
This sequence comes from Eustoma russellianum, assembly GCA_036186865.1. NCBI lineage: Eukaryota > Viridiplantae > Streptophyta > Magnoliopsida > Gentianales > Gentianaceae > Eustoma > Eustoma russellianum. The sequence continues at coordinate 284,121 of AP025046.1, forward strand.
GAGCACTGTTTGAAGTCTGATGGAGCTGTTGAAGTGGAGGGCATATAGGATCCCTTTTCTCAATCTGTTCTTCGTGTTGAAGCAACTTTATGAGTTACAAAATTTTTCATGTGTTGTATTTGATCTTCCATAAAGTATAATATTTCATAGTTCTTCAGTGGTTGGTCAGATGTAGTTAAAAAGTTTGAAGAGCCAGGAGCATTCTTTTATACACAATGATCTGTCAAATAAGCAACTTTGAACTGTTATCTTGAATTTCCTTGATTGGTTTTCTGATCGGATTCTTAAAGTAACCATATACCTAGTTGTTTCACTGGTTTCATGGGCTTGCATAGAAGCACTTACAGTTATATGTATAGACTCATGTGTAGCATGCATCTATGGCTATCCATAAAAGAGTGGGCTGAAAATTTGTCACTTTGTCACTAGCAATTTGATCTTTCAGATCTAAGAGTTGACTACCAAAACTGGAGGACAAAAGAACGATGTTAATGTTAGAAGAGATCGTCTTTTAAAGAAGTTGATAACTGAATGTCTCTCTTCGTGATAAAGGGGTGACAAGTTAGTCCAGGATCAGTCAGCATTCCACCTGGAGATTTTTGTGAGAAGGAAAAACTAATGCAACTCCATATGTATTTGATCTGCTGAAGCTTGAAGGTAGAACACTGTCGACGGTGTTTGTTATTTTGGTATATTATTATAGGCTCTGTTACTTCTGCTGTAAATTGTGAACCCGTGCAAAATGAATTTTTCTTTTGGTAATCGCATGAGGGAAGATTTATGTCCATCACCTTTCTTACTATGCTATTATTTATATTAGTAGGGTTCAGGACAAATTAAGGTGTAGAGTTTGCCCATCACCTCTCTTGTACTCTGTACTGCCAAATTAAGAGCACTGTTGCAATTTTTCTATCATTGTTGATTCTAGACACCTTGCCTCCAGAAACAAAGATACGGTACACGTGAATGTTTTCTGTCTCTTACTGACGGAATATCGTCAATTCATAATTGTATTTAAGTTGATGAAACATCTTTCCTTTAATTACCTTAGGAACAAGGAAAGAGGTTTTATTTTTGTAACTAACAAGAAAAGAGACAAAGAGACACTTTTCTTTGACATTGGAATACGATAGAATAAAGCAAAATGGCTCACTAAATTATCTGTGTTTCTTCTATTGTGAAGCAGTTCTTCTATTGTGAAGCAGTCGAGCGATACAACTAGATGCATTTTTAACATATGGTTAAAGCCTCTAAGGTCTTTGTTGTCACCAGGAATTTGTTTCGAGTTTAATTTTATTAACCATTATCCTTCTTCTAGGGATTTGAACTCTGGCTGACTGTGTGTGCTACTTGTGTAACATTAGCTGGCTTATTGTGGATGTACACATTACTTGAGGTGTGGTAGGCAAATCTTTGCTTTACTTTGTTCTTTTATGGGTTGAATAATTACAAACTCTTTGGGTAGTTCATCTTTTGCATTGCAGTACAAAAAGTATCCAGATTACACTCCCTGCTCCCCCTTCCCCCTTTTTCCTTCTTCCCTCCACCCTCTCCCCAAAAGAAAAAAAATATGCCAGTCAATATGTTCATCTTCAGTGCGAACTAGCTGGGAAATTTTCCAATTCTGGTTTTGGCAGCTATGTCACACTGCTGTATTTTACACCATGATCTTGCCGCCAAGGTTCATGCTTCTTCCTAAGGTATGCATCTCATAGAATACACTGCTATTGCAGACTCCTCCACAAAGTAAGTAGCATTTCGAGGTTGATCACTCTCAATTCCATAGTCTACCATAGAACGGTGGTGCTGGAGCTCAAGTTCTTCATCATGATCATACACAAACTCGGGTATCTCTATTTCATGCCGCCTCACCTCACGCCAGAGCAAGTGCAGCCTGTTCATGAAGTTAAATTTCTGATATAACCTGCATGATTTCAAGAGTCAACATAAATAGCCACATGAAGTATTGGTTTCGGTGTAAAAGACAGAATCTGAGTTTGAGATATGCGTGCTAACCATGTGCCTACGAGGACAGGAAAGAAAATGGACAGTAACAGTCGGGACTGTAAGCCAGGGTGTAGAAAATAAACTTGTCCAGGTTTTCTCTGACTTGGTCTGGAATTGCATTGCAAATAGATCGCAGGGCTAATAGGCCTGGGAAGTTGCGACTTCTTTCGACCCCTGTATGGATGTAAACCACTGAGAACGGGCTCTTTGCTAGAGTTGGAAATATATTCTCCTCGAGGTACCTTTTCAACGCCTCCATTTTAACAAGCTTAGCTGTTCAAGAACATGTACACATGAGGACATTAGAACAACTCGAGTATTGCGGTGGGAGTTGGATCCTATTTACCAATATTGAGTAATCTCTAAAGAAAGTTGAGAGATGGTGAAGTAAGTTGGAATTACCTGGGAAGACATTGCCAATGACACGGAGTATAGAGTGACCATGTCTACTTCTGCCTTGGATGCTGAAAACCTCAAGTTTGGCAATGAGCTGTTCTTGTTCAGCTACAGACAGCGTGGAAGAGGTAGTGATTGTGCTGGTCATGGTGATGCGCGAAAAAAAGGAATGCCAGGAGATATAGTTTTCAACGGAAAAAATTGAGATCAAAAGGGTTCCTGAATCCTGAGGATACTAACTTTGACAAAGATATGGAATATATGTGCAAAACCAAAGAAGATCACTTGATATATTTATTGTGAAATAAGGATATCTTGGGCCAGCAATAGATGGGTAGACTGGCATTTAATGCGTGTCTGATGAGCGCCAATTGTTTTTTCTCTTGGGTGTTTGTAAAGCCGATTGTTTGTGTATTACTCTTATTACGAATATATATGTATACACACACAAGTATACATACAAATGACTTGGAGCTTTGTTGCACTTCACTATTTTCAGTTGGTTTGATGGATTGAGATTTTTTGTTTTGAAAAAATTAAACACGCTGATGGAAGGAGGAGTTATCCATTTAGGTGAGGGATTTGGAGGCGGAGGGAATATTCTCAAAGTATGTTCCTTTGAGTTTTTGGGGGTGAGAATGGGAAGAGAATGAGTGTATCCAAAACTTCCACAAAAGATTCCCTCGTCCCACTGTCAGCTCATTAATTCATTTTCCAACCGCCCTCATCAATGCACTCTGCTCCATCCCACCGTCAGCGTCAGACCTCCCTTCACCACCGTCAACCAGCGCCGGCCTTAGCAAGAGTCATCCAATTCCTTCTTTGTCTCTTTCAATCTCAAGCATCCTTTCCATTTCTTGAACTCTTCGATTAATCTGTTGAGCCATCACAGAGATTGAGCAGTCCATTCCAGTATTCTGGTGCATGGTATTATTTCGCCATCTCCAGGCTGCGAGGATTCCTTCTCTAAATATAAACACCCATCTCCTTCTATTTTTCATTCTCTTTGTTGGATGAACCAGGTTCTCATCCACCCATTGTTGAGTTTTCGTTGGTTGGAAGAAGGCATCCCAATCTTTCGCTGGGAGGATGGCTCTCCACATTCTCTGGACTCTGCTGCAGTCTCGTAGGGCATGCAATGTTGTTTCAGGAACTCTTTGACAGATCTCACAGGTACTTGCTTCAATAATTTTCCTCCTATATAGATTCTCTTTCGTGGGGATTTTGTTATGTCTAACTTGCCACAGTAGCCAATTGATACTTTGGGGGGCCCTGTAACCTCCAAATTCTTCTCCATCGAGTCCTGTTGTCCTCTGTGTTTTGTGTGGGTGTAGGATGAAGCATATCATACACCCCCTGCATGGAGAAAGGTTCAGCACCCCAGACCTCGTCTGAGGGTAGAATGTTGGGACTCGTCTGGTTTTGTGGCCGATCAAGTTTTTCTCTTAAAATTCCCATTGCATGTTTAATACTTCTCCAGACATATGAAGTATTCTGTCTGGGTTGTGATTCGGTCAAGGGGGAGCCATATTTCGCCCAAAGAACCCTGGACCACATCGCATGTTTCTGGGTCACCATCCTCCAAGCCAATTTTATCATCAGGGCCTGATTAACCAACTCAAGCCTTCTTAAACCAAGCCCACCATCATCCTTGGGGGAGCACACGATTTTCCAGGAAATGGGATGATGTCTTTTCTTCTCCTTAGTGTCTCCCCATAGGAACTGTCTATTCAATCTTTCAATTTCACATAGTGTGCCCTGGGGAAGTTTCATAATTTGCATGTAGTATAAAGGGATAGTTGTGGTTACAGATTGTATCAGGGTAAGTCTTGCCATCTTAGATAAGGTCTTAATCTTCCATGTGCTCAGTTTGTTTTTTACCTTGTCAACGATGGGTTGGAAGATAGATTTAATTGCTCTTCCGTGTAGGATTGGCATCCCTAGATATTTGCCAAGATCTCTTGACGTCTGAATTCCAAAGACCTGATGAAGTTTCTGTTGCATTCTCTCATCGGTATTCTTAGAATAGAACACCCTAGACTTATCCAAGTTGATTCTTTGTCCCGAGTAGCTACAAAACTTTCTCAGAATGTCCTGCATTATCACAGCCTGTTCATATGTGGCTTCTCCCATTAGAATTAGGTCATCGGCAAACATCAGGTGTGAGATACAAGGTCCCCTTCTGGTAACCTGTATGCCCTTCCATTCCCCATTCGCTACGCTTTCCTGTATAGCTTGGCTAAGAATCTCCATACTGAGAACAAACAGAAATTTCCGGGTTGGGCTTTGATACTATTTTGGGTTTGGTATGCACGGCCTAAAGGCCTGTGTGGAATGTAAATGTTCTAGGAAGTTAGAATAGAAAGGAAAAATGTCTGGACCTTAATCTCTTTTGCGTGTACTCATGTAAATGGCTGGACTTGGCCCTATATTATATAATATGATCCGAATTTTCCAAAAAAAAAAAAAAAAACTTCCACAAAAGGACATAACTCACAGCTACGTCTTGGAAGTTGGAGTCATCTGGGTTTATTTGTTACATACCCGATTTCCAAACCAACCCGATATTTTTTAATCCTAATTGTCCTTTTCTCATGGGCTTTTTTTTTGGATGTTTTGGCGGTTGGATTTAGTTTAATAAAGAAAGTTTAATCGAATCAATAGACAAAGTAACAAAATACGAAAATTATACCGTGCTCCATTGTTGATGTTAATCTGTCACCACGTAATGTTCCTGCTGCGGATGAATCTAGCGTGATCCAACCACCAATTGTTGACGTGATCCAACCACCAATTGTTGATGTGATACAAGGATTCACGACCTGGCTAGACACTGTGGGCTTTGATAGAAAATTTGGCACTCTCTCCCCTCTTAGCTTATGTGGCCGACGGCTATAAAGCCTCTATGAGGAGGTGAAACCCTCCTCCTTTATATAGAGGGATAATAGGAAGAATACCGATAAGTTTAGGATTTAGAGTTGTATCTGAAACCAAACCCTCTTCCTTTATGGATAGAGATTTCTTTATCCCAAATATATGGGGATATGCTTGATATTATCATCTAAGTTATTTTTATCCATTATCAAATATTATTTGATATTTAATAATAAATATTATTATCTAATATTTAATATTAAATATTATTTAATATTTAATTATTATTTATCGGCAATTATCTACTAGCCACACGTGGGTTGCCGCCCCTCGGGAATCAGACGTTGTATACTTTATGGTCGTTGCACTTTGAGTGCATCCATCGCGGTCTCTGACCATATGACTTTCTACATATTTGGGGTTTCCATTTTAGACCACACTATACATCCATGAACATACCCGATGATCACTTAACGTGTGGATGGTTTACGTAATAATCAATATTATTATGTGACATATGTGACATATAAAATTATCATACATAACGTCCACCTTATGATTAATTCGTATAAACTTAATCAACGTGCAGCGCATTACACGTATCTCGAATTAATCCCAGCATTGGCTATGTTTTAACTTTTTTTATTCTTCTGTATTTTCTCTTCTTTAAGTGTCTCATAAACACAAAAGTGTAGAATAATAAGCAACTCATACAAAAAAACAGCAAGAAGCACACATATAAACATGAAATAAGTACATAAAACAATTGAAGTAGAACGTATAGAGTATTAAATAAAACTTAAAGAATAAGGGTTAAAACATACATATTAAGTTTAAAAATATACCTCTAAAAATTTATCTTTAGATCATCAAATTTACCTGAAAGACATGCAGCTCCACATTTATTGAATGAGACATCTCGTGGTGAAGGGAAGAAAACTCCCTTTTCCATGCCATTCTATTTCACGTAAACTGAGTGCAAATAACGGGAGACGCTACTAAAAATATATATATTTGTCAAATTTTCAAAAGGTTTATCAAAGTAAATATGTAGGTGGAATTAAGAACATATACTTACACTAGATATTATATGGAGAATTATGAAATTAAGATCTTATTAAAAGCTTCAGATACTGAGTTCCTGTTTAATACAAATTTCTCAAGAAAAATTCAAACGGGAAGAAACCCAGAAATTCGTGAAAAGAAATACACCTGGCTGAGATACGATGGGGTACGTCTTAAATCGTCACTTGTACAAATAAAGTTATATAAATAACATAGACGTCTTAAATCATATTTCACTATTGTTTATATGAACATCCAAAAGACATATCATTGGCTATTTCATACAAGTCGCGGTTTGATGCAAAATCGGCCATGCACCCAGTCATAGATTTCATCAGTGCTCTACTGAGTTATTTCAAACTTTCATAAGAAGCATCACCATCTCCATATTTATATACGTGAAATTTATCAAGTCCACATTGCTCACACTACCATAAACTATGAATTTTATTAAACTATCTACTGATTGCAAACTTAGATTCCTAAGCATATACTAATTGCAATATACTTGGTAAACATAACGTCTATCATATATTCCGTTGTACTACCAAAAAGGATTACCTCATAGGAGATGATAACCGTAGTGATCTTCTTGTCTTTCACCATGTTGACATTCCTACTGATTTCTCCTTTTCATTTGTTGTACGACTGTGTTTATGTTGCCTTTGTTACATGTTCACCTCCTCTTTTGGGTTTCCTTTAGTTAATATTAGAATCACGCCATGCTTGGCCTTATTCGAGTACAAGTCCAATGTTGATAAAACTGGTCATTTCCGGGATGAGTGTTCCACAACTAGTAACTCAAATTCATTCATATGCTTGTAATCCTTGTGACTTCAAGGTTCATGTGCTATCAACTTTTCAGCATCTTCCTTGAGTGGTTATTTTGCTCAAACTCGACATGTCTTCACATATCTATTTGATTTATTGCCACTTTCTATGATTTTTTTTGAAGATTCACCCTCATAGTTTGCCGAAATGGAAAATACATAATGCTAAAGTGTTAGGTCCGTGAAACACACTAGAAGGGGGGGTTGAATAGTGTGTTTATACAAGTATGGTTCTTTTTCGAATCTTTTGCAATGGAAGTATTTAAACCAATACTTGATGTGTTCTTTGAAGTAAATAAAATGCGGAAATGAAAGAACACCAAATTTATAGAGGTTCAAGTCAAAGACTCTACTCCTCTACCTTCTTGCTTTGAACAAGAAGGATTTTTGAACAAGGGATTGTTATTTCTCTTTGGAGGAAACAACAATCAAAGAAAATACAATAACAAACTAGGTTTAGCAAACCTAGCTTAAGAACAATGAAAACTCAACCTCTTTGAAGCCTAGCCTCCTTAAGATCTTCTTTGCACCAAAGAAACCTTCTATGGAGTATGATGTAGCTCCTACGCCATCAACTAGCTCTTGGAAGCTTGAGTTTCAACAATGAACACTCAACCTCCTTAAAGCCTAGCCTCCTTAAGATCTTCTCTTCACCAAAGAAACCTTCTATGGAGAATGATGTTGCTCCAACACCATCAACTAGCTCTTGAAAGCTTGAGTTTTGCCCAACAAGAAGCAACCTTGCTCCTTGACCAATAATCTAAATCTTGCTCATCACAATCCTCACTTAGAAGAAGACCTCTTCTCCTTTACAAAAACACACTCTCAACAATAAAGTAATTTTACAATGATTTTGAGAGTAAAATACAAATGAAGACTTGAGAGCTTGAGGTAGAAAGTTAGTCTTCAAAAATGGAGTCTTCAAGGCCTTAAAGGAGAGAGCTTCTAGCCGTTGGTGATGAAAGAGAAAAATGGAAGAAGACATCCTCTCACATATTGACACCTCGTCACTTTTGAAAATTGCTTCTTGGAAGAAGTCAAAACTTCTTCGGGAAGTCTTGCATTTTAAACCAATAATAGAAGGATATCCCCACCTACCTTGGATTTGCATTTTGAAAAGCAGCCACAAAAGTGATGATTGCATGGGGAAAATAAAAAGTACTTTTTGTCAATCAAAAAGTGCAAGAGAGAGAAAGTTACTCTAGTTCGTACCTTCTATTCGCGCATCAGACATATGGATGTAGCGCTCGATAGAGCGTTTGAAACTTTGACAGTCTTATTCGTCTTACCTGATAGAGCACTACTTGGCCTAGTTTGAAACTTTCAGCCCTGAAGACTTAATATCATAACTTAAAGCTGAAGCGCTCGATAAAGCGTTTGAAACTCCCTAAACAAGATAGTTTTATTTCTCTGATCTGTTAGAGCGCTACTAGGCCCAGTTTGAAACTTTCGGCCCTCAGAAGCAGCGCTCCAAACAGCGTTTGATTTCTCAGAGTGCTCCATAAAGCGTTTGATTTCTCAGAAAACACTTTCTTTATTATTTAAAGATATGTCAAAAACACTTGTTTTTGAACCTTCTCTCTTTTTGTGTGCAAATCATCAAAACCAATTCTAGCATTAACATAAAGGAATGCCAACATAGATTTCTTTGTAAAACTTGACTATTTCAAATATATCATCTTCTACAAACAAAATTGATTTAAGATTGTTAGAAATTGAGGCATGGAAGAAGATAAATTATTGATGAAACTAATAAAACTAAGTTGATGTACATAGAATCGGAAGAGAACATCAAAGAAACAATTCTAAGTTTTCTCAAATTTTCTTTGATAATGCGTAAGATAGTAGGAAAAATTACAAGATATGATATCCAAACAGAAAGGAAATGAAACAAAGAGAGAAAATCGTTGAGAAAGAAAGTCTACAGGTTTTAACAAGAGACTAAAAAAGGTTTTTCAATGATCATTTCAAAGTATATCAAAAGCCCCTTCAAAAGTATCTCTTCAAAATATTTTTATCCTTGTATTTATATACTTCAATTCACAAGAAAGAAGTTAATTTGACACCTTTTTGTAGAATTTAATTTTTTCTGAAGTTAGGTTATGGTCGTTCAAGTTTAAAAGTAGGTGTCTCAAGTTGCAAATGTTACATTGTTTTATCAAAAAAAATAGCAGAAAATTCTGTTGTCTGCAACCAACCGAACGTTTGGTCACTTTGACCGAGATAGATTTACAATTTTTGAACGTTGCAACTCAGAGCTTATCACCGAACTCTGAACTAAACTTTTGGTAAACGGCTTCACCAAATATTCAGTCATAAAACATAAATTTCAGAATCAGGCCAAACTTTGTCGTCAAACTCTGAAATCATCACAAAACATTCGGTCTATGTCACCGAACATTTGGTCTCTTCAAAATTCAGGGTATGGTGACAGCCCGGACTCTGAATTCACAAAATTGCCAAAACTGATATAATCTATGTTTCACTCATTTCTTCAATCAATCATATTAAATATTTTTATATAAATTTGGAGCATTTTATAAAACAATTTGATATGCTTTTTCCAACAATGACTTCCAACCTTTTGAAATGGTGATCACAATAAATAGGTATAGCATTTCTATATGAATCTTACATGCTAAATTGATAAATGGTTGTGAGAGAAGAAAGATTTTTACAAATGAAAATAAATAAACAAAGAGGAATTCGAGATAAAAATCCAGCAGACCAATTTGTTGTGTGGCCAGTACATGCCTGGCAGGGTCCAACCAAATGGGTGGATGTAAGCTCACCACCTTAGCAGCAAACGTTAGATTTTTGTGGCGAGTCGGCACTCCCCAACAAGATTTTATTCAAAGAGAAGGCGCTGTTTTGGTTTATCGTTCAGTGTGGCCATGGCTACCATCGCCAGTTTCTTAACTAAATCTCTTCCGGATCTTACCTCCATCACCAAATCCTCACCCTTTCTCTTCCAACATCCTTCTTTACTCACCAAACCCAAATTTTATTTCAACTTAAATGCCAGAAAAAATCAAAACATCTTCAAAATAAAATCATCCGCAGCAGCTGGGGCTTCATCAGTGAAGAAGAGCGTGAACAGCGACGAAAAAGTGCAGCAAGTACACACCATACAAGAATTCGACGAAGCACTTCAAGCAGCCAAAAACAAGCTTGTTGTGGTAGAATTCGCAGCCAGCCACAGCGTCCAAAGCCGGAAAATATACCCTTTCATGGTAGATCTCAGCAGAACATGCAACGACGTTAATTTCTTACTCGTCATGGGCGACGAATCCGAGGAAACCAAAGATCTTTGCAAGAGAGAGAAAATAAATAAAGTCCCCCATTTCAGCTTCTACAAAAGCATGGAAAAAATCCACGAAGAAGAAGGAATAGGCCCGGATCAGCTCTTCGGCGATGTGTTATATTACGGCGACAATCATTCCGGCGTCGTGCAACTTCACAACAGAGAAGACGTGGAGAATTTGATCGGTCAACACAAAGTTGACCACAAACTGATAGTGTTAGACGTGGGGTTGAAACATTGTGGGCCATGCGTGAAGGTTTATCCGACGGTTCTGAAGCTGTCGAGGCAGATGGCTGAGACGGTGGTGTTTGCAAGGATGAACGGAGATGAGAACGAGAGTTGCATGAAGTTCTTGAAAGACATGAACGTGATTGAAGTGCCCACGTTTTTGTTCATCAGAGACGGTGATATTTGTGGAAGATACGTAGGGTCGGGTAAAGGAGAGCTCATTGGTGAAATTCTTAGGTATCAAGGGGTTCGAGTAACATAGAAATGGGGAAGAATTGTACACAATTTTTATGGATTAATATCCAGAGGTGACTGTATTTTGAGATCTAAATTTTATACACTTCTAGTTGTTATTCTTATAAGCATATATACTTGCTTTATAAGTCACACTTCATTTTAAACAAGGAAAAAAAGATAGCAAGATCTAGGGACATGTTCAGTGGCAACAATCCAGAATACCCCGTCTTGTACAGACACTATGCACACACTTTATTATCAATAACGACTCTTTCTATGGACATGCACTCCACAGGGATACTCTTTCTTTCTATTTCGAGTCAAGCACACAATTATCTTAGACTTTCAAATATGATAGAATAAAACAAAATGTCTCAATAAATTACATGTCCTTCTTATATATTATATTTTGAAGTAGTAGTTGATCGTTGCGTGACGCAATTTTCATTATGGGTCATTAGGAAATAACCTCTGTGTGTTTCTACTACATGTGTATACTTGCGTACATCCGATCTTCCCATACCCTGCATAGACAGGAGCTTCTAAGAAGTAATATTGTTGTTGGCGTAGTATAGTATTCAAGGGATAGGCATTGTTCAAATCCATTTATAACTTGAGGATATGCCCACATTTCCTATCTTTTTAGGCCTCTATACCACACCCAATTTGGCTTTAGCTTTATTATTAGACCCTCAAACAAAACCCTCAGCCTCAAGTAACCTTTCCACTTCTTTTATAGCTCCCTGGAAGAAGGAAAAGAAAAATTATGAGCAATAATTGTGGATGAGGACTGATGGTTTTATTATTTGAAACTTTAATTTTTCTCCATAAGAGAGCTTCCTAGAAGCCTACTTGTGAATCTTTTGGCCTTATCTTACCAAAGAAAGAAACATAATCATGTAATGGAGAGTGTAGATGACACTGCAGGAACTCTCAGGTATTCAGTAGGCAGGCACCAATTCTGACAGCCATAAACAACAAGAATTTTGTGTAAGCAGACGAATCGAGTCTAAGAGTGACATAACATGTTAACGTTCGACCGATTAAAGCAAAGACTCATAGAGCCATTGGAAATGTATTAACTATAGTTTATTCAAGTAAATACAATAACGATTCGGAAAGATAAAAGGCCTCAACAGAGGAACCTTGATGTCCCAAATTCTACTGAACAAAAAATCAAAGTGAAAAAAAAAAAAAAAAAGTTACCAGTTTCTCCTGGTAACATAAAACACATGCATGTCTATGGTAATCAAAAGATCATATAGTTTTAGAGTGATCAACTAACATAAGTTCCTCTAGGGAACTGAAGAAAGATCCTTCCGGTGATCGACCAAATATCTAGAATTTGAAACCCTTTTTCAACACTAGTCTCTTTTGACATTTGTCTAACTCCCTGACCAATGAGAATAAATAGACCACAGATTGTTGAGCCATTTGCATGAGCTAGAGCCGTTCATGCTCTCGACAAATGGATGAGAAGCCATTTGATCTTGATACCATTCATGAAGAATGATGTCACCACTTTCGGAAATGATGAAGTGACTTGATTAGAACACACAATAGTTGAGCTATTTGCATGATCTTGAACCATCCGAACACTCTGATCTTGATGTAAATGGTTTCAGCCTCTGCCCAACAGTAATTCTTTCTTGTCAAGTATAAGTCAAAGGATCATGTTCAGAAATCTAATGTGATTGGTCATAACGCTTAGGAGAGGTTTTACGGCGAAGCAACATTTAATTTGTCAACGGCTGCTATAGTAGATGAGATGAGATTGTGCAGTTTGCAAACATAAGAAATTGGATTCCAGAATTCTTCTGCCATTGAGCAGGGCTTCAAAAATTATACAACTGTTCTGGCAACAATAAATTCCTTTAAGGTAACAATTAGGTGATACATTATTAATTCTAGTGAGGGAAAGTATCATTCTGCATAACATTTTATTTATCCTTTGTATTCAAATTCATAAATAATTCGGGTTCTTTGAGAATGCCTCTAGACAAGAATTCGTTCCAGTTAAAATAAATTTACAGAGTTACTCTCTTTTTAAAGGAATTTTTTTTTGCCTAACAATATTATTTTTTCATTTGTACAGTAGTTACTATTTATCTATAGTGTTTCCTAACGTTTACAATGGCAACAGCTCGGACATATGTACAGTAGAGTTCCTGAGGTATATACATGACTAAGTATTGTAGCTTTGTCTTAGTTCTGCTGACTGATTGGCGCTTCACCTGGTCACATCGGCTCAGCACCTTTAGCTCTGCTTTCCCGTCCTTCATATCAGCTATTCCTCTCAGCCTTGATCACCTCAGCCCGACAGTAATACTTTGTTAGTTCAGCTCAATTCTGCTTCATTGTTGCTCACTTTTGTCACTCTTGTCTTCACGTCAGCTCAGCAGACTGACTTTAGTCATTTCTAATTCTTTTTCCAACTCAACAACTATTCTGCATAGGTCACTGTACCTCGATTGAACTAGTTTTACCTCCATTGAGCTTATTTTTACACGATCGAAATGACATACTTTATCAAGTAGAAGAAAAGTAATAAGATCTTTGAGTACACGGAAAGTCGGGATGAATAGGATATTTAACAACATTCGTTAGTTGGCGTAATCATATGACACAGAATAAAACTATAACATTGTTAGATTACTTTTTTAAATGAGTTTTTGGCCATCAGTTATTAAATAACAATAACATAGTCAAACATTAAACATTGGAAAAATCCATGTGTGAGTGTGTGTGAGACCCAAAGTTTAAGGACAAAATGAAAATGTCGTACCCTTGTATTCATCCATGTTAGCATCAAAGGACAATATGTTCTAAAATCATATATTTTTTTTCTCCTTATTTTTATTTAGTTATGCTTTTATGCACGGACATGGAGAAAAGGGTTACATAACAATCCTGACAAGATCATACTTCTATTATCACAAATTGTTTCTCTAAATTTGACATGCAACAGGAGCTTAAGAAAATATGGTCAAATGGTTATCTAATATTTGTATCCCCTGATTTGTCATAAAGAAAACGAAATTTCATTTTAAAAAAATACACAATTGACTACGATAAACTTGTAAAATTATTATTTCTTTAGTTTACTAATTATAGAATATAGAAAAACAATTTAGGACAAATCTAATTAGAAATATGGATTACAAAATCAAGGGAGTACTTATTTTGGTTACATATTTTAATTAGACAAACTTTGCCATATAGTGAATGAATAATTATTAAATATTTATGAAGAAATAAAATAAAAAATCAATTACCATATACCAGAAGATATAAAATAAGAGTTTCAATTCGATTATTCTATTTTCTATTCGTAATCCACTAACTACTTAAAGATTTACTCCATGTTGTCGTGCCATCTAACTAGACTGAGTGTCACCATCGGTATTCAACGTGTGGCAACATTTTGTCATAAGCAAACTCTATAAACCGGGAAACGACAGATGTAGAGAAACAGGAGATCATATGAAGGCGAAGAGTCTAGAGAAGAAACCCCCACGTCCGAGAAATGCAGCCGCCAAGTCTTCCAGAGTATTTGTGTTTGACAGTAGTATTATCTATCTATGTCAGCTGTTGTGCCAATGCGGAATTAAAAATTCCAAGCAAGATTGGCGGTTTCTGGTACAACAATCAACCCCTGAAGAGCAATTCCATCTTAATTGAGGCCTTCCTCGACCCGTTATGTCCAGATAGCAGGGATTCTTGGCCCCCTCTCAAACAAGCTCTTTTTCATTACGGCTCTCGCGTTTCACTTGTGGTTCATCCCTTTCCTTTACCGTAAGTTTTTACCATTCTTTTTCCTTGGTTTACATATTCAAAATTGGTACGAATAACTCATGAACCCCCTTAATTTTGAGCTAGATGTGGAATATCGCTGTTTCTCCCTAGACGTGGAATATCGGGTTGTTGATCATTTAGCCGACACATAAATTATGTGCTCTCCAAAGGGGACTGGGTTAATTTTGTTGTCATCAAGTCTATTTGAATTGCCCTTTGACTTTCTGTACTTTCAGTGAGATGTTTATGTTCGCATTCTCCTAATCTTATGCAGAGCAAAAAGACTTTGTCTTTACCCCAAATTGTATCATAAGAAACAATTGACGTTTAGAAATGAAAACAATATATTAGTCGTGACACCTGCTTTTGGACACAAACTCACAGGAGTAGAAGACGAAGGTACCTACCTTCATGCTCAAAAATTGAAAAATCTAGGGTCATCAGTCACTTATTATAGTTAGCATGAAAAATCTCTTCTTTGGTATCAATTTCGGATGATCTTTATAGTTGAATATTGCCGCCATTGTCCTCATTTCTGGGGTAAGACCAATGAGACATTGGTAGTTTCTTGTCGTTCTGCGCTTATATATTCTAGATTCTTTCTTCTAGTCTCTTGTTTGTAGCAGCTTAATAAGTGATGTATGCTTTGGTTATCTATTACTCACTCTTTTACATCTCCGGCTATAAAGAAACTAACCAAACCGCAGCCTACAAAGCTAGGAAATTAATTGAGAAATATTGAACGAACTCCTTTGAGCACACTTTTGTCTTTTGCAGTTACCATGACAATGCTTTCATCTGTTCCCGTGCACTGCATATTGTGGACAGGCTGGATACACATCCTACAGGAACATATGATTTACTTGAGGCGTTCTTTAAGCACCAGGTTTGAATTCGTGGAATTAATGCATAAAACGTTTATAGCTGTGTATCAAGTGGTAATCCGGCTTTTTGTCACTCTGTGTACGATTTATTCGTCCTGAAACATATGCTGTCAACTTTACAAGGCGCACTTGGCCAACCGAGTGTAGGTGTGTTTTTTGTATCTTCATTCCATTTATGAAATGAACTTTTTTTCACGAAATTGCAGAACTTATCAAACAGCTTGTTATGCGCAAGCTCATTTTCCTTCTACTGTATCATTTTTTCCCTATCTGTTAAATTTCTCCATCATATGCTGTCGATTTCTTGATTATTGACTGGTCAGTAAGTTCTGTCTGTCGATGCTTAGTGAGTATTCTCTTTGATATAGGCTCAGTTTATTGACATCTGAATAAATAGCCTTCCTACTGCAATGTATGCGGCAAACTCCTTTCTATGCATTAGGAAATTGAAATGATAAAACCAGTTAAAACAGTAAGTGTGGAAAGCATAACCTATGCTTATAATTTGTTCATGGTGGGAGTGGGAAGATTGAGGTGAAATTATTATACGCTTGGGTGGTATGCCTACTATGCTTGTAAAGGTACTAGTAGATATCTGCTTGATTTGCTGTCATACTAATTGGAGAGTATGCTGCTGATACATCTAGACTTGGAGGATCTCTCAACTGACTACTTTATATGGAATCGTGGGCACCTTGTTACAATGAAAAGTGCAGGTGCAATTTGCATTAGTCGTTCATTTCTGGATCTTTAGCTTATTAGTCAGCTTACCTTTTGACTTGGCAATTGGGCGATGTTTGGTTTCATTCGGTTTACGTGTACCACTCTATAGGTTTCTTATGTCTTTGAGTCAGTGTATGCGAAGTGAATGTGCTTGATGGCATATACAGGAGGTGTTTTATGGCCAAGCAACTTCCAATGTCTCCAGAGGATCTGTAGTAAATAAAGTTGCGAAGTTTGCGGCTGAAGTGGTTGTAGCACCAGCCTTGAACAACTCTGTTATTAGACAGGGTTTTGATGACCGTAGGACTGATCTGGCAACAAGATATTCATTTAAGGTAACCATGCTGCTTTCCTGGTGTATGAATAATATTCTAGAAAACCAGTTGCCTGGATGAAATTTGTTTCCCACCATGTTTTGTTTTCTCATTGTTAATCTATCACCGCTGTGTCAATCTTATATTTTATCTTCTTAAACAGTATGGATGCTTAAAAGGAGTTTATGGAACGCCTTTTTTCTTTGTGAACGGATTTCCCTTACCTGATGCTGGGTCTCCTGTTGACTATGATGGATGGAAGAAGATCGTTGATCCGCTGGTAGCAAAGCAGGGGTCTGAGAGGGAGACACCTATACATGCTTCTGTATGAAATCCGTGGAAGTGCCCCGAGGCAATATAATGTATATGGAACAATGCATTTACATCTTCTTCATGTTTGGCCCTTTTAATCTTTGACACTGCCATGTTTCAATGAATATCTTTACTCTTATCATTTTGAACTAATAGAATGTTAGTTGTAACGGTAATTTGCATGTCACATACTATTAACCACTTAATGATAGAAGTTAGATTTGATTAGAAAAAACAAATCAGTCAAATCATTGTATTTATTTTCTAACATAGATAACGGTTGTATTTTTTTTAAAAAAAAAGATTCTACAAAACATCTAAATTCTAAAATTATATTTTTTTAAATCAAAATTGTACTTTTACAATTAACATTTATGTATCGGATGGTAATCTTCAATGACAAGTCACTTACCTCTGATATCCATTATTCTCCCTTGAGCTTCCGTTTAGCCTCCTCCGGTGACTTACCTTTTGAACCTAACAATCCACCATTCCTCCTCCCTTTGTAGCAGCTCAATCATAGTGCAAACGAGTAGGCAACGACCATATCATTCTTTTGATTGTGCGTCGGTTGTGGATGGGAGCACCAACGGCGGTGGGTTGGGACCAGCATAAACAACAAATCACCTTCTTAATGCAATAATTAAGAGGTTGCGGGGGTTGCTGGCTTTGAGGGAGGGGAATTGAGGGCGGACTGCAGTTTCTGGAGTAGTGCCACCTGCTACCACGTGTCGTGCGGTGAGAAAAGGAGTGAGGTAATTGTGTTGAGATATCCAAACCACAGCAACGGCGGCGGAAGTTGAGCACTTGCATGCATATCATCTCAAATGCTCTCTCAAACTGTAGCATGTAACGCACGCAAAACTCTGCACTAAAATAAACTACATCACCACATTCGCCACCGTCACCAGCACCACCGCTGATTGCACCACCAGAGACATCAACATTGCCATCATAAAATACAATGTTCTCAATTCTCTACGCAATTTCTGCATTCCCCTTTTCCTTCCGACCACCCCATCTTCTCTACCTTCAAAAGTCTTACATTTTCTCTCAAAAGAAAGGAAAATTTTCTTTTGGGTCTTCTAAATTTTGCCAAAGGGTTCAACTTTCTGACGAACTAAATGTTTTTCCTCAAGTAGGTACGAGGAAAAAAAAGATCGAAGATGAAAAGAACACCTAGCTTGATCAAGAGGAGTAGCCGTGGGAGGATTTGCGAGTGTAGCCGGGTGATATGGGAGCGAAAAAGCCATCGTCTGAACAAAAATGCCGATGAAATTCAATGGGGGAAAAACCATCCGCTTATAAAAGAAGACAAAATTACCTTGGTTTCATCATTGATTGTTTCTCATAGCCCTCGTACACATGAAAATTTTGAAGTTACAATAGCCAATTTTGTGAACTTACTAGTGGATGATAAGATAAAAATGGTGGATGATCGGGTTTAAAATGCAAGTCACCGAGAAGAGAATGACTATCAGTCAGTGACATGTTATTGAAGGTTAAAATACATTGTGACATATGGATGTTAATGCTTAAATTTATATACAATTTAAATAAAATTTATAATTTAATTATGAATCACATGCCACACAAAATACACTATTATATTCAAACGACACTAAAAATTATCGCGAAACAATATCTATCTTTCAAATGATTGAGAGTTTGTTTCTAATGAGGCCCTAACTCTATATCTATCTATAAAAATGATATAATAATAGAGATGTGGTGTGTTTTGTTCAAATTTTTGAAAAGAATACATAAAAAAAATATCATTAACTCATTATTTTAAATTCAAAATTAGGGCAGCTCCAGGATGCGGACCCATATAAATCGGTGAAGTAATTGTGTAGCGGTCGTGGCGTAAACGAAGAAACGAAGCCGAATAGAGGGCTGTTGTTTGTGGAGCATAATCCTTACTATTTCTTATCCTTGTGTTTCTCCTCAATATACAAACGAGGTTATTCCATCTTACCTTTGTTTTGGATCTTATAGTTATTGCATCAATCAAAGGGATACGTGAGTTTCGGCGGGTTTTTTTTCCTTCTTATCTTCTGTTATTTCATTTACTTTTTATCGTGATTTATCTGCTGAAGCGTTAGGTCATGACGTTTTAGTTCCGTATGTTCTAATTATAGTTTCTCTTTTTTAATTTGCGTCTCGGTATATGCTTACGCGAAGGTGATAATAGGAATTTAATTGAGCAGTTGGTTTCCAGCAGGATATGGATCGATACAGAAAGGTGGAGAAGCCAAAGGCCGAGACCCCGATTGAGGAGAACGAGATTCGTATCACAAGTCAAGGAAGGATGCGAAGCTATATCACTTATGCTATGACTATGCTTCAGGTTGGTGTAATCTTCACGCTACATCCGTTGCCAGATATTATGATTCTCTAGCACGTTGTTCAACTGTTGGTTTTGTGTGCGCAATTTTCGTCTTCGGCAATTTAAGATAGCGTGTTTCTTTTTTCGTTTTTTCTGGAATATTTTCTTCAGCTCTAATAAGTGTTATTTTCATTTTGGTCTACCTGGTGGAGGAACATTGAGGTGAATGTTTTTGGACTTCGGGGAACCTCATTTATTACCCATTGCAAATTTTCAGGATTTGTCACACTTGCATGGTTGAGGTGTATATACTGCTTTGTTTAGATGTTTTACCATCGGGTATGCCCTATTGATGCACTTGTCCTTGGAATGTTCTATTGTAAAATTCATAACACAGCTTTTAGGTCACATGACTCGAGCCAATGTGTACTGATGCTTATCAGCATGTTATTTAAGCTGTTAAACATATTGCACTATGGCAACCATACGTCAAGAGAGTGAGACATATTCAGGCTGAGTTTTTGTGTTCAGTATCTGCTTATTAGAGTGTTCAAAAATTGTAGTTGTGGTATAATTTTTGTGATAATGCACTAGAAGAAATTTTTTAGCTTCTATCTTTTTCCACTATTTGCTGTGTCTTCTGATGAATGCTCCTGTGGATGCTGTTGCTCAATTTTGTTTAGATATATGTGTTTATTTTCAACTTTCATATCCAGAGAACATTACTACGACAAATTTTCATCGCCTACTTGCTGAACCATTTGTAGGAAAAAGGTTCAGAGGAAATCGTGTTCAAGGCTATGGGCAGAGCCATCAACAAGACTGTGACTATTGTGGAATTGATTAAGGTTTCTTTCATCATACAACTTTGTGGATTTATTCTCTCTGTCTAGTTTTCCTTTCTTTGATCCTGAATTGTGCTATTTGCTACTATTTAGAGGAGGATTGTTGGTCTTCACCAAATTACAACAATCACATCCACGGATATAAATGATACATGGGAGCCCTTGGAGGAAGGCCTGCTGCCGTAAGGATCCTTGCAAATGGATTTGATTTAAAATATGATGTTAAAGCCTGATATTATCTGAATTGAGCTGATCCTTGTTTTAGATTGTCTCAAGTTGAAGTTTATTCTCTGCCTTAACAAGTTTTGATTTATGCATGCAGTTTGCAGACGACCAGGCATGTGTCAATGATAACGATCACGCTCTCAAAGAAAGAGCTAGATGTGTCTTCTGTTGGGTAAGTTTGTTTAACTTATGGGGTGGCATCTTTTGCTTTGTTGCTACACTTGCTTAAAGTTGTGTGTTCTTTTGGGTATCTGACAATCAATTTTTTATTTTCGTATTTCCATTATATGTTTTCCTATAGGTACCAACCACCAATACCTGCAGACCAAGTTCGGCCATCGGCAGACATCGACTATGAAGGAGGTAGTGTTATGATATATGCCTCTATCGCTATATCCTGTTAAATGCCCTCCTTTTACTATTTTCCCCCCATGCAGAGGGTTCACCTAATGGTCGAGGAAGAGGCCGTGGAGGCAGAGGAAGGGGATGGGGTAGAGGTGTATCAGGTATAATGAACATCTTTTGCTTGTTTCATGCCTTGTGTATACTTGTCCCGGTTCCGAAGAAGTCGATCAATCGTTTCTATACTAAAGGAATGTGTTTGGTACATTGCCTGTATATGTTGGAAGCAGAAATCCATTTGATTGCTTTGTTCAAGTTGTAGCAACCTTTTTCATTTATAGTTCCAAAGAAGTGCATTCTGGGGTAATAAGAATTACACCATAAATTGTGGACATCTTTCTAACTTGTGCTTAAGGAGGTAGAAGCCTCACTATATTGTAATCATCAGTCCCTTTGAATAAACTCTAAACGTTCCTTTAATGAGTCATGCCCTTATGCTACAGAGTGAGAGGATCCCTGCTCTAGCATGCCATTTATCCATCATAGAATATTCTAGCGGATATGAAAATTTAAATAATTTTCAATTCGAATTACTGGCGAGTGCGTACTTGACTTGTGGCATGTGGAGAGGAAACTGATATGAGGTTTTTGTCTAGTCACGATCTGCGGATTTTAAGGGGTTAGGCTTCTCAGATATTCGATTGGTAGCATTGTCATGGAACACCAGTGCAAAACTATTGCTTGAATTGTTCTGTGCATCTGATAGTATTGAAGAAAGATGGGATCAAGTTGTTGAGATGTGTTTGTCATTTTCTTGCTCATCATGAATACTCTATCTGGTAGTTTGGCCGTTTTCTTCATTAGACCTTAACATAATGGAATGTTTCATCATCTGATCTTGGTCCAGAAAGCGTCTCTGTTTCTTAGTGCATTATTTTTCATGTTGAAAATTGTGGATATGCTTATGTTGTGCGTACATCTCGCTCAGGGAACGGATTTACGACATCCGATTATGAGGATGGTGATTGGGATTATAATCGTAGCTATGGAAGAGGAGGTAGAGGGCGTGGCAGAGGTCGTAGTTTTCGTGGTCGTGGTAGGGGAGGTTACAATAATGGCTACCAGTTTGATGCTCCAGAAGATGGAGGAAGTTACAATCAGGAGGCCGCTGTTCACGGAAGAGGTATTTGCTTAAGTTATTACTGTCATTAATTCTTTAAGTGTTGGTTTAAGTTCTCGTGCTGCTCTCCATTGAGTTCCATTAAGAGTTTCCTTTGATTGCCCATTGAGTGCGTTAAGGTCTGGCAATATATTTAGGCCTTTTGGTTTTGTATAGCACTCATTAGTTTCTTGTAAGGAGGGTGATCTAAGCGATTGTCATGTTCCTGCTGCTTTCTATTCCGCACTGTAGAATCCTTGTGTGTGTTTTGGGATTAGGGGGAGTCTATCAAACAATTCTGGTGTTTTTGGACATGTGATTTAGTGGGATGTAACATGAGTTTCAAAATCCCTTTTCAACTTTTTTTCAAAAAAAAAAAAAAAAAAGCCCCCCCTCCCCCCATCTCTCTCTCTCTCTCTCTCTCTTTTTCCTTATTTTGTTGGTCCTCCATTTCTCTGCTAGCGGGCCATGTAATGGCAGTAAGGATTGGCCATGAGATGATTTGACCATGTTGTCATGGTAGAGTAATAGGCCCCTTGAAGATAGTGCTGTTTTATCTGTTTTTATGTGATTCTGATTTTTCGGTTTCACGTCGAATCAATTGGAAGGGCTTGCAATCATTCGTTATAGTCCAGAGTGGTATATGAGCTTATGCTTGGGGCTGTACAATGCAGGTCGTGGTCGAGGACGTGGACGTGGACGGGGAACACGTGGAAGGGGACGTGGATTCAGATCTAATGGACCACCAGTGCGTGCATCTGCTGGAGGTGCTTAATTAGTCAAACTTGCGTATTTGGTGGGTGTGTGCGTGTCTTCATGTGCATGAATCTACCTGCGTGCACTTTGGCATTTGTGCCGAGTGATGTAGTATCTGATGTGTAACAGTAGACTAATACAGAAGTTTTCGACTACCCAGAGGTGGTGAGACTTTTTGTTCTTGTTTGTAGTAGGTCGGTAGTAGGGTTTGAGTCAGCAGTTTACTAAGTAGGAGCAGGACATTCTTTAATTTGTTGGGAATGGTTTCCCGTTGCCAATGGTTCTTGTTATTGTTCTCTTTGACCATTTGGGTTGTCTAATGTTTGCATGAAATTGCCAATGTTATCTGGTTTTGATGCTTAAGACGTGCAGAATCGTGTTTCTTTTAGCTGTACCAGCATTTGTGATGAGCTGGTAGATACAACAATTGTTCAATTATCCACCCGGGGGAGGGGAAGAAAAAGAACTACTGGGTAATGCCGTGTTTTCCTTTCGCCTATTGTTTCCATAGGGAGAAAACTGTTCTGAACGACTGTTCGAGAAAATGAATAGACATTCGTTGCAGGAGAGAACAAATAATAATAAACACTATCTGTGAATGAGTAATGATACGGGTTTAGACTGACCTTTTACGTTAATAAAGTATTTAAATCGGTCCAGACCTGCTCTATTGCAATGCATATTGGACACACTCTGGTTTGTACCGAATAATAAGGTGAGCTTTAGGTTCGTTTTTCCCTGGGAATTAGGAGTCTAGACTTTTCATGACTTGACGGGTGGACAAACATGTTCTCAATAAATTTTTCTCGTGTCAACTGACAGAATTCAATTTTGTAACATCCTCCCGTCCCAAATTCTTCATTTTGAAAATAAATATTGGAAAAAAAAAGGTAACGGGATTGATATTACTAAAGTTATTGTTAAGCGCTAGTTATATACTGACGATACTGTAACAATACCTGGTTAGATGTAATATTGCCATGTCATTTATGTTGAGTAAATATCGATACGTAAGAATGCTTTTTAAGCTTTTGAATGCGATTTTAAAGCAAATATCATTTAAACAAAATTTGTGAACTCAAAGGCAAATGAAAAAAGAGATAATAGTATGATACTTGTATTAATTATTGTGCACTGTCGTATATTATACTCGTAGACACCAATGTGGACCAAAACACGTTAAGCAAATATTCGCTTGGAAAGAAGAGATGGGAGAGCTAAGAGAGATAGATGCAACCTTAGGAGTTGATTAAGAAGACAGCCACTTTGGAGGGTAAAAATCCCTTCATTTAGAATCAAACAATACATACATATGAGAAGAATTAAATACACAAAGTATTTATAAAAGAAAAAAATATAAACATAAAATGTTTTCTTATTTATTAGGTGGATTACAAGATGTGACAAAAGATCGAATTCAAACTATTCAGATTCAATTCAAGAAATGAAATTACTTGATAATATGATGGATGATATTTAGGTTATAAAAATTATTATGATAATATTTTTAAGATGGTTTACTCAAAAGTCGGAATACACTTTCTCATTTCTTTGGATGTGAATGGTTATATTCTAATATCACAAAAATAAGTCATCTGATGATATAAATCAATTATTCAGCTAGTCATGATATAAATCAATTATTCAACGGTCCACTAGATACGGATGTCAAGAGTCTAAGTCCCATTTCTAAAACGTGGTGTATAAGACTCAAATGACATTTCTATAATATTACTTGGTTGATGGGTATGGTATCCAAATGCAGATTGTCAGTCCATCCAAATACTGACGTGTTGGATGAAGTCACTCATCATCCAACTCCACCACGGCTCTGTCTCTGCAATTATATATATCCGTTTCTTAACTTTAATAGCTTTCATCAATCATTTCTTGTCCAAAAAGAGAAAGGAGAGAAAAGTAGCCCAATATTTCTACTCTGTTTTCCTTTTCCAAAAGCAATGGCGGCCGATGCTCAACTGGAGATTGTCGAGGATATTGTAATCGTGGGTGCAGGAATCGCCGGCCTTGCCACCGCTTTAGGTCTACACAGGTATCACTTCATTTGCTCAGTTCTCATTGAGTGTATAGAGAATAGACGGTGATTCTTCTACTCATTCACTACTCAACTCATGGTAGCAGTTCGATGCATTGTTTATATTTCTAGTGATCCGGTTCATCAAGGAGCCTCATACAGGATTTACTTATTGTGCAAACTTAAACTTCTTAATTTGAACTGAATTTTGTTGCAGGCTGGGACTGCGGAGTTTAGTTCTGGAATCATCTGACCAATTGAGAGTGTCTGGATTTGCCCTAACTTTATGGACCAATGCATGGAAGGCGTTGGATGCCTTGGGCGTAGCAGATGATCTTAGAGAACGCTCTTTCCAAATGCAAGGGTAACGCTTTAACCTACTTGCATTTCATAATTGCCTACCCCCTTAGCGCTGCTGTCCTGTTTATATCTCTATTATGTTACTCCTTCCATCCAAAATACATTGAAAAGCTAAAGTAGACTTATATTTTAGACGGACATAGTATCTAAACACCTAATTCTCTGGTCTTTCAACCATTGTATGTTGACAAAGTTCTTATTTGGTGCAGGTTTCGAGTTGTATCAGGTCCCAATAGCTTAGATAATCCCTTTGAAGAAAAGCAGTGAGTTACTATAAAGAGCTGTTTGCTGTTATTTGCTGTCTTGAAATTCCATTGTCTAAACATCAACGGTTTGTATGAGCCCTAAAATAATAGGTCAACTTTACATTTATGTATCTAAGGGTTTACATGATTAGGTATCTTTAGAACATTGGGCAAGTAATGCTGCAAATCAAACTCAAACTCCATTGTGACATTTAGATGTAGGGAAAGCAGATATACATTGAAATTGGGCAATGCTAAACGATTTCCCTAGGTACAATTCTTGGTGGAAGTTTATTTATCTGGGAAATCTTAAAAAGCTCTTGATCTTCAGTCTATCCTCAGAAAATTCAGGAAGTGGCTACTGGAACTCTACAATACAGTACAAAGCCAGAGTGAAAGCACTTCCTGTTGCCCATTCCTGAACCATTTCCTTCTTATTGTCTGCATAGAAAATTGCACCTACTTCTTTAAGTATATTACCAATTGAAATGAGAGTGGAAAAACCTGATTTAAGTTAGCTCTATAGTTTCTTATGCGAAGCTACTACAGATTTCCTTGTAATATTATGTGGGATCTAGTTTTCATACAAGCCACACCTTTGAATGGCTAGTTTCTATGTTCGATTCATGATCTAGTTGAGGGAAAAAATAGTAGTTTCTTTTCTTTTTTTCAACATTATATACGAAACAGTTGTCAAATGATCAATCTTGATCCAATGCAGTAAAAATCATGAGTCTCGTTGTGTAAAGAGGAGAGATCTCCTGGAAACATTAATGAGAGAACTGCCACCTGGGACTGTTAGATATTCTTCAAAAGTTGTTTCAATTGATGTATCAGGAGGTTCAAAACTGGTGCAGCTTGCCGATGGCAATGTTGTCAGGTGTAAGGTAAGTTTCAAAATGCTTGCATGCCTCAAAGTACATATGTGGGTAACTTACTCTGTGGATATTTTTTAAGATATATCATATTGTGCTAAAAGAAGCCTACTTTTTTGTCCTTTGGGAGTTCCGATTTTCCGATGTTCTGTACTTTTTGTGTAAGTCATGTCTGTATGTGTGTTTTTCTTTTACTCTGTCCAAATGCAATGATTAATCTATTTTTGATGAAAACAATTAAAGGTCTTGGTTGGAGGTGATGGAGTCAATTCAATAGTGTCAAGATGGTTGGGACTTCAAAAGCCAATCAATACTGGACGATCAGCTATCAGGGGCTTGGTCGAACTTCCAAACCACGGCTTTCAGCCAAAATTTTATGTACATTTTGGGAATGGTGTCCGGATGGGATTTATCCCGTGTGATGCCAACAGCGTGTACTGGTTTTGCACTTTTAAACAAACTGATGAAAGTTGTAAGTGTTTCTTCCATCCTTCATGACATTACCGAGCACGTCATAATCTTTGGTGGACCTCACAAAATTATAGATTAACTTTTCATGGAATTGTTCCTAAATTTTTAGCCATTTGTCCTTAGTGACTTGACACTTGACCGGATGTGGTTCCTTTTACTTTTGTTGTGGTTTACTGCAGGGAAGGAAGACATGGCAGAAAGTCCAGTTATAATGAAAGAGTTTGTATTAAAGAAGACTAGTAACATGCCAAAGGAGGTTTCAGATATCCTAGAAAGCACAAATTTAGACTCAATATCCTATGCTGCACTGAGATTGAGATTTCCCTGGGACCTTTACGTGAGGGATATTGCTAAAGATGGTGTTTTTGTTGCTGGTGATGCTCTTCACCCAATGACACCAGATCTCGGCCAAGGGGGATGTTCAGCACTGGAAGATGGTGTAGTCCTGGCAAGGTGCCTTGGACAATCTTTCTCGAAAAAACCAAGAACAGATGTTGGAGAGAAAGAAGAGGGAAAACTTAAACATTCCATTGACATGGCTATGAAGAGTTATGTGAAAGAGAGGAGATGGAGATGTATTAGCCTCATAACAGTTGCCTATGTGAGCGGTTATATACAAGAAAGTGATGTGAAGTTGATATCCCTCTTTAGGGAAAAATTCTACTCCAAATATACTGCTTCTGTCTTTGTCGGGATGGGAAACTATGATTGTGGAAAACTTACATCTGCATCTGCCTAATGGGAAAAGGATTGCAGGAAGTTGAGCTTAAAGTTAAATTTTAAGCTTGCAAGTGTGTCGCTGCTTGTGACTCCTACAAGTTGTATTGAAGATCAAGAGTAGTAGTAAAAGGGTGGTAAGCTTTGTGAGTAAAGCTTTTACCATGTGGGTAAATATAATGTGAGATGTCTAAAGTAGAACTTAAGAAAAGACATTTAGACGTGGTGTTATTACAACATTTTGTACCATTGTTTATTATGTATTTTTGTTAGAACAACATCTTCCATTGCTCAATATTTTGTATCATTGTTGAACATGTATCTTTGGGCTGTGATGGGCGTTGGTTTGATACTCAAGTGTGCAATTGCCGACTAATTCAATGATCAACTACAACACCGCCAGATAATAAATTGCAAAATGTGTTCAATCAGTGGGTGGAGCATCCAGAAGTCACATGTCTGAAATTTGACTCACTGTTTTCTTATATGGTGAGAATTTTCAGATAATGAGGAAACGAAGAGAGCAAACAAGGCGCAAGCTAGGACTTCGGCTGAAATATATTTGGTCTTAGTTTTTCCATCAGGGTATTAATAAATTCCGCTTAAATATGTAGTGTTCTTGAACAGGTGGTTTAGCGGGATGTACAATGAAATTTTAAATTGTTGTAAAAAAACACATAAAAATGTTTTAGAAAATGCTCTAAATTTATATAAAAACATATAACAAATTTAATTGGAGAAATAAGTTAAATTTGAATTAGATCAGTTTTGACCATACTCTAAAATTAGAATTCCAGTATGTCATCATACTATAAATTTGGAACAGACCAAACGTTCGGTGAAATTGGCTGAATATTTCGGTGATGAATTCGAAGTTCGGTGACAGAGTTTGGTCTAATTCTGAAGTTCCTATCTATTGATCGAACGCTTCACTGAAAAGAACGTAGGACTAAAAAAAGTCATCACAGTCCCAAACGAGTCATCTTTCTCTCGGCCAACCAACGTCAAGCCAATACCAGCCGTGAAGCAATTGAACTCGCCCACACACAACCACAAAGAGCCTTTATCAACCAACCTATAACCCAACAAAAAAACCATGTCAAACACCGAAGAAAGTTCTGACAAAGCAACCCAAAACATAAACACTGTCCCTAATGAATTGACCATCCAAATATCCAAGTTACTGATAAATAGCTTCAGAGCCAGCCCCTACCATAAATTCTAAAAACTTATCCTATGATTCAAGCTTAGCAGTGACAACTATTCTTCATGGACAACACTTATGCAAAAAGTAATTGGAGGGAAGGGGAGAAGCTTCCATATCACCACCACCGCCACTACCAACAGAACGCACGCTTGCACAATAGATACAGAACGATCGGTATGTGCTTACGTGTTTCATTCAGAATATTGAGACTAACTTGGTGAACAATGTTTCGTAGCATCTAACTACAAAAGCACTATGGTAGGTTTTGGTCATTACCTACAGCTCGAGAATGGACTCGCTACAAGTGTTCGATTTACACAAAAGGCCAACTTTATACGGCAAGGGATGGATACCTTATAAGAATGCTGGAACAAATTACAACATATCTCGATGACAATTGACTAAAAGGACCCAAACCTGATGAAATATCCGGAGGATATTGTCATCTACAATAACAAAGTGTAGGAACAAAGATTGTTCCAATTATTAACAACAATCAATGAGAAATTCAAACTCTTGAAGATGTCGCTATCCTCAGTTGAAACTACCTACATCATGGTACGGTGAGAAGATGCTCAAATTCACATCTTGAATTCAGCAGCCTCCGGCAAAATCAACTCATCCTCGGGGATAAGCCTCGGCCTAGCAATTAAGGCACTAGGAAATCGAAGGACATTTAAACCTAATCGGGTATATGAAAAAGGGCAGGTCCGCTCAGATCCTTCACCACATAATTAGGATTCGAACAAGGAAGATAGGTCTTGGTCACAATACACCCATTGCGGGATGAAAAAGCACATATGAGAGACCTATTTCCAAATAGTGGGATATTTAGATTAGTGGAAGGACAACCACAAACAGCCAAATAACCAAATGTATCCAAAAAAGGGAGCCACCGTCGTGGGTATTCCGAGGGCCAGCAGCAGCGGTAGTGACTCAACCAATAGAGGAGGAAGAAACAATAGATGCAGCAATAATGGAAGTGGTGCATATCAAAGAAAGGGAGACAATAAAACTAAAAGAGGTACAAGGGTTTGGAAATTAAATCCCAACCATTTTTTCTTGAAATCCAAAATTATGCTCTCAAATGTTTCAGAATTTACAAAATTCACCCCAACAGTTTGTGGATTTTATTCGTGTACCCCCTAAATATTTTAGAATCTAGAAATTCGCCCCAACTGTTTGTGGATTCTCTCAGTTTGCCTCTAGGAAAGTTAAATTTAGTATGTTTGCCCCCTAGATTTGGAAAAATCCGATTATTAGCCTAAAGCCCACCGACTCTCGACACCTATTGAAAGTTCAATAAAACCTAGTGAATAGATTTTTGACTGCCGGGCCATGGAGACGATGAACCCTGACCTCAACAATTTCCTATGCTTGTCTCCTCCCAGAAAAACCCACAGAAAATTAGTTAAAGTTCAGAGAGAGGAGGTTATTATTTTTCTCCCCAGATACATTAAAAAAATGCCTTTATGTTCCCATGGTCCTTCTAATTGTTGTTACTAAGTGACAAAGACGTTTGATTGTGTGGTACTCATCTATCCTCATTTTTGTCTTTTACATGACATTCTTGCGAAGGAGATCATCAGGGGTGGTCCTGAGCACGGAGGCCTCTACTACATCGATAAGGACATTCTTACGAAAGAGATCATTGGGGATGGTACTGAGCACGGATGCCTCTACTACTTCGATATGGTGACTCACCAGGGTCATGCCGTGATTGCTCATATAACGGTCAACCGACAACTTTTGCTCTAGTACATGCATCTGGGTCATCTATCATTTGGGTACCTAAAATTGTTATTTCTCAGTTTATTCACAAATAATATCCCTCCCCTGGTTTGTGAAATATGTACTCATGCAAAAAATCATCGAGTTACCTTTCAACCAAATAATACCAAAGTTGGTTCAGTGTTTTCTTTGGTACATTTTGATATATGGGGTCTATCACTCATGTATAATAAGAACTAGAAGCTCTATCCTTTGGGATAGAGATATTGTTTGCCTGTCGCTTACCTTCCCCAGACCCCAACGATAGATTTGCTGCCGTTTAGATATACTGGATATGATTGATTGATTGATGTTGATGATTTCTTTCACATAATGTGGTTATATTTATTGAAGCACACCCGAAGTACCTTAAAATTTTATCCAGTTTTATCGCATGATTCATGCACACTTCGATAAAAAATCCAGATCCTCCGTTCCAATAGTGGTGGAGAGTCCGTCAACCAAACCATGCAAACATTTTTTAATATCCATTGTCTTATCCATCAAATCTCCTATACCAATACACCATAATAGAATGGTGTGACCGAAAGGAAAAATTGCATACTCTTGGAAATGACCTTAGCTATGATGATCGAGTCTAATGTCCTCCAGTCCTATTGGCCCGAAGTTGTCATATACCGCCAGCGTAAGAACCATCTTTAGAATAATTCTAAGAATAGAAAAAAAAAAAAAAAAG